>SKCR01029054.1:0-330835 GCA_019454045.1 Zanthoxylum bungeanum | reverse complement strand
TGGTACTATTCATTTGTTGAAATTGTTAGCCAAAGTTTGGCTATAAATACAAAGCTCATTTGTGAGCTCAAATCATCCCCAACAAATAAGCTTTAAGTAAAGGAAGCTTATAGAGTTACACTTACTTCAACTAAGAGAGCAAGATTCTGGAAGGTCTATGTAGAGAGAGCTTGGTAGAGGTGTAGTTAGTGTGTGAGGTTTTTTTATACAAGTTTTGTAATACTTGTAGAATCTATTCAAGTAGTAATAGAAAGAAAATTTTCCTCACAAAACACTCTTTAGAGATCAGAGAATCACAACAAATGGTTTCATAGCTTTGGTTATATGTTGGGGATCTTGGAGGTGAAGAACGAACCTTGGTTCGAAAAATTCAGGTTTCGGTAAAGTTCCCAAAAACCAGTTTTGAGCATACCATCAACTTGTTCACGTCGAGACGAGCATGGTGGAATTTTTCGACGATCAAATCGATATCGGAGGAAGCTTTACGCGCGTCCAGAGATTGAGGACCCTGAAGTATCCGCAACGTCAGTAGTTCGGTACAGTCAACTCATGCATCATTGCCACGTCATTATTTTTGGTACAGTCAGCAGCCATTTCTTCATATCACGTCAATACTTTTGGTCCAACCAGCTACCACGACAGCATTTCCGGTCCAGTCAGCTACCACATCAGCATTTTCGATCTAGTCGGCTGTCACATCAGCATTTTCGGTCCAGTCTACCACATCAGCATTTCCGATCCAGCCAGTTGCCACATTAGTAATTCTGGTTCAGTCAGCCGCCACATCAATATTTCTGGTCCAATCAATTGCCACTTCAGTATTTTCGGTCCGGCCAACTACCATGTCGGTATTTCCGATCCGACCAGCTACCACATCAGTATTTCTGGTCCAGTCAGCTGCCACATCATCATTTGAGGTCCAGTCAGCTACTATGTCATCGTCACATCAGCCCTTTCAGTCATATTAGTAGCCATGTCAACAATTCTGCTCCTGTCAGCAGTCACGTCATCTAACACGTCAATATTCAGGTAAATTTCATTAAGCTCCCGAAGTCTTTGAAATTTATAGTTTTACCCCATAAGTTTCAGAAATTTACAAAATCAGCCCTCGTGTTGGATTTGGACCAATGAATAGTCAAATCCACTATTTTTTACCGTTCCAGACGTAACAGTGACATCCAATTTGTGAAAATCAGCCCCGATTTAGTCTTATTTTCATTTTAAACTGTAAACTTAAAGTGAAAATGGAAGATTCTACTTCTGGTGCGATGCTCAATTACTCCATTTGGAGGCCTCGGATGATAGGTTATTTACACTACGAAGATCTATTCGATATGATCGATGAGAAATGAGTGAGACCAGATTCTGTCAAATAGAATAATTGGAATAAACTCAACAAAAGAACTCTCAGTCATATTAGGCAATGGATCGGCCACAACGTCTTCCACCACATAGCACAAGATGTAGATGCTTACGAAATATGGAAGAAGCTGGAAGACATGTACCAGGCCAAGATTACTCAGAATAATGCCATGTTAATGAGGCTTTTAGTGAATTTGATGCTACGAAGTGGAACTTCCGTTGCAGAACACACCAATGAGTTCTTGAACCTGATGAATTAGTTGTTTGCAGTAGACATGCAGCTAAGAGATAAAGTGAAATCCCTCCTACAACTTAGTTCTCTTCCTGATAACTGGGAGACATTGGTGGTTACTCTTAGTAATTCGGCTCTAGAAGAAAAACTTAACATGCATGTGGTAAAAGATGTCTTGTCGAATGAAATTCCAAGAGAAAAGACATTGGCTCAGAAGAGACAGAAGCCTTTGTCATGGAGACTTGATGAAGACATCGAGGAAGAGAAAGAGGGAGACGTAGAAATGAAAGGATGTCTACCTATAAGTACTACTATTGTGGCATAGAAGGCCACTTAAAGAATAATTGTCGAAACTACAATGACTGCATAGCCAAGAGAATTTTTAGCTGAAGAATAATGAATGAGAGACACTAGTAGTTGGCCAAGAAGATGTAGCCATATGCGTCATGCAGGAAGAGACATGCATTCACACCGAAACCTGAGATATTGAGTGGGTGATAGATACTACATCATCTTACCACGTCACTCCTCACATAGATTTCTTCACAACATACAAAGCATGAGACTTTGGTTTAGTGAAGATGGAAAATATCAATTCTTTTGTGATAGTAGGAATTTGTGATATTCGGTTATGCATAAATTTCAGGTGTACATTAACCTTTAATGATGTCTTGTATGTTCCAGAAATTTGGCTGAATGTACTCTCGGGAATAGCCTTTAACAAACAGGGTTATGATAGTCACTTCAAAAATGGCACATGGAGAATGACAAAAGGTATCACAATTGTCACCTGTGGACATGTTTGTGGCACACTATACAAAACTCATGTGAAGATTTGTGCAGACTGCCTCAATATAGCTGAAAAATAGACTTCTCAAAATTTGTGGAACCAGAGACTCGGTCACATGAGGGAAATATGGTTGTCTGCCCTGACCAAGAAGGAGCTTACCAAAGATGCTTCACTAGGTCCTTCCAACCACTATTTGTTTGGTAAGCAACACAGAGTTCCCGTTTAATTTCTCTTCAAATAGAAGATCATAGTTGCTCAGTCTGGTGCACTATGATATGTGGGGTCCCTTGGAGATTGATTTACTGGTGGTAACAAGTATTTTCTGACTTTCATTTATGATGTTTCTTGGAAAATGTAGGTGTATTTCCTCAAGACGAAGGATCAGGTCTTGGAATATTTCAAACTGTTCCACGACATGATAGAGTGTGAAATCGGGAAGAAACCAAAATGTCTCTGTATGGAAAGTAGAAACATTCAATTTTCAAGTTATTTTTGGAAAAACATCAAAAAAATCCTTTTTGTTGCAAATAAAATCAAATCCAAAAATGGGATTTCTTGTAAATCCTTATTAAGCGTCCAGGCCCAACTCAACTAGAAAAAACTGACAAGCACCCAGGACTACTCAACTGGGCGAAATATAACAAGCATCTAATGTTCGAATCACACATAAATCGAACAATGAATGAAACAAGCCATTATTGACAAGGTAGCAAGTTGATCCATTTTCTTATGGTCGAAACCCTAAATAAGTACCCCACCAAAAATAAAATGATAATTAATAAAATATTAAATCACAAACAAGCGTCAGAATGAATATATTTCATCAAGCGCATCGACGAAAACATATCAATAACTCACAAATCACGAAACATAAAGCAAGCGTCGAGGCAGAAATATTTTATTAACAAGCATCTCGGCGGAAACACAAGGATAGTTCATAAAACATTAATTTATAAACAAACACCAAAATAGAAACATGTTCTTATTATTTATAGTCAAAACCAAAATAATCTGAAGTTTGCCCTTTAGATAAAAACATTTTGTATAATCATGCTTCAAAATATCAAAACGTCAAACTTTTTAAAACCAAGTATCATAAATAACAAAAGCAAAAATATCAATTCTCAATTCAAAACTTTATCATTTGATTGTAAACATTTCAAAATGGCAAACAAGTCATTTATTTCAAAAGATAAATAATAGAGAACATCCATACACATACCAAAATCATCACGCAATATGCATCAAACCCATCGTTATTTGCAAAACTTTCAATCTAGAACATATATTTCATTCGTACACTAAAAAGTAAACTAGAGCATCATACCTAGGCCGATACGTGCACTGGCTTATACATACAAGCTCGTATATCATCCACTACCTATTTTAAAATAGGTATAAAATGGACGTACAAGTTAATAATATTACAATGCACACTTCAAATCTATCAAATATAGGCATATGACTCATACATCGAGATTATCAAATTACATTCTAATAGCATAATTCAATATTTTTACTAACGTCTTTACCCTTTTAACTTAAAATTTTTATGATTACTTCTACCAAACCACCCAAACACGCGGCTTTAACCGTCCCAAACCCGTGGTGATTTGGATCTAACCTATTCATACTTGTTTCATGATAGCAAACACTTTCTTAATCACTATCATTACTTCTCAACTCATGAATATCTTAGCACTTCAAATTCCCAAAACTTAGAGTTTCATTCCTTCATACCTACTATAGGTTTCAACTCATTTCATGTAAATTTCAAGACCATTAATACAACTCAACATCACGCTTAATCCAAGCTTTAACATTTGGCAAAAGCACTCATTTACAACCTTGGTGTTTCTACCCAAATCCATGCATATATCGTGTCTTTAACCATTACCTATACACTTCAAATAAATCCCAAAATCCAACATGGGTTATAATGGGTTTCAAGGAATCCATATCCCAAAAAGCATACCAACCCAAGTCATGCGCATATCTTACGAATGACAACTTATCTAAGCTCGTTTATCCACTTAATCATGCAAAACAATAAATTATTGAAATGGGTCAAAAACCCTAGCATGAGAAAATACAAAATAACCATGAGAATGGAGGTACGGGAGCTTACATGGACTTCCTAATTAAAGCTTGGAACTCATGAGAATCCTTAAGATTTGACTTGATTTGGAGAAGAAAAGAAGTATTTTGGAGGGGAAGTATCGTGTGAGAGAGAGAGAAGAGAAAAATGAGAGCAAAATCTAAATGAGCCTATTTATAGTGGCCTGAAATTTCAAATTTCTTTCTAAAAATTATCGTCGCGTTTGAACGCCTGTCGAAGGCTACACGAACACAAGGCATTTTGCCTAGTATCGTTCGAACGTCAGTCGAACATGACTCAAATGGGAGCTCTCTGGAAAACGCGTTTGAACGAGATAACGAAAGCACAACAAACGCCAATACATATATAAGTTTGAACGCCTGAGCGAATGCAACACGAACGCAGACATTCTGAAATTATAATTCTAAGGCAAAATGAGACCTGAATGCTCATAAACGCAGATCATAACCTCGGTCATCATACATACATACTACGCAAGTAATACGCGTCGGATACATGACTTACATGATCAGGATAAACTTTCTAAATATGCCACTTGGGGTGTTATAGATCAGGGTTCAATGCTGAGTTGAGTTGATCTAGTCCTCATCATAAACTCAGCACAAGCAGTGGATTGTATTTAGATGATCATTGTAACTTAAATCTTGAACAGCTTTATTATACAACCATCGCAGGATCTCAGTCTGTTTAGAGTGGAGTTCTTTTGACTTTTAATCCGTAAGGAGAAGATTTTGGTCCCCTTTTTTACAACATTTTTTTTTACTAAACACAGTTGTCACTACTTGTTAAAGCCTTAGGCGCCCTCATTGAGCTTTTGCCATTTGTACCTTTCAATAAAGGGTAGTACTTTATCCTTTTGCAGATGCCTTAAAAAACATCACTGTTTTTGGACATGGCCTCATTTCATTTAAATATTTGCCCATTTTGTAGGTTGAAATATCTGAACAATGATAAATTTTGCCAACGTTTTCTATGGACGACTGCAGAACAATTCTATCAAAATTATTCAACTATATTTGAATGCAGGAATTGCGGCTGGTGTGGTGGGGATAACAGTGATACTGGCTATTCTTCTCGTAGTTGGCCTAAGACGACATTGGAAGAAGAAAACAGAGAATGATCAAAATGTCTTTGGCCCTGGAATATTTCAGAAGAAAGATACAAAGGATGATCGAATTGCGGAAGATGCTTTTATTAAGAATTATGAATCTCTTGCTCCAAGGAGATATTGTTATTCTGATTTGAATAGGATGACGAAATCATTCAGCCATAAACTTGGCCAAGGAGGCTATGGTGATGTTTACAAAGGGCAGTTACCCGATGGTCGTCTTGTGGCTGTGAAGGTCTTGAAGAACTCCAAAGGTAACGGGGAGGAATTCATCAACGAGGTTGCCAGCATTAGTAGAACATCACATGTTAATATAGTTTCCTTTCTGGGATTTTGTTATGAGAAGCAAAAAAGAGCTCTAATATATGATTTTTTGCCTAATGGCTCTCTGGATCAGTTTATATACGATGAAGAATCTTCAAATACAAACAGAAAGTTAGAATGGAGAACAATGTATCAAATTGCAGTTGGCATTGCCAAAGGACTAGCTTACTTGCATCGAGGTTGCAGCATAAGGATTGTGCATTTTGACATAAAGCCTCATAACATTCTGTTAGATGACGAATTCTGTCCAAAAATATCTGATTTTGGACTGGCTAAACTATCCGAAAAGAAAGAGAGCATCATATCAATGTTGGATGCAAGAGGAACCATAGGATATATTGCACCAGAAGTATTCTGCCGAACCTTTGGAGGAGTTTCTCACAAGTCTGATGTCTACAGCTATGGAATGATGATCCTTGAAATGGTTGTTGGGAAGAAAGAATGCCAATGCCAATGCCAATGCCAATGTATCTCGTAGCAGTGAAATATATTTTCCCAATGCAATTTACAAGAATATTGAACCAGGGAATGATTTTCAGCTTGATGGAGTTGTCACCGAGGAGGAAAAAGAGATGGCGAAAACGATGATCTTAGTGAGCTTGTGGTGCATTCAAACTAATCCATATGACAGACCTTCAATGCACAAGGTTTTGGAGATGCTGGAAGGTGGCATTGACAACTTGCAAATTCCTCCAAAACCTTCATTGTCTTCACCAAGAAGATCGGCCAAACAGTCTTCTGCTGCATCATTGTCAACAGAGATTACATCACAGGAAGAGTTCACGATCTTAGTAACTGGTGAGAATTGAAATGTATAATAATCCATCTCAATGATGAACTATGATTTGTTTTTTTGTTTTTTTTTTTTAACGTTAAACTGTACCAAGAACTATGAATTGAAATGTATAATAATCCATCTCAATGAAAGAAGAATTGGAAATTGAATTCCTGTAAGAATTGCAGCAGTTGTTGTTTTCATATTGTTGCAAATAAAGAAATCTGTCATTCATTCTTAAACACACTGGATTGCTCCTATGTTTAACTACCAGGAATTGCAGCTAGTGTAGTGGGGATAGTAGTGACCCTTTCTATTATTCTCATTATTGCCGTAGGACGATATTGGAAGAGGAAAACAGAGCATGATCACAATGCGGAGGCAGCTTTTATTAGGAATTACGGATCTCTTGCACCAAAAAGATTTACCTATTCTGATACTAAGAGGATTACAAAATCATTAACTGATGACCATCTTGTTGCGGTGAAGGTCTTGAAGAATTTAAAGGGAAATGGAGAGGATTTCATCAATGAAGTGGCCGGCATTAGCAGAACATCCTATGTTAATATTTTGACATTTCTTGGATTTTGTTATGAGAAGGAAAAAAGAGCTCTAATATATGAATTAAGCAATCTTATTTGAGTTCTCCAAGCCTCTCACTCTCTAAACACCGACTCACCGTTCTCAAGCAGTCCACGGAGGTCAAGGTAAACTCAGACCTTACTCTCCCCTTATCTTCCATCATTTACCGCTTGTCTTCACTACTGACTTGAACATCGGAGTGCCTACGGCACCCACCATACCGTTGGACAGAAACTCTCCGCTCACTCTACCTTTGTTTTACAGGATCGCTAGTGCCCCATTGTAACGACTGGTGGTCTCGACTACTGTTAACTATAGTACTATTACCTCACGGAAAGAGCGTTATGTAATATAAAATTTTGTCCTAGAATATATATATTCGTGAAACGACTTATTGGATGAATGGTAAATTCTTCGAAACTTCGATGCGAAACTTTACGATATTTCACTCCGGATAGCCCATGGTAATTGGGTCATAACATTCTCATACGAACTCTGATTTTAATGAATTTCATATCGCCGGAAATCTGAGATCGAGACCTACAACTTTTGCGTTGAACATTTTTCCAAATTCAGATCAGAAATAGGTCAATATTGTAAGTCAAAATTTCTGATGAATACTAAATTCGGACCCATCTAGAAATTCCACAATTCTCTCTAAATTTCTAAATTTTCCATACTAAAATATTATAAAATTTGTCAAATGGGTCCCCACTATATAAATTAGGATACTATTTGCAAATCCAAATTTTGGGAAAAAAAAAAGAATAAGAGAAATGAAATGGAGAGAAGAAGGAAGAAGGGAGGAGAAGAAGAAGAAGAAGAAAAAGAATAAGAGAGATAACATAAATCAAACTACATAAGATAAGAAGGAGCTTGATAATCATTGGGAGATTGAAGAATGGACGAAATTTAAGAGAAAAATGTGAGAAATCCTTGACCCATATTGAGAAATTTTAAGTTTTGAAGAGTTAATACTTGTATTATGTTGAGAGCTTGGTTATGATTATGGTAGTATGATTTTTGACATTAAGATAATAGGAATGTTGATAAGTCCCAACTTGTGGACTTTTGGGTTTAACTTTGGAAAATGTATGAGATAGATTAAAAAGTTGAGTTGTTGAAGAATTGGTGGATAAGTAGATGTGGAAGTAGGTGTTATATGATGTATTGTGTATTGGTTTTTAGTGTGGATGTGTTAATATGAAGTGTAATTGGATGTTGTGTGCATTGAAAGAACTTTGAGAAGCAAAACAGAGTCCTGAAAAACCAGATCGCGTCACGACGCTGAAGAGCCTTACGTCGCGACGCGCAAGAAGAAAATGATGGCACGTTTTTGGACGATGCGAGTCGCGATGTGCAAGGGTTTGCGTCGCAATATGTGTCATAGAATTTCCCAGAATTAGTTATAAACACCCCCTCATTCCACCCTAGCGTGTTAGAGACCACCCTTAGGGTCTCGTATCAATTCGAATACATATCCTACATCAAAATATGAACATGATAAGCTTTGTATATATATAACGCATTGATGTATCATTAAGCTTAGTTAAGTATCAAAGTTTATTTTACTACGTTTATGCTAATCAAGTTCCTGATCATAGATTATCCTCAGGATTCATAATTTTCTTCAATAAATGATCCAGTACCAGCCAGATTCCAAAAAAAGTGAGTGGACCTCTTTTCTCAAACTGATTTCATTTAACAGTTTTGATAACAGATTTACTTTTCCGCTTATAGGGCGTTAGATCGAATTTTATTTCAGATGCTTTTATACAGTGATGTTTCAGAAAGAATGTTTTACAGTATGAGTTTGAGATATAAATGTTTTCAAGTGTGAGTTTTATGTTTTCTGGGGCATGAGGAAAAACCCACCCCAGTATGCAACTTGATACAGTTTGGAGTTGACGGACATAGAACATATGCACATGTAGAGGACTGAGGGGACGACGATATGTAATGCCCTCAGATCCTAGTTCAGGGTTAGGGGGACAACGATACGTAACACCCCTATTCCCTAATTTCAGAGATTGGAAGGTAGCATAGATCCGTACCCCCAGTTCTAGTATGTGGCTTGGGGGATAGCGATACGTAGCGCCATAAGACCACCAGTTTCAGGGACAGTAGTGGCATGCTTTCGGGGACGACGATACGTAACGTCCCAAAGTCATGGATTTGCACTGCTGGCTCCAGTTAGGCGTATGAGGGGACGACGATACGTAATGCCCTCATACGTCAAGGTTTTAAAATACAGAGAAGTTCACAGTGATTAGAATTTCAGTAAAGAGTTTTTGAGAAAATCAGATTTTCAGAAATAATTTTCAAAAACCAGAGTTTCAAAAATAGTTTTCAGAAAGATAAGTTTTATAAAAGAGATTTCATATAAAGTGATTTATGAAGCTTTGGTTTTTAAAACCTAATGTTTGATTTTAGTATTTCAGTTTCTCATCTACTCACTTATATCGTATAACAATCTAACCTCCCACTCCCAGTTTTCTGTGCTTGCAGGTATTCTCGGAGGATGAGCTCGGGAGGACGAATACTGTTGCAGTAATTAGGGTTTGGAGTCCATAAGTCTCACTCAAAGAGGAAAAGTTCATTTGGAGACAGTCAGAGTCATGTACTAGTCTTGAGCTAGTATGTGAGTGAGGTGTAGACATTGTTAAAACATGTGTCTTTATGAATAAAATTTTTAGTGTTAAGTTTGTATATTAAGTTGTAAGTGTGGGCCACGGTCTCAAATATATGATATATGTTTAATCAAAGAAAATAACATTAGTAATTAAATAGTAGATATCAGAGTCAGAGGCTTATGGGGTCAGTACGGTCTATCCCCTGCCGGTAACATCTCTCAGATCGGGGATGTTACAAAGATGGTATCAGAGCATTGTCCAATGAGTCAGTGACTGTAGTGGGTAGAGTGTTGGGGTCTGGTATACGTAGTATGTTTGAGATACTCATGTGCAAGGCACTACCTATCCATTATCCGATCCTCGAGTATGTCCTAAAAGTTCCATAGACAGGTTAGTAAATATTCCTAGATCATTCGAATAGTATTCCCTATGAGAATAACCATACTCTAGACCTAAGAATAGGATTCTTCTCGAAATTATTCGTCTAACATGCGATTTTAAAAGACGCCATAGATACCCGTTGGGTTAGGGAAGATGAGAGACTCACCAAAAGGCCACTAGCCAACATGAGCGAATCAGTTAACGAGGGATATCGTATGGGTCAGCTGGAAACCAGTCTCGCAAAGGTTACTGAACAGTTGCAAGCGTTGACCATCACTATAGCCAATATGGCTGTGCCCCACGCTGGGGGAGGCTCTGAGAATGAGAGGCATAAGGACCATCCGAACAGGCTGAATGATGATATCCCAGTCTTCGATGATGACATGGCTGAGTACGCCGCAGGTAGGATAGCCGGATCTCAGGCTAAATTACAGAAACTCCGAGATCAGGTCGAGTCAGTTACCCGTAAGATGAGGGGCAAGCATAAAGATCTGTTAGACTACGAGGCAATGACGTTTGAGGAACAGTTGCCAGCTCAGTTCAAAATGTCTGACATGGCCAAATTCAATGGGAATGGGGATCCGAGGGTCCATCTCCGGCAGTACGTTTCTGTAATGAGTTCAATGGGACTGTCGAAGCGGCAGGTCCAAAAGATGTTTGGGATGTCGCTTGAAGGGGCACCCGTAGTAAGGTATCATGGCCTGGAAATGAAATTCAGAGATGATTAGAGGGCGATGGCAGAGGCTTTCTTGAATCAATATGTCACATATTTAGAGATCGACTTGTCGCTTCGCGACTTGGAGAATACCAAGCAGAAGCCGGAGGAGAGCTTCAAGGATTACGTGGACCGCTGGAGAAGCCAGCTTTTGAAAATACAGACTCGACCCCTCGAAGAAGGACCAGATCAAAATGATTATCAAGGGCACCAAACCCTCTATCTATGGCAAGTTGAGGAGTATGACCTCCATGATTACAGATTTTCGACAGTTGAGGGAACTGTCATGGATATCGAGGAAGAGGAAGCTGAGAGTAGGAAGTTTTACAGCCTGAACAGAAGGACTGTTGGAGGACCATAAGGTGCCAAGCCCGCCTCTACCGAGGTAGCCGCAGTCAGAAACCGGCATTTTTCTAACCTGGGTAGACTTTTGTCTAAGGTGCTTGAGATGTTGGCGAGATAGGGGCTCCTTAAACCCTTAGAAGCTAGACCACTCCCCAATCCTCCACCATCACACTATAACCTGAACCTTTACTGTCACTACCACCAGTAGAAGGGCCATGACACTGACAATTGTGCCCGCCTCAGACATGAAATCCAGGACCTCATAGATTCCCATAAAATACCCGACCCCGAAAAGAAGCAACCCAACACACACTGGAACCCCCTGCCTAACTATCACTTCATACCACCACCTACCTACATGATTGGCTCCGGTTTACCTGAAGACCTCATCCTTCGAACCTTCGACCACCAAACCTTTTGCCTGGGGATATGGGATAGTAGCAGTGAAGATGAAACAGAGTAGGGAAATAATTTCTGGGAGGACTTCTCAGGCAGTGATAAAGAGGAGGTGAAAGGAATGACACGCAGTGGGCATTTTTAAAGTGATGTAGCAGAGAAAGGCAAGAAAGTGTTGACATAAGGTAGAGAAGTGACAGAGAACGAGGATAATATTGAGACAGATGTAGTGCTTTGTTAGTTGAAGAAGACACGAGCACATCTAAGCATTTGGGAGTTGTTATGTGCATCGTAGGAGCACAGGCATGCCATGGTTGAGGCCTTGAGCAAGATAAGAGTACGAGAAGATGCCAACCCTACGATGTTTGTGGAAGCTTCAAAGGTGATAACCTTTTCTGAGAAGGAACTCCTGGCGTAGGGAAGGAATCATAATAGGCCATTATTCATAAGAGCTGAAGTGAGGGGTAAGAAGACATCTTGTTTAATGGTGGATGATGGCTCATCTCTCAATGTTTGCCCTTTGAAATCTTGTCAAGGCTGGGTATGAAGACGACAGATCTGAGTCTCTCTAATATGACTATTAAGGCTTATGATGATAGCAAGCGAGAAGTTGAGGGTACTTTTACCGCAGTGGTCAAAGTGGGCCCAATAGAAGATGAGGTTGAGTTCACAGTACTGGATATCCCGGCCACTTTTGCTTTGTTATTGGGAATTCCATGGTTTCATAAGCTAGGGGGCGTGCCCTCCACTATGCATCAGGTCATCAAGTTTCCATACGGGGAAGAGATTGTCACTATCAGAGCTGAAGTAGACAATGTTGTGGCCGCTTTGGAAATACAACCTTTCACGAGGTTCCAAGTGTCGGCAACCTTTGAGGAGTGGGTAGATCCTAAGGTAGCTAGGATCATGGAGAAGATGAAGTTTGAACCAGGCACAAGCTCAAGTGTTAGAGGAGCATTGCCCGACTTCAAGGGACAGACCACCAGGAGAGGCTTGGGATACAAGTCCGATGAGGAGAAGCCGAAGGCTAAGAAAAAATGATTGAAACTGATGGAATACTTCATGAAAGCTACGGGGTATCAAGGAGAGCCTGAACCAGTGGAAGTTAATGGGGTCATGGTACTAGGATTTGAGATCTTCCAGGATGTGATGGGTGAGAAACCGCTGGCGGAAGAAGTTACGAAGGAGGAAGACAAGTGGGAAGAAGAGCTGATAAAGCTGGAGAGCCTGACCCTCGAGGAGATTAAGGAGACTGAGAAAAACCCGACTGCGGAGGATGAAGTGCCTGTGGATGACGAAGAAATTTATCTTCCTGATTTATTTGAGTGTACTCCTACATTCGCTAATAATAAATACAGACATTTTACTTACTTGCCTGAGTCTCTTCCTTTCAACTTACATGACTTGAGTATATTTGACATCAACTCAACCAAAACGAACACGTTTAACCTTAGTACGCTTGAAAACCCCAAGGAGATTCTAATTGCGAGTGAGGTTACCTCTGAAGAGCGGAAGGAATTGGAGGAGATATTAGTCAAATATGCCAAAGTATTCACTTGGTCCTACGAGGACATGCCTGGAGTAGACAGAAGTATCGCCCAACATGCGATACCGACCTATCCAAACATGAGGCCGGTAAAGCAGAAGCTCCGAAGGATGAGACCTGAGTGGGCCGAGAAAGTTAGAGAAGAAGTCAAGAAGCAGATAAACATGGGATTTCTAGAAGAGGTGAAATACTCTGAGTGGTTGGCAAACATTGTGCCAGTGCTGAAGAAAGATGGGAAGGTCAGAATGTGCGTAGATTACAGAGACCTCAACAAAGCTTGCCCGAATGATGATTTCCCTTTACTCCATATAGATGTGCTTGTTGATAGTGTGACTTTATCTGCCATGTACTCATTCGCGGATGGGTTCTCAGGATACAATCAGGTTCTTATGGCTGAAGAAGACAAGCATAAGACTGCCTTTGTCACAGAATGGGGTACATATTGCTACAAGGTGATGCCGTTTGGGCTTAATAATGCAGGAGCCACTTACCAGCGGATGGCCACTACGTTGTTTCATGACTTGATGCATAAGGAGATTGAGGTATATGTGGATGACATGATGGTGAAGTTGGAGACAAGAAGCGGAAACATAGAACCATTAGAGAAGTTCCTTGAACGAGTTGACAAATACAACCTACGACTAAACCCCAAGAAGTGTGTGTTCGAGGTGACGTCAGGCAAATTACTAGGACATACAGTGGGAATGGGAGGAATAGAAGTATACCCTGAGAAGATCAAAGCGATTACTGTGATGGCTGCGTCGAAGACGGAGAAAGAAGTTAGGGCGTTTCTCGGGAAAATTCAGTACATCAGTCGGTTGATCGCCAAGCTGACGTCAGTATGCGAGCCTATCTTCAAGTTGCTGAGGAAAGACCAGCCAGTGAAATGTAATGAGCAATGCCAGGAAGCTTTCAACAAGATCAATGAATACTTGGTGTAACCTCCTGTCTTGAAACCTCCGAGGCCAAGAAAACCTTTGGTACTGTACTTAGCCATTGAACCCGAAGCGCTATGGGCGATGATGGTACAAGCAGATGAGACGGGGGTAGAATATGCAGTCTATTACCTCAGTAAGAAGATGCTTCCGTACGAAGCCTGCTATCAAGAAGTAGAGAAAATCTGTTTGGCTGTAGTGTGGGCATCCAGAAAACTGTGTCATTACTTCCAGTCGTACAAGATCCAAGTGGTAGCAAAGGAGAACCCTTTGAAGTATCTGCATACAGTACCTTCGCTAGTGGGGAAGTTAGGCAGGTGGTTGGTATTGCTGACAGAGTTTGATATTGAGTACCTCACTTCTAAAGTAATTAAAGGGCGAGCCGTAGCAGAGTTCCTGGCATTACAACCGATAGAAGGAGATTAATACAAGTTTGAATTCCCAGACGAGGAGATCCAGGCAATAACAGTCCAAGGAAGGAAGATGTACTTTGACAGAGCAGTAAATTGTAAAGGAGCCGGAATTGGAGTCATGATAGTAACCCCTGAAGGAAAAACCTTGCCTATAGCCAAAAGATTGAAATTCGGAGTAACCAAAACATGGCCGAATATGAAGCATGCGCCTTTAGACTGACTGCATTGATAACCTTGAAGGCTAAGAATATGGAGGTCTACGGAGACTCGATGTTGGTAGTCCGACAGATGCAAGAAGAATATGAATTAAAGGAAGAACGATTGAAGCCCTACTTATTCTACCTCAGGAGTATGGCACAGGCCCTCCTCGATTGTAAATTCCAGCATTTGCCACAGGAAGATAATCAAATGGAAGACGCGTTAGCCACACTGGATGCAACTTGGGAAAATCAGGAGAAGTTGGTGATGAGACCTCTGTTGTTGACAACGGCAAGCAAACCGATTTATGAGATATATAGGATATTAGAAGTAGAGGTCGACGATGGGAAACCTTGGTACTATGATATTCAGCGATACTCAGAACGCGGGGAACTTCTGGAAGAAGCAAGCAGAAAGGACATGATAGCCATTCAGAAGTTGGCTTCTCAGTATGTGAGTTTGAAGGGAGAATTATATAAGAGGCAGGCGAATGGCATAAAGTTGAAGTGTTTGAGAAAAGAAGAGGCTCGGAAGGTAATGGAAGAAGTACATGCCGGAGTATGTGGACCGCACATGAATGGGTTGAACTTGTCCCGCAAAATAGTAAGACAAGGCTTTTACTGGTCGACCATGGAATCTGACTGCGCGAAGCTGGTAAAGCATTGTCATAATTATCAAGCGCACGGTAACTTGAACCATTTGACGCACACAGAGTTGCATGGGCTGTCAGAGCCGTGGCCTTTCTCAGCATGGGGAATTGATATGATCGGAGAAATTCAACCACACGCATCGAATAGACATCGCTTCATAGTAGTGGCAATAGACTACTTTTCAAAATGGGTGGAATCCGAGTCGTTTCGCAACGTTACAGCAAAGCAGATGGCAAAGTTTATAGCCCGAAATCTCATATGTCGATATGAAATATCGCATCATGTGGTCACAGATAATGGAGTTCAGTTTCAAGGAGAAACAAATGCAATGCTGCAGAGGTATGAGATATGACATCATAAGTCGTCACCGTATAGACTGCAGGAAAATGGAGCATTTGAGGCAGCCAACAAGACAATAAAGAGAATGCTAGCCAAGATGACAGAGAACTACAAGGATTGGGCTGATAAGCTACCGTACGCCCTGTGGGGATACAGAAATTTCGTGAGGACAGCAACAGAAGCCACGCCTTACTCTTTGGTCTACGGAATGGAAGCAGTACTACCAGTGGAAATTGAGATACAGTCTATGAGGGTATTAGCAGAAGCAGAGTTGCCTGAACAAGAATGGGCCTCGAAGAGATTTGAGCAGTTAGAACTGCTGGATGAGAAGAGAATGGAGTCCTTGCATCACATGCAGATATACCGGAAGAGGTTGGCTCGAGCATTCAACAAGAAGGTGCGTCCTACTAAGATCAGAAAGGGTGATCTGGTGCTTAAGCAGTCAAAGCCGCCGACGACAGACCCGAGGGGAAAGTTTAGACCCAATTGGGAAGAACCCTACATAGTCCAGAAAGTAATGGGAAATGGGGCAGTGAGACTGTCAGATTTAGAAGGGAATGAGTTCACCGAGCCGATCAATATGGATAGATTGAAGCAGTATTTTTCTTAAGGAAGAGAAGATCGAGCGATCACCGGGGGAGCTGGCGGAAGACCTAACCCAACGGAATAGGAAATTCATTCATGCATGCATACATACATGTAACGTACTTGTATTCTTTTTATGTTTTTGTTTTGTTTTGTAATCACGGGTTTTAAAGAAGAAAAATAGAAAGCGGCAAAGGCAAGCCAACCAGAAGCAGTAACAGTACAATGTCAGTAGTTTTCAGGAATGAATCACAGGGTTGAGGCCCGCATCGGTATTAGTTTCAGGGATGAGTCCCAGGGTTGAGGCCCACTACGGTATCAGTTTCTGGATGAGTCTCAGGGTTGAGGCCCATATCAGTATCAGTTTCGGGAAAGAATCCCAGAGGGCAAAGCCCACATTATCAACGGTTGAAAAGAAGAATTCATGTGGAGTGAGTGAAAAAAAATGAGAGAGAGAGAAATCCTTGATGGTTAGGCATATGTCCGGTGATGACATTGTTTACTGTAGGGAGAAACCTTAGAAATGATAAGTATGAGATATGCTCTCATCCGGTATTCTGAGTGGTTAATCTTGGCTAGACTCGCGAGCACTTGATTATGGGATCTTAGCAGTAGAGGCCTAAGTAGTCGGCAAAATGACTAGTTGAAGAGATGGTGGATTAGTGAATGACCGTTTTCCTATATGTCCATCCTGGTTGACTTAAGCTACGATATATGATATGGTTGGAAACAAAGAAAAAAGTCTCTGAAAAGAAAAAGAAAAAAATAGACCACCTATAACCGATAAGCGTGAAGCTACCCATGGGCGAGTATTAGGACCACCATGAGGAGAAATGCTACCTTAAAGGGTAGGTGTGTCAAAAAAAAGAGAAAGAAAGAAAAGAGAAGAAGAAAAAGAAAAGAGAAAAAATAAGTTCAAAATGAAAAGAAAGAGACGAAAGAAAAAAAAAGAAGAAAACCATATCATGTTGAGTACGAAGAAGTAATCACAGAGTATGATCAAGACATCTCGGTTGGTTAGGCCCCCTGATCCAATTCTCCGAGACAAAATCATCAAGTTGGCTTACTTAAGGATTAAGCTGCGAAAGAGACTTAGCACACACACACACTAGGAGTCTAGTTCAGATCACTCATGCAGACGATCGGATTTGAGTGTATTAAATACTTTGAAGGTTCTCTGGTTTCGACACGAAGCATCCGTTGAGGACGAAAAAATTTTTAAGCCATCAGGATTATCACGTAAGAGGTAATACAGCGTGTTGATATGCAACATCAGCATCAGTATCAGTTTAGGGGCGAGGCCCACATCGGTATCATTTTGGGGGCGAGGCCCACATCAGCATCAGTTTAGGGGCGAGGCCCACATCAATATCAGTTTGGGGGCGAGGGCTACATCGGTATCATTTTGGGGGCGAGGCCCACATCAGTATCAGTTTAGGGGCAAGGCCCACATCAGTATCGGTTTGGAGGCGAGGCCCACATCAACATCAGTTTGGGGGCGAGGCCCACATCAGCATCAGTTTAAGGGCGAGGCCCACATCAGTATCAGTTTGGGGGCGAGGCCCACATCAACATCAGTTTGGGGGCGAAGCCCACATCAGCATCCGTTTGGGGGCGAGGCCCACATCAGTATCAGTTTGGGGGCGAGGCCCACATCAATATCAGTTTGGGGGCGAGGCCCACATCAATATCAGTTTGGGGGCGAGGCCCACATCAGCAGTTTTTGGGATGAGTCCCAAGGTCGAGGCCCACATTATCAGTTTTGGGATGCGTAACAGGGTCGAGGCCCACATTGTCAGTGGTATTGGGATGCGTCCCAGGGTCGAGGCCCCCGTTGTCCGTTGCACTTTCGGGATGCGTCCCAGGGTCGAGGACCCACTGCATCATCAATTGTAGTTTCAGGATGCGTCCCAAGGTCGAGGACCCACTACATCATCAGCTTTAGGATGCGTCTCTGGGTTGAGGCCCACATTGTCTGCGGTATTGGGATGCGTCCCAGGGTCGAGGCCCCCGTTGTCAGTTGCATTTAGGTTAATCATGAGTCACTCTGAGCTACCATTTCCTTCAACGGATAAGCATAAATAGTGCAGAACTTATTTTGAATAAGGTTCCATAAAATCTGTTTGACAGATTTCATATTAGATATGAACGGGAAAGAAACTAGGTTTTCTCATTCCTGTAAATTTGGGAATGTTGGGCATATGTTTGGATGATACCAAACTAAAACCCAAATTGGATAAATGCCAATTGTAGGTTATCCTAGGGATACCAAAGTATAGTACTTATACATCTCACCAGTGAACAATGTAATTGTTGCTCACCATGCGATTTTCCTAAGAGGAATACCGATATGCAGTGGTAAGTGGGAGGATAGTAAGACTCGATAAAAATCGGAGTAATACTATTCAAGGAACCGATTCCTTAATGGAACACAAATAGTTTATCAAGGATGAAACTATACCATTAATCTTCGAATACAAAAGAACCGCGTAAGTCGGAGAGAGTCAGAAAATAACCTGGGGTATGGGTTTCTGATCTCACATCGTAAAGATGTCAATCTTTTGAGGTATACAATCTGACTACGTATGAGGAAGTGATACAAGGTATCGAATCCCTATTATGGCAAAGTGTCATGAATCCGAAATGGATTCCATGTATTCAACTATGTTTAGACACTAGTTGTTGTACAGCAAGGCATTGTGCCTATAGGTACTATATAAGTCTTCAAGGAAGACATACATGGATGGCAACATACCAACGTGTAAAGCTAGGCTTTTAGCGAAAAGGTATTGTTATCAACATTGTGTTGATTACAACGAAACCTTTTAACTGTTGCCATGGTAAATCCATTTGGATAATGCTTGCTAAAGCTGCATGTTTCATTTATGAAATATGTCAGTTGAACGGGAAAATCGCTTTCCTGAAAAGGAAACCTTTTCGAGGATGTTTATAACATCCTGACGGTTTTGTCGTACCAAAACTAGCAAACAAGGTTTGCAGGTTATTCGATCCATGTTTGGATTGAAGCAAGCATAGGTTCTTGGAATTATCGTTTTGATGTCATCATAATGGAGTATGATTTAATTCAAAACGAAATGATTCTTGTGTATATAAGGAGGTTAGTGGGAGCGCACTGACAATAAATGTCATTTCTTGGAAATGATATTCCCATAATAAAAATCGGCGAAAGCTTGGCTTTCAGAAAACTCTCCGAGAACTCATACATTGAAAAATGTACGCGACCTGGTGTCTCATACGCTTTGAGCATATGGATTCACAAACAGGCCAATCCGAGTGATAGTCACTGGATTGATGTTAAGAACATCTGTAAGTATCTTAGAGATCTAAGGATGCTGTCTTAATCTATGGAGAAGGAGAACTTGAAGTGTCTGGGATCACTATTGCAAGTTTCCTAAACCGATAAAAATGACTATAAGTCGTAAACGGTACTATACAGTTTGAATAACGGTACAGTGAGCTGGAAATCTTCCAAGCAAGATACTGTTACCGTATAAACAATAAATGCTGGTTATTGCTGCAGCTGAGGCGGCAATAAAAACCATTTGGGTCGATAATAAATCTAATTAGATTAGATATAGTTCTGTTAGCAGCTGAGATAGGTGTCGGCACAGGCTAAAGAATTAATGGTCTCATCAACGATCCAGATACATACTTCGATATTCATCTGATTCGTTTGGATCATACATTGTGGCGATGTGATGATCGAATAAATCGCATCAGATGATAATCATGTAAATCTGTTGACGAAAGCATTTCCTCAGCAATTTGAGCCAACCGTACATAGTTCAGATGTAAGACACTCGAGTGACTGGCTATAGGCCAAGTGGGAGATTGTTGGACAATTATGACCCATAGCATCACTATTTGTACAGATCATGGTGTTATTGTACAAATTAGCTATGTGACAAATGAGATTGTACTCTTATCATTTGTGATTAGATCACCTAGATATATAAATGATAGGAGGTCCCTGTGATTTGTTCCTGGATTGAGAAAGATATGAGACAATATCAGTCCTCGGAGGATAAATCATTAAATATCCCTAGTCAGAGCATTATTGAGATTGGACATCGATGAATGCGTAAAAGACTAGTATTACAGTTGTGCGCGTTGTGAGGGCACAACGACATAGTTCTCATATATTTGGGTATAGGATACTCATGCAAGTGTAATAGGAGGTTGTGTTTTACCGTTGGTACAGGAAACAGCTTCGCTCTGGATAGACCCCCTCGGAATTCCATTGGTAGTATGACTATGTGTCTATGGAAGTCCGAAATCAGGGTAGGTGTATTTGGTCTTAACCTGAGACTTGCACCGCTAATACTTGCGACAATCAGTATACTTTGGTTGCGGTCGTCCAAGGCTTTAACAGGCTCTATGTACGACTATGTTGGGTATATTGAGAATCGTAGTGTGTTGGGTGTGATTTCAAGACAGAAGTGTCACTCCAGTCATATGGAGATGATGATCGCGTAAGGATACAGAACTGGTTCTCTAAAAAGGTTGCAACCGTCGGGATAATATGACTTGGTCATGATTATCCGATATTAAAGAGACTAGTTGCTCATAATCTAATATGTGCTTCGTACGGGGCAGACACTGTACCAGCCCCAGGCCTTGCATATGATCATCTGATACTGGACAGAAATACGCAATACTACGTATACTACGCCTGATATAGATCTTTATTCCTGTAAGGATATTTGTGGAGAATTGGGTAGGCATGGCGCTTTGCTAGAAGCCAACCTTGTCTTGTAAATCGGTATAAACGTAGTACGAGATACTTACGTGTTCGAATAGTCCGACGACCGAATTTACTGCCAACATATCCGGGGATCTCATGGGTCGCTTCCCAAAGATTCACCGATGACGTATGACTCGCACTTTTAATTAATCTGGGATTAATTATATGAGAGAGAAAATTAATCTTGGATTAATTGCGGAGATATTTTATCTGGGATAAAATATTATGTAAAGAGAGAAAGCGATTAATTTGGAATTAATCGATTAATTAATATATTCGATATATTAAACGAAATTGGATTTCGACGCGGAATTAAAATTAGATTTTAATTTGGGCGAACGAGTTAATTTAGAATTAATTCGTTAGCAACGTGAATAGTGACTTCGCTAGGCGTAATCATTTAATTGCGTCGCAATAGAAAATTCGTTAATTTGGAATTAGCGAACCCGAGCCCGGGATTATTTGCGAGAGCATTCGCATTTCGAATTCAAGTACGGCACGCAAGTCAAATCAAGCATCAAATCATTAGTCACATCAAACGTCAAATCACTAGTCACTTCAAGCGTCAAATCACTTGTCACTTTGAGTGATGTGACTTGACAACTTGATTGACTTGATGTAAGTTGATGTTTGAGTGTGTTACACTCAAGTGTGATTGAATGAAATGACATATACCATTTTATTTGATTTTTTGGTATATCATTCATTAACTTGTTTATTGAAAACATTACAACACTCTCTCTCTCCGTTCTCTTCTCTTTTTCTCTCCTCATCTCACGCCCAACAATGGCTGTTCTTGTTCTGGTTTTCTATAAAAACCGTGAGCAAGAAGGGAAGCAATTGTGATTTTGTTGCAAAATCAAGAGTGCTAGCACACTCCGGGATCATGCGAAGGTGATAGGGAAGTCCACCCATAAGCCGGGAATCGTTTGACGAATATTGGAGCTTGATTCTTGAAGACTCAAAGTCGAATCTTGGAGAGGAAAGCAGTGAACTGCCGAGCAGTCCGGTGGGCTGAAAAAGGAAATTTTTGTTGCCTCGCGCGTCACTCAACCGATTGATGTGAGTATTTCGCAACTCCGTGATTGTATTCGCACTTATTTTCAATGCTTGAAATGATTTTGGGATGCTTAGTATTTTCCAACAGCCACCATATCAACTCAATTCGAAGCAGCATGCAAGTCAGGTGGCAGCTGGCGAGCCAGGTATATAAAAATGCATTACATAACTTTGATAGGATTGTCACTGTTACACACTGCACAAGTCCCATCAAAGTGGGGGCGACTGTAGGCACTGTATTTTTGTATGTAAGTCCTGATGATGAGTCTCGTACGGAGGCACTCCTTTTTAAGTTTTGGAAGTCGCGAGAAACGAACGTCGGAAGGGAAAGTCAGAAATCCATATCTTGTTGGACTAAATTCGTTTACTTAGCTGTGGGCTTCACTCATTGGACCTCTGTTTTAAGCCACACATCCTTGGCCCAAAACCCCAGTAACACACACCAAGCCCACCAAAAGAACCAAACCCATGCCCAAGACCCCTTAACTCACGTCCATCTCCTTCCAAAATAACAAACCCGCACATTAAACACATGTTGAAAATAAATAAAATCATCTTTCCAAATTAAAAGATTCAAATCAAATCTCATAAAACACTTCCTAATCTAATTAAATCACATTCCTAAACTAAATAAAATAAAATAAAATCAAATCTATTTATCTTCCTAAAATGGAGAGATCCTTTCCTTGTAATACACAAATTAAATATCCCCATAATTACACAATTTTCTTTCCTTATTCGCATAAGGATAACCCCAACCCTTGCCTATAAAAAGAAGCATAAACCAACCCTTCACACCCTTAAGCATTCACGCCTAAAGCATCTTAAAATTCCTCTCTATTACCGTGAACAAGCCACAAAATTTCCCTCACATTGCCGCAAATCAACCACACCCAGCAACCCCATCCACGCCGAACACAGCCCCTGAAGTCAGCCCACACCTTGCCGTAAATTACCTCCTGACAACTGCCCCCTGCACTGCACCTTCTGACCACCAAAAATTGTCCAGATACTACATCTTCTGACCACTGAAAATAGCCCATGAACTACACCTTCTGACCACCAACAATTGCACAGCATTACCAAAAAATAACCCTGAACTGCACCCTGAAACTGCCGCAAAATCACCCCTGAAATACAGCCCCTTATTACCAAAATTCTGCCCCTGAAATACAGCCCCACAATACCGAAATTCTTCCCTTGGAACACAACCCTTTTACAGTAAAATTGCACTAAAAACTGCACCCTTTCACCAAAATCTTTCCCCTGAAAATAATCCCCAATTACCGTAAAATAGTGACAAGAAAATATAACAAAAACAGCAACGAAACAGAGTAAAATAGCAACCCGAAACAGTGAAGCAACGAAGGAAAATGACGAACCAATAAATCAAAAAAGTCGCGGAGCATCAACCCTTCCGATAACCGTGTAACGCACTTCCAAGAGACGACTTAAGAGGTTAGACCTGAGGTCACCCTTTTTATTTATTCCTTCACTTTTTTTCTGTTATTTATTATCATTACTTCGCATGCATATTATAAATTTATGTATGTTGTGGCCATGGGATGAATGAAATATATGTCATCTCTTGCGATATATCGGATGGAAACCCGGACATAAATTCTGTAGCAGAATCCAATGGACTGTAGTGCGGTCTGCACTCGGGATACAATGCCATGTACCGCTTGAGAGACACACATATTTTATTTCATCCAAATTTATGTTTATTCGTTGTTTATTAGAAATAATATATTACTTTTATGCATGAGTTAGTCGTTTAGTATGTTATTTATTTTTTATGCATGATTTAGTCGTTTAGTATGTTATTTATTTTTTATGTATGATTTAGTCGATAGTATGATATTTTTTATGCATGATTTATTTATGTTTCGAGGGTATTAATTTAATGTGTTCATGAGATTATTGTTTTCCGTTATGACGACTTACTTTTATGCATGCAAACTTAGATATAGGTTATATGCAAACTTAGACATAGGTTATATGTGAACTTAGATCTAGGTTGTTCTTGCGTAGACTCAGTTATATTATAACATAAATCCTTTCATTACAAGTGGCATAAGTAAGAGACCATTCTGAACCCAACGGTTTGAGGTCTTCCCTTGTGAGGGGTGAGTGGGGCCTTAAATCATTTTCCCAGTTCACACTTGGTGGCGACTATTTCATTTCTCCCGTTTAGTTCCCCCGTGGGATATTCCGTACTCTTAACTAGGCAGCGAGCCTAGAACAGCGTCGCCGATTTCTGTGTCCTACCATTATGTAATATAAAATTTTGTCTGAGAATATATACATTCGTGAAACGACTTATTGAATGAACGGTAAATTCTTCGAAACTTCGATGCGAAACTTTACGATGTTCCACTCCGGACAGCCTATGGAAATTAGGCCGTAAATTTCTCATACGAACTCCGATTTTAATGAATTTTATATTGTCAGAAATTTGAGATCGAGATCTACAACTTTCACGTTGAATATTTTTCCAAATTCGAATCAGAAATAGGTCAAAATTGTAAGTCAAAATTTCTGATGAATAGTAAATCTGGACCCATCAAGAAATTTCCACAATTCTCTCTAAATTTCTAAATTTATCAAACTAAACTAAAATATTGTAAAATTTGTCAGAAGAAGAAGGTGAGAAATCCTTGACCCATATTGAGAAATTTTAAATTTTGAAGAGTTAATACTTGTATTATGTTGAGAGCTTGTTATGATTATGGTAGTATGATTTTTGACATTAAGACAATATGAATATTGATAAATCCCAACTTGTGGACTTTTGGGTATAACTTTGGAAAGTGTATGAGATAGACTAAAAAGTTGAGTTGTTGATGAATTGATGGATTAGTAGATGTGGAATTGGGTGTTATATGATGTATTTTGTATTGGTTTTTAGTGTGGATGTGTTAATATGAAGTGTAATTGGATTTTGTGTGCATTGAAAGAACTTTGAGAAGCAAAATAGAGTCATGTAAAACCAAATCACGCCGCGACGCTGAAGAGCCTTGCGTCGCGACGCGCAAGAAAAAAATGATGGCACGCTTCTGGACGCCGCGCGTCGCGATGCGCAAGGGTTTGCATCACGATGCGTGTCACAGGATTTCCCAGAATTAGTTCTAAAACCCTTGTTCCATCCTAGCGTGTTAGAGATCACCCTTAGGGTCTCATATCAGTTCAAATACATATCCTACATCAAAATATGATCAAGATAAGCCTTGTATATATATAACACATTGATGTATCATTAAGCTTAGTTAAGTATCGAAGTTTATTTTACTACGTTTATGCTAATCAAGTTCCCGATCATAGATTATCCACATGAATCGTAATTTTCTTCAATAAAGGATCTAGTACCAACTAGATTACAAAAATAGTGAGTGGACCTCTTTTCCTAAACTATTTCATTTAACAGTTTTGATAACAGATTTACTTTTCCACTTATAGGGCGTTAGATCGAATTTTATTTCATATGCTTTTATACAGTGATGTTTAAAAAAGAATGTTTTACAGCATGAGTTTGAGATATAAATGTTTTCAAGTATGAGTTTTATGTTTTCTTGGACATGGGGAAAAACCCACCCTACTATGTAACTTGATATAGTTTGGAATCGACGGATAGAGAACATGTGCACATGTAGAGGACTGAGGGGACAGCGATACATAACGCCTTCAGATCCTAGTTCAGGGCTAGGGGGACGACGATACGTAACCCCTATAGACCCTAGTTTCAGAGCTTGGAGGGTAGCATATATCCGCACCCATAGTTCTAATATGTGGCTTGGGGAACAATGATACGTAACGCCCCAAGACCACTAGTTTCAAAGACATAAGTGGCATGATTTGGGGGACGGTGATATTGTTGGGGTTTTGGGCGATGGTCGCAGTGGAAGCACGGGATCTGGCGAAATCATATTTTAAAACTTTTTTTAAATACCAAATAAATTATTATATATCTAATATGAATAATTTATTCATATTTCACCTAAACCTATTTATTTAATATCAAATTTTAACATAATTAAGGTTGAACACTCGCGAAACTTTTATGAAAATTCTATCAACTACACCCTCACTGCTTTGGCACGATCTCGGATGCAGCCAATAGAAAGTTACCCATAAACCGTATTGACAAGTGGGACCAAGAAACATGTATCCAATAATGTTACATAACAGCCATATTAAAAGCGGGGATTTTCCTATGGAAGTTTTAATCTACATCAAATGGAGAATTTTAATCTAAATAATTTTCTAAACAATTCAGTTCTACCTATAGAAAATATAACTTAATTTAACCATTAAATTTTCGTTATATTTTCCATTAGCGTAAAATCGAATAATTAAGAAACATGTCTAGATTCTAAGCATATGCGAACATTAAATTGGATTTTATATCTAATATCAAGCATGAATAATGTAATGGATGAAGTATCAGACCCGCTCTGATACCTTTTTTGTTGGGGTTTTGGGCGATGGGCGCAGTGGAAGCGCGAGTTTGGGCGAAAATCGTATTTTAATTTTTTTTAAAATACCAAATAAATTTTTCAATATCTAATATGAATAATTTATTCATATTTAACCTAAACCTATTTATTTAATATCAAATATTAACATAATTAAGGTTGAAAACTCACGAAACTTTTACGAAAACTGTTTTTCCGTAAAATGGCCTAAAATGCATTTTTGACAGAATCGACTACCTGTCACTTATGAAAACTGCCCAGGTCAGATCCAATAGTGTCGGCATAGTTCATGAGCTGCCCGAACAGTGAGGGATTCACTATTTGGACAGCCGTCATTCAGTTGGCCTAAATTCCACCGGGTGGGTACGTCATTTTTGGCCGTTTTCGCTTATTTCAAGTCCGAAACACTTTCCGGAAATTGTGCCAACTCCCAAAACACATCCATTAAATTCATAAGACATCAATTTCATTACAAAATCAGATTCAAAATCAGACCTGAAATAGAAACTTAATTTGCCCAAATTTTCATGCTTTAATCGAAATTTCAACAAGATTAATCTAATTAATCCAACACCCATTTAAAGTCCCCACGAATGAAGAACTCTAGAAAAATTCTAGGCATAATAAGAGTGGCTATCACACTCTAGAATGGCAACAAAGTTTTCCTCCAACAATTGATTAAAATTTGAAACAAATTACACTAATTACTTTCAAATCTACACTTCACACATGCCAACACTTCCAAAATTATCATCCACAACCGAAAGCCCCAATTTTCATAAAAAGAAGAAACCCTAAGATCTCATAAGATCAACATGAAATTAGAAACAAAATTTCTATGCTTGGATGTTGAAGAATTACCTTTAATCCTTTTATTTTCCTTGGTTTTTTCTTGGTTTTTTCTTCTTTTCTTTACTTGAATCAACAAGAAAAAATGGAACCCAAATTTCCCTTGAAACTTTCGGCCATGGCAAGATAAGGTTGAGATAGAAAATATTTTCCCTTTTAAAGGCCATAAGGACGAATTTGGCATGTGTTGGAGGGGCAATTTTGTCCTTTCACCATTTAATCAAATTAAATAATAAATTTACTTTATGTAAACCAATCAAATTGATACACACAAAGTATAATTAATACATGTCATTTGATCCAATAATAAATGGACAATTCCATACTAATTATGGAAAAAGTTTACTAATTAATAATTCAAATATTTAACAATTAAATATCCAAATAATTAATTAAAGTAATAATTGTTATATATGTATTTTTATTTACAATAAATAATAAATACATATATTTATGGCATTTGTCAAAATCTCAATTGATGAACAATTAATATGTACCTAATCGTATTATGTATCAAATATAAATACACAATAATTATTATAGGACAAAATCTCTTAATGCATGTGTTATCGTTTAACGATTAAACGTTCCGAATTAACTCATTTAATCCGGTGAAGTATTATGAATAATCCGTATTATTCATTTCGCGTTGCCCAAGTGCTCAACGATTACACTTCATATTATGGGACTCTCTAAGTTTAGTTCTATCTGTCACGAAATCCAATTTCGTGTCAATAATCCACCCACTCATGGATTATGACGACCACTGATAATCTCGCTAAACTATGTAAGCCAATATCATAGCATACGTATAATCCCTCTGTCACAGGCTATCCGTATTATACGTGGGATATGGATCAGAAAGTCAAATCTGTTCGGTATAATACTCGACTTTCAATTTATGATATCTAATTTCTGAAGTTATACTACGGCCATGGATTTACTAGATCGTAAACACGTGTTGGATGCCTATGCCCTGTACACAAGACTGACTGATCATATCTTGATACGCACAGGATATCATTAGCATCAGTCCACACCCAATGAATAGGCGGAGGTCTGATCATTACTAGATCGTTGACGTGAATGCCATCAAAATATGGAGGATATCTCATATCCACAGTGGTATCTCAAGTCGAAGGACCACTATGCTCGCTCAACTCGAGAATGTTCCTATTGACGTTGGTGTACCATCTATTAGGAAACCTTCAATAAGTCATTCAGTGTCTTATCAAATAAACACCTATATGTCTATAGGAGTCTTCTAAGACTCATGGTTCACTGGGATAAACCATCGGACCAAGTCATGATATACGACATGTATTGGTCTCAGCGGATTTTACTAACCGACTCGTGTTTGCAAATCTTGACCATGAACTTTATTTAAGGATATACAACTATAGTGTGCTTTCCAATGTCAATTACAAACTATGTTGTAACTGTGCACTATACTGTAAATCCTAGGGTCTTTGTCTAATATACATGTATCACTGAACCAAATTTAGTTTCGATCTAATCGTCATCGGATATCTAATCGCAATTAGATCGAATAAGCGTATAAAAGACAAGAGTGCTACCATTAAATTAGTAATATTATGGAAAATTAAATCGCTCGTATTTATGAATTGGATATAAATACGATCCGGATTGGCACTCTGAGCACCAACCTGAAAATTTCTCCCACTTGCTCTAATGTCAATCCATGGTATCCTATACACATCTTAATGTGTATCGCATATTCATGGCCCTCAAGAACTCACCAGCACTCAAGAGGTAGGCAACTACAAGTAAGCCTGCTCTGACAAATCGAGTTTGTCCAACAAACCCAACCATTTTCCTTAGCCAGCATCATTCATATTTTGTAGAATCCAAATTCCACAGCAATATGATTCTGACGCTATATCAGTATTGTGCTATAGCTACTGAGTTGTCTATATATTTAGAAATCAAATCCAAATACTTTGAGACAACCGCAAGAACTACACTAATATCAACACTTCTAATCATTAAGGTCACTTTGCAACTTCATAAGTTAGAACTTCATAAGTTGCATCTGATTCCACTAGTTTAGTAGAATCAACGGTGACACTCCCACTACATCTTTTTTTACTTTATATGACATAGACCATCTAATGTCATAATTAGGATAAAAACTAATCTGACCTTATGGTTGCTGACTAAATTCTCCATGAATAAGAAACTCATTCTTAATATCTCATAGATAATAAAGAACTTGTTCCGAGATCCATGATATTGTCTGCAACGTATCAAAATAACTCGTAACAATTATAATTAAATTGATATCTTTAATCGCATATAATATATCATTTATTATGCCATCATCTTATGATGCATAACATTGACTAGACATTCTAATCAATCTTTCTTTCGAGAAAGGAATCATCCTTTACGAAAGATTAATACTATATACATAAAATACATGTTAACTGTCAAACAGTTACACTAACTGTCATACAAATAGTCTTACTGTGTCCTTTATTAGATCGAATCTAACACACGACTAATGGGAGTATTTCACAAGTCTATTAGTTTTATATCTTATATAAAACTTTATATCAAATATAACAAAGACTGTTCCCACTGCTAACACGGAGAAAAGAAGACTCAGGTATGTAATACTAGAAAGAAATTTGTACACTCCCACTGGCCCTATTGACAAAATCGTATTCTTTATACTTTGATAAAACCAGACAATCTGACTAATATCAAAAATAGAGAGCACGAATTTTCGGAAAGCTTATCTGAGTCTACAATAGGCTCCATAAGCTATTATATCAAACTGTGATCTTAGCAAAATACAAACTCTAGGGCCATTCTAGAATGAACTCTACAAACAAAGAAATCAAACGGATCTCTCATTCGAAGAAATCACTCAAGAATGCCATTTTGCATTCTTTATCCAAAACCACGGTTTAATATCCTTAATTGTCCAATCAGTGTGACAAGAGACAAACTTTTTCAGAATCTACAATAGACTACTGAGTATAACTTACTCACTGTCATACTATAAAGTTCAAACCTTTATCGAGCTCACTTCGCTTTTGATGCGCAAATAATTTGCACATTTTATGAACTATTCATAACGAAAGCCTAATCAAGTTCAAAACTCGATAGTAGTAAGCTTTGAACAATCTTAGATCTATGGTTCAATGGTAATTTCCGAAATCGATATCAAATATCTCTCCCATTATAAGTTATAGGATAATTTTCTTCAATAAGAAAACATCAGAATCATTAAGTATTAAATACTTTGTAAATGATTCTGACATCCTATTGAACTTATACAGAAGTTGTCTAAGGGTCTTTTCATCTTATTAATATAAAGTTCCATTACAGTTTATCACTCTCATATTTGATTTCATTAAATCAAGTCCTTTCTACAATCGTCAACATCCAATGTCAACCTACCAGGTAATAAATAATTTTATTACTCGGGATCGTAGAAAATATATTCTATCAAATAGAATACAATATTCCATTAAATAGAATTAAGGATAAACCTTTTACTTGTACCTCCGAGGCATAAATACTTTCAATTATATAATCATTATACAAAAGAAAGTCTCAAATCTCAAACTTTTCAAGATTCAATTTTCTACTATACATATCATATGTGTAACTATAGAAACAAATAGAACCTTAATTAAATAGATGAACAAGTGTTACTGGAGCATAATCCTTGGAGTATTGAAACTAATTCGGTAACACTCAATATCAACTAATCAAATCATATAAGATTCGATTACTCCCACTGACCAATTCCATCACAATGGAATCGTGGAAGTTTAATATTGAGTAAGAATCATATTCATTAAATAACTATAGAACTAATTGCCTTAAATTCACGCGTTTGATCAAATCAAACATCTTCGAACAATTCAAAGACACACAATGAATTTCTAAGGATGCAGTTTTCAACACTACAGATAAAATATCTTTGAACTATTCAAAATATTCTATCCGAGTTTCATTAGAAATATATTGACAGTTCTTGAACAATTCAAGACGTTCAACATGTTCTCTATTAGAAACACGTAACTAAGTTATGACAATTCATCAACTGATTTACGAAGCAAAGAAAACTCTACAAGACAATTTCTAATTCATTAAACTACACACATAGTATTAGTTTAACAAATCTGTGGTCCAATGACGATCATTGGTTAAATGAAATTTAATCACAACCTGAATACAATATTCATTAAATGGATAAGGATATGTGGCGTGATCTCATATCAGACCATCATTTACCATACTAAACACGCATCTAATGCTTTTAAGATAAAATCTCATAAACCCAATTCTAAGTCATTTATTCTACTTAATATTTTCTTAATGTTTATCTTTCATTAATGACACTACTAGTCGTATTAAAATATGTAACAATTATTTATACATAACAAGTAACTATCCAATTATCACAAGTTCTGATATCAAATATCAAAACAGTTGTTGAACATTATTTTAAATAACTAGACAGGAGATCCGGTATCCAATACCTACAGTTGTCGTATTGCGAGAATCGATATTCTCTATACACAACTATACGCATCTCATTTCTTAAGCTTTATAATTTGCGTTCAATTTTTCACAACAATTGCAAATAAATGATTAGCAAACTTTGTCAGACACTTGACTTCTAAAAGTCACTAAAAGCCAAGAAACATCATTAAAAGTTAAACAAATACTAAAGAGGTTTTCTTAATGCCAGTCAAGAATCTCGAGACATTGACTATTCAAGTCAATTCTTACTGCATAAGAAACTATTCTAACTGGACAGTTATATCCTAAACAGATATCCATTTAGATTACCTAATCGTGACTTAGAAACTAAGTAACAAACCATCTTGATTTTCAAGAAAATCGGAACAACAGTTCCCGATGGTTTATCTAATTTAACTATATCTAAGTCTACTGTCTTTCTAGAACCTATTCTAGAACTACGCAACCATAAGTAAAGTCAGAATACCTATTCAAGTAATAAGCATGCAGTGGATTAGAAATATAAATCTATAAACAATATAGAATAAAGGAAAACGTAAGCAGTAAATTCCATAAAATTACACACTGCTTAAGTTATGGATTTTTTTAACCCAGCAGTATCTCCCACTACTTTACGTAATACTGTAATCCCCAACCGGACAACGGGAATTCAATAATTAAATCGAATTCCATAGTGAGAGTAGGATCCTATGAATATATTTCGACTCACATCTTCGGCACGTTCTCGCCTACGTATATTCATTAGGTAGACAACACTTTGTCAATCACTCGCAAGTGACTCATGGTTTTGGTCCTGACCATTTCTCGCTGTGACAACTATGGAACGTTCACAGGGAGGCATATCAAGGCTACACTTGTTAATGACAAACTCAAGCTACCAGTGTAGTCCTAACAGCTTTGGCACGTTCATGATTTCCACTTTCACTTGAATTTGTCTAGAATCAGTTTACAACTGGCATGTATAAAATTCTATCAACTACACCCTCACTGCTTTGGCACGATCTCGGATGCAGCCAATAGAAAGTTACCCCTAAACCATATTGACAAGTTGGACCAAGAAACATGTATCTAATACACGTTACTTAATAACCATATTAAAAGCGAGGATTTTCTTATGGAAGTTTTAATCTACATCAAATGCAAAATTTTAATCTAAATCATTTTCTAAACAATTCAGTTCTACCTATAGAAAATATAACATAATTTAACTATTAAATTTCCGTTATATTTTCCGTTAGCATAGAATCGAATAATTAAGAAACATATCTAGATTCTAAGCATGTGCAAACATTAAATAGGATTATATATCTAATATCAAGCATGAATAATGTAATGGATGAAGCATCAGACCCGCTCTGATACCATTTTTGTTGGAGTTTTGGGCGATGGGTGCAGCGGAATCGCGAGTTTGGGCGAAATCATATTTTAAATTTTTTTTAAAATACCAAATAAAATTTTCAATATCTAATATGAATAATTTATTCAATTTAACCTAAACCTATTTATTTAATATCAAATATTAACATAATTAAGATTGAAAACTCGCGAAACTTTTATGAAAACCGTTTTTCCGTAAAATGGCCTAAAACACATTTTTGACCGAATCGATTACCCGACACTTATGGAAACTGCCCAGGTCAGATCCAATAGTGTCGACAGATTCACTATTTAGACAGTCGTCATTCGGTTGGCCTAAAATCCACCCGGTAACGCCGTTTTTGGCCATTTTCGCTTATTTCAAGTCGGAAACACTTTCCGAAAATTGTGCCAACTCCCAAAACACATCCATTACATTCATAAGACATCAATGTCATCACAAAATCAGAATCAAAATCAGACCTGAAATAGAAACTTAATTTGCCCAAATTTTCATGCTTTAATCGAAATTTCAACAAGATTAATCTAATTAATCCAACACCCATTTAAAGTCACCACAAATGAAGAACTCTAGAAACATTCTAGGCATAATAAGAGTGGCTATCACACTCTAGAATGTCAACAAAGTTTTCCTACAACAATTGATTAAAATTTGAAACAAATTACACTAATTACTTTCAAATCTACACTTCACACATGACAACACTTCCAAAATCATCATCCACAACCAAAAGCCCCAATTTTCATAAAAAGAAGAAACCCTAAGATCTCATAAGATCAACATGAAATTAGAAACAAAATTTCTAATCTTGGATGTTGAAGAATTACCTTTAATACTTTTATTTTCCTTGGATTTTTCTTGGATTTTTCTTCTTTTTTTTACTTGAATCAACAAGAAAAAATGGAACCCAAATTTCCCTTGAAACATCGGCCATGGCAAGATAAGGTTGCGAGAGAAAATAATTTTCCCTTTTAAAGGCCATAAGGACGAATTTGGCATGTGTTGGAGGGGCAATTTTATCATTTCACCATTTAATCAAATTAAATACTAAATTTACTTTATGTAAACCAGTCAAATTGATACACATAAAGTATAATTAATACATGCCATTTGATCCAATAATAAATGGACAAATTCCATACTAATTATGGAAAAAGTTTACTAATTAATAATTCAAATATTTAACAATTAAATATCAAAATAATTAATTAAAGTAATAATTATTATATATGTATTTTTATTTACAATAAATATTAAATACATATATTAATGGCACGTGTCAAAATCTCATTTGACGAATAATTAATGTGTACCTAATCGTATTATGTATCAAATAAAAATACACAATAATTATTATCGGACAAAATCCCTTAATACATGTGTTATCGTTTAACCGATTAAACGATCCGAATTAACTCATTTAATCTGGTGAAATATTATGAATAATCTTTATTATTCATATCGCGTGGTCCAAGTGCTCAACGAGTACACTTCATATTGTGGGACTCTCTAAGTTTAGGTCTATCCGTCACGAAATCCAATTTCGGTCAATAATCCACCCACTCATGGAATTATGACAACCACGGATAATCTTGCTAAACTATGCAAGCCGAGGTCATAACATGCGTATAATCACTCTGTCACAGGCTATCCGTATTATACCTAGGATATAGATCAGAACGTCAAATCCGTTCGGTATAATACAGTCGACTTTCAATTTACAATCTCTAAATAACACTCGGAACTAATTTCCGAAGTTATACCCGGTCATGGATTTACTAGATGGTAAACATGTGCTGGATGTCTATGCCTTGTACATAGGACTGACGGATCCTATCTTGATACGGACAGGATATCATGTGCATCCGCCCACACCCAACAAACAGGCGGAGGTCTGATCATGACTAGATCGTTGACGTGACTGCCATCAAAGTGCGAAGGATAGCTCATATATCCACAATGGTATCCCAAGTCGAAGGACCACTATGCTCGCTCAACTCGAGTAGGTTCCTATTGACGTTATTGTACTATCGATTAGGAAACCTTCAGTAAGTCGTTCAGTGTCTTATCAAATAAACACATACATGTCTACGCGAGTCTCCTGAGACTCATGATTCACTGGGATAAATCGTCAGACCAAGTCACGATATACGACATTTACTGGTCTCAGCGGATTTCACTAACTGACCCGTGTTAGCAAATCTTGACCAGAAACTTTATTTAAGGATATACAACTAATAGTGTATTTCCCAATGTCAATTACAAACTACGTTGTAACTGCGCACTATACTGTAAATCCTAAGGTCTTTGTCTAATATACATGTATCACTAAACCAAATTCAGTTTCGATTTAATCATAATCGGATATATAATCGTAATTAGGTCGAATAAGCGTATAAAAGACAAGGGTGTTACCATTAAATTAGTAATACTATGGAAAATTGAATCGCTCGTATTTATGAATCGGACAAAAATATGATCCAGATTGGCACTTCGAGCACCAACTCGAACAGATACGTAACGCCCCAAAGTAATGGATTTGCACTGCATGCTCCAGTTAGGCATATGGGGGACGGCGATACGTAATGCTGTCATATGTCAAGGTTTTCAGATACAGAGTAGTTCACAGTGATCATATTTCCAGTAAACAGGTTTTCTGAAAAACAAATTTTCAGAAATAGTTTTTAGAAACCAGAGTTTCAAAAGCAATTTTCAGAAAGACAAGTTTTATAAAAAAAGATTTCATATAAAGTTATTTCTGAAGCTTTGGTTTTTAAAACCTAATGTTTGATTTTAGTATTTCAGTTTCTTGTCCACTCACTTAGATCGTAAATCGATCTAACACCCACTCCTAGTTTTCTATGCTTGCAGGTATTCTCGAAGGACGAGCTCGGGAGGACGGATACTGTTGCAGTCATTAAGGTTTGGAGTCCATGAGTCCCATTCAAAGAGGAAAAGTTCATTTAGAGACAGTCGGAGTCATGTAATAGTCTTGAGCTAGTATGTGATTGAGGTGTAGACATTGTTAAAACATGTGTCTTTATGAATAAAGTTTTTAGTGTTAAGTTTGTATATTAAGTTGTAAGTGTGGGCCATGGTCCCATATATGCGATATATGTTTAATCAAATAAAGGAGCATTAGTAATTAAATAGTAGATATTAGAGTCAAATGCTTATGGGGTTAATACGGTTTATCCCCTACCGGTAACATCTCCCAGATCGGGGATGTTACACCCATCATATAAATTCTCGATGGTGGCCCTAAGGTGAAATCCAATGTCTACAGACATCATGCCTCTGAAATTGACTTGATATTGTTGGGGTTTTAAGGGAAATACTCGGGTAACGCATCGAAACTTAGAAAATCAAAATTTTTCGATTTCAATTTTTCTTAGATCAAATATAAAATAAACTTATTTATTTTAATTACCCAACACTTAAAAACTGGAATTTTACCCAAGAAATCATATTTGTTGAAAATTATCGTTTGATCCCTTAACTTTGCTTTTTGTTCATTTTAGTTCTTAAATTATTAAAAATAATTTTGGATGATTCCAAATCAGTTCTAAAATGATTTCCAACATGTCCAATACATGAGATTACAAATTGTAACAAAAACCCCAAACATTACCAAATTGTTGAGAGCCTTATAAGGTTTCCATTTTGTGCAATTTGGTCAAAAGTTGTTCAAAACAAGTTAAGATCAAATCCAATCATCCCAAAATTAAACATGCATCATATACACATCATAATGCATCACATATATGAAAAGCCCCAAATTTGGAAAAGGTATAAACCTTAATTTTATAATTTCATCAATATGAACAAATTACATCAAATTAAACAAATCCAATGTTTCAATCAAGTCTCTATCACACCAAACAAGTCTCACCACTTTGAAATAACTCTAGAACAATTCTAGGACATCAATGAGTGGCCCAAAAACTCTTTAATGACAACTACATCATCAAATGACCATAAGAATGCTTAATAACACCTTATAAGCTTCATTTGAATATCATACATGCATACACCCATCATCAAACTTTTAACCATTAAAAACACAAAGAAGAAAGAGTAGAAAAACTTAAGAACATGCTATGTAATAGCCAAGAACAAGACGAACATTTTTCCTTCTTATAGAAAGTTGGAAAAACTTACTTTAAACCAAGCTTTCTTGAATTCTTCTTTGGTTTCTTCTCTTTTTCTATCAAACCCTTTTGTTTATGTTTATGGAGGCTTGCAAAGGGTTGAAGTAAATGAAAAAATTTAACAATATCTTAGGGTTGGCCGAAAATTGCAAGCAAATAAAACAAATAGATATTTTCAATTTTTAAATCCAATTTAAAGAAGTCAATATCAAGTTGATAAATATTTCCTTTAATATAAAGTCAAACTTTTACATTGTAATCATTTCCTAACTTTATCATAATGTAAGATATATATATATTTTAATTATTTAATAATTAAATAAATAATTAATTAATTAATTAAAGACAAATATCTCAAATATATGTATTATATTTACTTTAAATATCTCAAATACATATATTAATGATATATGTCAAATATCATAATTTGACAATTAATTAATGTGTATTTAATAATATCATATATTAAATAGAAATACACACTAATTAGGAAATGATGATTCAGCCCCTAAAGCATGTATCTTTCCTGTAACCGTTAAACGATTTATAAATAATCAACGTTATTCATAAAAGTTTCCCTAGTGATCTATGAGTATATTTCATTGGTAAGAATATCTAAGTTCAGGCATATCCATAACGAAATCCAATTTCGTGTCCATAATTCACCCACCCGCAAATTATAACGACCACGGATAAACTCGCTGAATCATACAGGTCGAGGTCATTGCACATGTTTAATTCCTCCGTCACAAGTATCTGGATATATCCTAGAGATATAGATATAAACGTCAAATCTCTATTGGGACAATCCCGTTGATGTCTCTATTAGCAATCTCTAAAATAACACTTACAACTTAATTCTAAAGTGTACCACGGGCCCATGGTTTTTATCTAATTGTTAATCATATAAGGATTATCTATGCTCTGTACACGGAACTGATGGATCCTATCTTGACACACATAGGATATCCTGAGGATCTTTTCACACCCAACGAACAGACGAAGGTCTGATATAAATAGATCGGTGACGTGACTGCCATCTAAGTGTGGAGGATGTCTCATATACCCACATTGGTATCTCAAGTCAAAGAATCACAAATGCTACTCAACCTGAGAATATTCTTACTGAAGTTGGTGTATCATCTATTAAGAATCTTTGGTGAGTCGTTCAATATTTATCCGCTATAAATACCTACACGTTTATACGAGTCTCCAAGACTCGTGGTTCATTGAGAAACCATTGGAATCATAGATTCCAGTATACGACAAGTACCAGTCTCAACGGATTTACTTTACTAACCAAGTAGTGTAAACCTTGATCAGGAATAGTCAAAGAATGACAACATCATGATACAACTAAATATCAGTTGCGACGCTTTTGCAACTGTATCAAAACTAATCATTCTAAGTTCAATTACATCTTTACCATATAAACTGTTTATTTTATTCATAATAAAATATTAATAAGAGTATTTACAAGGAAATACAACAGAGAATTGGCGCTCTGAGCACCAACACTAACAAAATCTCCCAGTTGCTCTAGTGCCGATATCGATTGTATCTAATACCGATCGACTCCATATGTTTATCAAATAACTTTGGAGGTATGGCCTTCATAAGCGGGTCTGCTACATTATCTTCACTCGGTACCTTGCACATGATAATATCCCCTCGTGACACAATCTCTCAAATGATGTGGTACTTGGTTCCACATGCTTTGACTTCTGATGTGCTCTCGGTTCCTTTGCTTGCACAATGGCTTCAATATTATCACAATATAACGAAATCACATTCTCGATACTTGTTACCACTTTCAATTCTGTGATAAAGTTCATAATCCATACATCTTTTTTTTAGGCTTCAGAAGTTGCAATATATTATGCCTCTGTGGTGGAATCTGTTGTTGACCCCTATTTGGAACGCTTCCAGCAAATTACACCTCCGTTAAGGGTAAAGATAAATCCAGATGTAGATTTTCTATCATCGGGATCCGATTGGAAGTCGGAATCTGTATACCCATTAACTTGCAGTTCACTTCCTCCATATATAATCAACCTATCCTTAGTACCTTTTATATACTTTAGGATATGTTTAATGGCCATCCAATGGTCTTTGTCTGGATTGGACTGATATCCGCTAACAGAAAAAGTGATATCTGGCCTAGTACATAACATGGCATATATTATGCTACCCAAACACGAAGCATAAGGTTGGTTAGACATTCTAACATTCTCATCTTATGTTTGCGGACACATCTTCTTCGAAAGATGAATCTCATGCCTAAATGGTATATTTGCTGTCTTACCATTACTGAAATTGTACCGTTCTAAGATCTTATCTATGTACGTTGATTGAGATAACCCAATCAGCTTCCTTTCTCTATCTCTATAGAGTTTTATTCCTAAAACATATGAAACTTCTCCCAGGTCCTTCATGGAGAAATTCTTACAGATGTAAGCTTTGACGCATTGCATCATCCATATTGTTAGTGTCCTAGACATGCCAAGGATCTCTAAACAAGATTTGTGTGTGAATAAATCAAAGATAAGTTGCGAAAATTACTTTCATTGATCGGTTGAGATTTCAAAAATTTCGAAGGATGTAGAAGCTCCAAGCTTTGTCATTGAGTTCTAAACTCGAGGGTGAGTTTCCCTATCACCTTATTTTGACTCCCAAAGTGCTAGTAATGGTGAATTTTTGAAGCAAAATTCAAGAAGAAAATGGAGGCACATTCGGCTAAGGGAGAGAGAGGAAGAGAATGAATAGTTGATGTATGTTGTTTTTATATTTTCTTAACTTTCAAAAAGTTAAGTTGATGTGTTGGAAAAAGTTGCAATAAATACAAGCCAACCACTTCCATCAAATAGTGACTAGTTGATGTAAGTGAGTGGGTCCCACCACTTTGAATTCAAAATTCAAGTTGACTTACACAACATACTTTGGGCCTCGTTCGTTTAATCCGACTAAACGAATTTTCTATCGCGACGTAATTAAATCCAATTTAATTAAATAATAATGCATCACAAAATTATTACAAAAGTCACTTGCAAATTAATTCTAAATTAATTCGTTAGCTAAAATTAAAATCCAATTTAATTCCGCGTTGAAATCCAATTTCAATTAATATATCTAATATATTATTTAAGCCCAATTAATTAAATAATAAAATCTAATTTCACTATTAAATTCATTTTGCCGATTAATTCCAAATTAATCGCATTCTCTCCTCTCGACGAATTTAATCCGAGATAAATTCTCGACGTAATTAATCTCAGGTTAATTCTTTCTCTGATAATTAATCCCAGATTAATTCTTGCCGTAATTAATCCCATATTAATTTTCTCTCTTATAATTAATCACAGATTAATTCTCTTTGAGTCAAATGTCATCGGTGAATCTTCGGGAAGTGACCCAAGAGATCCCTGGATATGTTGGCAGTAAATACGGTCATCAGACTATCCGAATACGTGTGTACCTAGTACTACGTTCTTACCAATTTACAAGACATGGTTGGCTTCTAGCAAAGCACCGTGCCTACCCAATTCTCCAGAAATATTCAACGAGGAATATGTAATCTTTATCTAGCGTAGTATACTCAGTATTGCGTATTATGTATTACGATCCAGTATCAGATTTCACATGCTAGGCCTAGGGCTGAAATTGTGTCTGCCCCGTACAAAATATATATTAGATCACAGACAACTAGTCTCTATAATCGGACAATCATGACCTAGTCATATTATCCCGATGACTGTAGAGCTTAAGAGTACCAGTTCCGTATCCTATGTGATCATCATCTCCATATGAAAAAAGTGATACTTCCATCTTGACATCACACCCACTACACTACAATTCTCAGTAAACCCAGAAGAGGAGTACACAGAACCTGTTAAAGCCCCGGACGACCAATACCAAAGCGTAATGATTGTCGTAAGTATTAACGATGCAAGTCTCAGGTTAAGACCAAATACACCTACCCTGATTCGGATTCCCATAGACACATAGACATACTACCAATGGTATTCAGAAGGGTCTATCCAGAGCGAAGTTGTTCCCGTACCATCGGCAAACAGAACCTCCTATCACACTTGCATCAGTATCCAATACTTAATTATATGAGAACTATATCGTTAAGCTTCCATAACGCGCACAAGTGCAATACTAGCCTATTCCGAATTATCGATGTCCAGTCTCGATAATACTACGGCTAGGGATATTTAATGATTAAAACTTTCGAGGATTAATACTATCTCATATCTTATTAATCTGGTACTAATCATATGGACTTTTATCATTTATATATCCAAGTAATGTAATTATAAAATGATAAAAGAGCAATTTCCTTTGTCACATAGTTAATTTGTACAAAAAACACCATGTCTTTTACAAATAGTGATGTTATGGGTCATAATTGTCCAACAATCTTCCATTTGGCCTATAGCCAATCACTCAAGTGTCTAACACCTGAACTATGCACAGGTCGCTCATGCTTATGATGAGATATTGCTTTCACCAGCGGATATGCAAGGTTATCATCTGATGCGATTTATTCGATCATCACATCACCCGATGTATGATCTCATGAATCAGATAAAACCATCGAAGTACATACTTGGATCATTGATGAGACCGTAATTATTTAGCCTGTGTTGTAGCCTATCTCATCTGCTAACAGAACTACTCCTAATCTAATTAGGAATTTTATAGATCCAAAATACTTCTTTTACTGCCTCGGTTGCAGCAATGTATTCCGCTTTTGTTAAATCAGCAACAGTATCTTGCTTGGAAGATTTCCAGCTCACTGTTTCCTTGTTGAAATAAAATTATGTACCCTTATTGCGTTTTACAGTTGTCATTATCGGTTTGGAAACTTGCAACGGTGAACCCTGTCACTTCAAGTTCTCCTCCTCCATAGCTTAAGAAAACATCAATCCAGTGACCATCACTTAGATTGGCCTGATTGTGACTCCACATGCTCAAAGCATATGAGACATCAGGTCGCGTACATATCTTTCAATGTACGAGTTCTCAGAGAGTTCTAAAAACTTTTAGATCTATCCCAGTAGATCCTTATTCCTAGAATAAAGTTTCCTCTCCCAAGTATTCCATGGAGAATTTTAATGAAAGCCAAGCTTTCACCGATTGTTAACATGGGAATGTTATTTCCAAGAAATAATACATCATCAATTGTATAGGACATCCAATGTCAGTGCGCTCCCACTAACCTTCTTATATACACAAGAATTATCTTTGCTTTGAATGAAATCTTATATCATTATAATTTCATCAAAATGTTGTTTCCAAGAACACAATGCTTGTGTCAATCCATAAATCGATCGATTTAACTTGCAAACCTTGTTTGTATGTTTAGGCACTACAAAACCGTCATGATATTGCATATAAACATCCTCCAAAAGGTTTCCATTAAGGAAAGCGGTTTGGCGTCTCCCTGTCATATTCCATAAATGAAATATGTAGCAATAGCAAGCATTATCCGAATGGATTTAATCATGGCAACACGTAAAAGGTTTCGTCGTAATTGACATAATTTCGTTAACGATACCCTTACCGTACAAGCCTAGCTGCGTATATTTATATGTTTCTATCCATGTTTATCTTCCTTGAATACTTATTTATTACCAATAGGCACAACGCCTTCTGGAACATCAACCAGTATCTGAACTTGGTTGGTACACATGGAATCTATTTCAGACTTCATGGCACATTGCCATAAAACGGAGTCGATACCTTGTATCGCTTCCTGATACGTAGTCAGTTCAGTGTCCTCAATAAGACTAATGTCTACATGAGGTGATATCAGAAACCCACACCTCTAAGGTTATTTCCTGACTCTCTCCGACTTATGCAGTTCTTGTGTATTAGAAGATTATGGTACAGATTCATCCCTGATGAACTATTCGTGTTCCATTAAGGGATCGGTGCCAGGAACAGTATTACTCTGATTTTCATCGATTTCTACTTTCCTCCCACTTGCCACTGCATTTAGGAATTCCTCTTAGGAAAATCGCATAGAAAGTAACTAATACATTGTTCTCTTGTGAGTTGTATAAGTACTATACTTTGGTTTCCCTAGGACAACCAATTACAAATAGGAACTTATCCGATTTGGGTTCAAGTTCGGTACCATTCAAACGTTTAACGTGCCCAGCATCCCCAAATCTTCAGGAATGAGAAAACTCGATTTCTTTCCTGTTCATATCTAATATGAAATCTGTCTAACAGATTTTCATGGAACCTTATTCAAAATAAGTACTGCACAGTTTAATGCATATCCTTAGAAGGAAATTAGTAGCTCAGAGCGACTCATCATTAACCTTACTATGTCCAAAAAAGTTCGATTTCTCTGTTCGGACACACCGTCAGGTTGAGGTGTTCCGGGAGGAGTCCATTTCAAAATAATACTATACTCTTTCAAGTAATCTTGAAACTCATATGTTTAAGTATTATCCACCACAGTCCGACCGTAATGTTTTAATACTTAGTTGGTCTGTTTTTCTACTTCGTGTCGAAACTCTTTGAATTTATCAAAAGTTTCCGATTTGTGTTTCATAAGATACACATAACCATAACGCGATGTAACATCCATAAAGGTTACGAAGTATTTTATAACCACATCTAGCCTAGGTAGACATGGGCCTACATTCGTCACCATGAACGAGGGCTAACAGCTCGGTGGCACGTACACCTTTACCGCTAAAAAGGCATTTTAGGCACTTTGCCTAATAAACCAGATTCACAGACTTCATTTGATTTAAGATCAAATCTGTCCAAGTATCCACTCTTCGAAAGTGTGGATATACGAGTATTGTTAATGTGTCCCAGACAACAATGCCATAAATATGTCTCATATGATTTACTCAGTTTGAGCCTTTTGTTTGTCATGTTATATGTTTGAGATTCCTTTATATTCGAAATATTAATACTGTTATTCACATCTAATGTGTATATCTCAATGTCAACTTTATAAGTAAAACACCCAGTGTTCTAGAACATAAAGGTATACCCGCAACGGGTTAAACTAGATATAGAGATAATTTTTCTAGTCAAACTAGGTACATTATAACAGTTTCCTAATTTAAGTACATGCCCAAAGGGCAGTTCGAAAACTTAGGTTCCCACAGCCAAAATAGCGACTCACATCCCGTTTCTGACTCGCAGGTCGATCTCATCTGAAGCCAGTCTCCTGCTTATCAACAAATCCCGCACATCAGTACATATGTATGTACCACATCCAGTATCAAAATCCAATTTTAAAACTAGTAGTGGACATGTTTATAACAAACATGCATGAAGTCGGAGCCTTGCCCGCCTTCATTTCCTTCATATATGCCTTATTCATACAGCAGTCACGCTTCTAGTGACCCCGTTTGCCATAAATTAGGCAGACATATTGGGATATGTCTTTTATCTTCCCAGAAGATTGTGATGATTTCGTCTTTGCCCTAATTCTTCACACCTTCAGAAGCCTTCGGCCGAGCCTTGGCCTTCTGGGATGTCAAAGTAAGATACGCCTTGCGCTTCTTGCCCTTTTGGAAGCTCTGGCTCTGCCTCCTCGAGCATGGCCATTAACTCTCCAAGAGTTTTCTCTTGGTTCATTACGAACCCGCCCAGCTAACCTAGCTGTTCGATGTCAGCAATCATCTGCGACACCTAGTGTATGACAAATGTACCCTTCCAAAGCTCATGCTCTAGTATTTGCTCAACTATGGGCTCAGGCCCCGAGAGGTTTCTTTATTACATAGAGTAACTTCTTGGCTTCCAGGACTATCCTAAGATTCTTCTCCCAATCTGGAAAATTAGAGCCGTTAAAGACATTGTCAATTAGGATTATGTCTTTTGACGCTAATCTTTCTTATTATATTGATTGTTATAATCCAACTATCCAATCAATGATTTTGGATACAATTAAATGTAATGATTACTATAGTCCAACTATAAAATCAAATACAGATGATCAGTTACATTCAAATGTAATGATTACTATAGTCCAAATATATAACCAACTACAAATGAAGTTGTTTAAATACAGTCTAAATGTTTAAAGAAAACAATATTAAATATTAGTCCAACTAATATATTTATAACTACGATAAATTAAAATAAAAGAGCGCGTATTGGTAAGTATCTAAACGAAATTGCAAATTTAATACTAGCCTCCCACTATTTTTCGGCGAGCCTCTAACCATCTGTGGAGTACTCAAGAAACCTAGTTTCCTAGTGGGCTAGGATCCCGTTAAATAACACAAAACCTTGACTTTGGCAACTAGCAAAGCACCGTGCCTACCCAATTCGCCAGAAATATTCAATGAGGAATATGTAATCTTTATCAAGAGTAGTATACTCAGTATTGCGTATTACGTATTACGATCCAATATCGGATGTCACATGCTAGGTCTGGGGCTAGAATTGTGTCTGCCCCGTACGAAACATATATCAGATCACAGGCAACTAGTCTATATAATCGGACAGTCATGACCTAGTCATATTATCCCGATAACTGCAGTACTTAAGAGTACCAGTTCCGTATCCTACGTGATCATCATCTATATATGACTAAAGTGATACTTCCAATATTGACATCACACCCAATACACTACGATTCTTAGTAAACCCTGAAGAGGCGTACAAAGAACCTGTTAAAGCCCTGGACGACCAAAACCAAAGCGTACTGATTGTCGTAAGTATTAGCAATGCAAGTCTCAGGTTAAGACCAAATACACCTACCCTGATTCGGATTCCCATAGACACATAGTCATACTATCAATGGGATTCAGATGGGTCTATCCAGAGTGAAGCTGTTCCCCAACCATCGGTAAACAGAACCTCATATCACACTTGCATAACTATCCAATATTTAAATATATGATAACTATGTCATTAAGCTTCCATAACGCGCACAAGTGCAATACTAGCCTATTCCGCATTATCGATGTCTAGTCTCGATAATACTACGACTAGGGATATTTAATGATTAAACCTTTCACGGATTAATATTGTCTCATATCTTATTAATATGGTACTAATCATATGGACTTTTATCATTTATATAACCAAGTAATCTATTTACTAAATGATAAAAGAACAATTTCCTTTGTCACATAGTTAATTTGTACAAAGAACACCATGTTTTTTTTACAAATAGTGATGTTATAGATCATAATTGTCCAACACATATATCATTCCTAATGATTAGGATGTTGTCAACATAGAAGACTAAAAATATCACCATGCTCCCACTGGACTTCTGATACACATAGGATTCTTCCAAATTCTTGAGAAAACCAGACAATCTAATAATCTCATCGAATCGAAGATTCCAACTTCGTGAAGCTTGTTTAAGTCCATAAATAGACTTCTTAAGCTTACATATCATACCCGGGTTCTTGTTGGATGCAAAATCCTCCGGCTATTCCATATAAATTTCTTCATCAAGAAATTCATTTAGAAAATTCATTTTGACATCCATTTGCCAAATCTCGTAATCTTGATAAGCAGCTATAGAATGTAAAATTCTAATAGACTTAAACATTGCTACTGGTGAAAAGGTTTCATCCTACTCGATGCCAAGTCGCTGCTTGTAAGCTTTTACTACCAGTCGGGCCTTATAAGTTTCAACTTTTCCATCAGGCCCATGCTTCCTCTTGTAAACCCATTTACAACCGATAGGAATATTTCCTTCGGGAAGCGGAACCAAGTCCCAAATGTGATTCTCATGCATTGAGTCTAACTCGGATTTCATGGCATCTTGCCACTTCACGGAGTCGATGTCCAACATCGATTCTCTATAGGTAAAAGGGTTAGTCTCTTCAACTAAGAGAACATCGAGACTTTTTTCTTATATCAAATACAAACGTTCGGGGAGGTCTAGATACCCTTTGCGACCTACAGAGTACGAAGTGTGTGTGTTGAAGGTTCTTCATCTAATTGAATTTCAGGTTCCTCCGTTGGTTCATTGTTTTCAGGTTGGACTTCATCAAGTTCAATATGTCTATGATTACCAGCTTCTGACAAAAATTCTTTCTCTAGAAATTTTATGAAGTGAGCTACGAACACATCTTCGTATTCGAAGGATATCCAACAAACCCAAAATTTTGCCCTCGAGATGAAATCTTATCTTGCTGACTGCTGAGCCATCCTGACATAGGCAGAACAACCCCAAATCTTAAAATAATTAAGATTTGGTTTCCTACCAGTCCATATCTCATATGGAGTCATAGGAACAAATTTTGAAGGAATATTATTCAAAACATGTACAATTGTTAAAAGAGAGTGGCCCCATAAAAAATATGACAAATCTGTAAAACTTAACATAGATCGGACCATATCCAATAAGTCCGATTTCTCCTCTCAGATACTCCATTGTACTGTGGAGTACCTGGAGGAGTATATTGAGCGAGAATCCCATTCTCCTTCATATAATCCATGAACTCAGTACTAATATATTCTCCACCTCGATCAGATCAAAGGCATTTAATATATTGACCAGTCTGATTTTCTACTTCATTAGGGAACTCTTTGAACTTTTCAAGGATCTCTGATTTATGTCTCATCAGATAGACATAACAGTACTGTGGCAGATCATCGATAAAAGTAACGAAGTATGAATAACCACTGTGAGCAGTCTGACTTAGTGGACCACACACATCAGAATATACGAGTTCCAGTAAGTTAGTGGCACGGTGTCCAACACCAGAAAATAGGACTTTGGTCATCTTACCCTGAATACATGATTCACAAGTTAGATAGGGTTCCATAGTGAGATTTGATATCAACCCGTTCCTAACCAATTGGGTAAGTCGTTTCACGTCTATATGACGTAGCCTCATATGCCATATTTCAGTATTATTAACTACAGATAAACTACGTTTATTAATCCTAGTATTCAAAATATCTCTAGAAGTATGCAATATGTAATGACCATGCTCATTTAGACAACAAAGGATCTAAATATCACATTTATCATATAAATATAAAGAATAATTCTTAATATTAACATGATAACATTATGTATCCAATACAAAAAGAGATATAATATTTGCTACATATCCTGGTACAACGTAGCAATCATTTAATAAAAGGCTCACACTCAGCAATGGGATCTCGTATACTTCCACTGCAACTGCATCCAAGAGTCTCCACTCCCAAAAAGCAACTACATCTGTCAAGGCTTCGACTTCTTACTTTCCTTCAGCATCTGTAACGAATTGGAAATGTGAACAGGACAAGCAAAATCCAACATCCAGCTGGATGTAACAGCTTCACAAGCTAGTGAGATATTAATAATTGGAAAAATAAATATACCTGATGTAGATGCTCTCTCTCCTTATCTGGCCAATGTAGTCAGGACAGTTCCTTTTCTAGTGCCCGACTTTGCTACAATGATGGCATTTATCTTCAGATGCCCTATTGGGCTTAGCTATTTTCCTTGCGATGGAGGACCGAAACCCTTCTTCTTCTTTGCTTTCATTTCTTTCCCTTTGGCCTAACCTGGGAAGAAGCAGAAAGTGAAGTAGGTTTCGGAGGATGGTCGGTACTCCCTTCCTTAAGTCTTCTTCCACTGTGATCAACATCCTATACAATTCATGGTAGGAATATATAATCCCATTCATGTTGAAGTACATTACGAATTGGCGATAAGATGCTGGGAGCGAACCAAGAATGACACTCCTACCGAGAATGTCATTCAGATGGAGATTATATTGCCTCAGTTGTTCGATCAAATCGCTCAAGTGAATAACATGCGAGCTCACAGCTTGCCCCTCGTCCAGTCGCATATGGATAAGTTTCATCCCGAATTTATGAACAATAATTTGTTCTTTGTTCATATACGATTCTCTTAATCGCATCATGATACTATGCGCATCTGGCATGCCATAGTATTGCCTCTTGAGTTTTGATGCCAGTGAATATAACACCCTAGATTTTTCAGGATAATTCTGGAAAAGTTCCCGGACCAAAATTGCGGTCCCGGAACAGAGCGATATTAGCGGATAAGTGTTTAAGTGATGGAAGATGGGTTGGAATAATATATTATAAATATTCGTCGCGTTGGAAAACGCGTGGGATCAAAAGTCAGTTACGCGATTTTTGTAAAACGCGTAAAGTTTGCGGTTTCGGTCACGAAAATTGAAACCGAACTCCGATTGAGTTGATTCTTGAACCATCAGACTCTTTTATCCGAGACAAACAACTTTTATGTTGAACACTTTTCGAGAATCACATCAGAAGGGCCTCAAAAATCAGAATTTCCGAGAAGACTTCAAACTAGGGGCTTATTAGCAAAAACGCGGGGGCTTATGTGATATTTTCCCAGCTATTATAAAAAGCCTCATAGTTTTAGAAAATGGCAAAAATGAAAAATCTTTCCTTTTCCTTTTCCCTTCACCCGCACCCCTCACGCCCTAGGATAAGAACCAGACGCCGGCAGTAACTCCGGCCACCACAGGCCGGTACACCGGCGTAGGGGTGAGCGTCCGCCCACCGCGCATCCGATGGTGGCCGGCGATGGTCCAAAAAATGCCAGAAATGTCGACTGGAAGGAGAGTGATGCGCGTGAAATGGGTTTTGCGATCCCGACTTGTCGCTTCGATTCACGACCAGAGCAACCCACCAAATCGAAGCCCTCGACGAGTACTACGAGATGGTGGTGACGATTTCTCCGATTCCTGCCCGGAAGCACGCAAAACGAGGAGGAGAAGCCGCATGTGAATAGTAAAACCCAAATGAACAGTAGCTCCGATCGGAATTCCGACGACACCAGCGCATTCGTATGGCCTTTGGCAGTCCGAATATGCCCTCGGAATCTCGGTACGACTCTCCGTTAAAAATATGTTATTTTAAAGTTTATCGATTTATATTCGGATGCTTCTGGTAGTTCCGTAGTGTAGCGAATTGTTATGGAATGAATTGGATGTTATATTATATGTTAAAACGATGAATTTGGTAGAATCCGGACGGAAACAGAATAAATTAGATTGATCCGGTAGAATTAGCGAGTTTCCGGTAAAACAGAGTTTCTCGCGCGATTGAACGAAGATGACCCGTAATTATGAAAATGATATAAATATGATAGTAAGAAGATAATTAAATAGTTCTGGATAAGTGCAGAGGGTTCGAGACCCTTCCGTAGCGTTTGCGGAAACGTTTCCACAAGATTTGCCACAAATGTGTAAAGTGATAATATAAGTTATCTAGTTAGTTTAGAATAGTATAGAAAGGCATATTAGAGTAATGAAGTTCGAATTGTAGTATTAGAAAGGATTCGTGCATTCCGGAAAGGTCCGGAAGTTCTTATAGATGAGTTGAAAGTTCCGCAAATAGCGGTTATGACCTTGTGTTGTTATTTGTTTTGACAGATCAGACCCGGATCATGAGTGTTCGCCTAGCCAGGTAAGTAATCCATGCGATGATTACTTGTGACGTGTTATGTTTGAATTTAGATAATAAAGAAAATCTATACGTATAAGTATAACCATAAAATGAAAAGTATGTATATGCAAGTAACATACTAGAAAGTCCAATATTAAGGTTAAAGAATGATAAAGTATATGAATATGATGTTATGATACTTGGGTTTGGGGGTTGTAGAAACTACACCCTAGGGATTGGGATTAAAGTTTAAAGGAATGTAATGACGAGTGCGATATATAAGTATACTTTCTTGATAAGAAAAATGGAAATTGAACATGTGTGTATATTTACTATTAAGTATAGCCGTTAACTGATATAGCAAAGATATGATATGATATTATAGATGAAATGCTAAAGTATGTTAACTTAAGTTTGGATGATGGATGCTTGTAAAGAATGGAATACATATGTCATTATTTTAAAAGTAAGCTTGGATATTTATATACGTGTGTGTATGCGTATATGTGTAAATAGGGTTACCCGATAAAGTAGGTTATGAACCTGAGTAGTATAGAAAAGTGTGAATGGAATTATGCAGTGATGAATATGAGAAAGTATGAGTATGTTAGTATAAGTAACAGTGTTTATGGAAGGCATGTTATGTTTATATGTATACTAGTGTGAAATACATTTCAGAATGCAACAGAGATAAAGTATGAACATATTAATATATGTGTATGCAAGTATATATGAATATGACTATATATAAAGATAAGTTTTCTATGAATATGACTATATATAAAGATAAGTTTTATGTGTGCATAGAGTGTGCATGTATATAAATGATTTCAATGTGTCATAAGTATGGTTAAGATAAGTGAAAGTATAAGAAGTGAGTGTGCATAAATATGTACATGTGCATGTATGCAATGTAAGAAAGCATGGCTATAGTAGAAGGAAGCATGAGAATTGCATATGCATATATGTGTGTGTTAAGATTTTCAGCAGTTGAGCAAAAGTTGAGAACGTTTTCAAAGATTAAAAATGTTTTAAAGAAAGTTTCAGATGTTTTAAAATACAACGTATTTCAAAAGATGTTTCTTCTAGTTTTGAGATTTTAAAACATGAGTTTTATGATTTTCGGGGCATGAGGTAAAAACTCACCCCCAGTATGTAACTTGAGATACAGTTCGGAATTGACGGATACTTTGGAATTGATAGATTCAGAGACATGTGCACATGTCGAGGACTGAGGGGACGCTCTCAGATCCTCCAGATGGGCTAGGGGGACGGCAATGCGTAACGCCCCTAGACCCCCGTTTGAGCTTGGGTGGTAGCATAGATCTGCACCCCCAGCTCCAGTTTGTGGCTTGGGGGACATCGATACGTAACGCCCCAAGACCACCAGTTTCAGGGCAGGTATGGCATGCTTTGGGGGATAGCGATACGTAACGCCCCAATGTCATGGGTTTGCATATCTGACTCTATGGCGTATGGGGGGACGGCGATACATAACGCCCTCACGCGTCAGTTTTTCTGTACACACTCAGATATCAGTTTTCAGAAAAGAAGTTTTGAAATATCAGATTTCCAGAAAATAGTTTTCAGAGACATAGAACTCAGAGAAAGTTTTTAGTTTTGAGATACAGTTTATAGTTTTGAGATACAGTTTTCAGTTCTTAGATACAGATCCCAGTTTTCGAATGCAGTTTTCAGTCTTTAGATACAGTTTTCAGAAAGAGCTTTTCTAGAAAGAAAAAGTAAAGTAAAGTTTTCATCAAAGAATTTTCAGAAAGAAACTTTCAGAAAAAAGTTTTTCAGAAAGAGTTTTCAAAGAGTATTTTCTAAAAGCATAGCATGTTAAAGTAGCGTATGGATTACAAATCATGCATATAAATCATGTATCCTAGTAATTCATCTGAGTTGCATATAGTTGATGTTAATTCATGATAACGTGATCATATTTATTTAAGTGTATATATGATGTTTATATGTATTGTATGTCTATATATAATGAGTGTTTTAGAAAGCATTGATGTATGATAACATGATTGTATATACATGATGTATGTGGTTGTTAATAGTATGTGAGTTGGAATAATGTTTTACATTACCGATTTAATGATATTTCAATGAAATAAAAGAAAGATAACTATATTAAGTGTCCAAACTAAACTGGCAAAGAATGAATATGAAGTTAGAAAGATAGTTGAGTAGCGCAGCAAAAACGTGACGGGCTTTGATAAGACTGTTAATAATGTATAGACTTGACACGTATATTACCAATGTATGAAAATATAACTAGTAAACAAGACCAGAGAAATGTATGATCCGAGTAAAAGGAGTTTTAATAAATGACATGGTTGACGATGATATGGAATCCTGATGTATGTGTATATATGTATTAAAATGTTAAAACTATAAACGATAACCAAAATTTAAAGTTTATGAATAATCAGATAAAAGGACCAGTAACATGTAATATGTTTGCATATGGATAATACCTAGATAGTTAGTTCTAACTTAATATATAGTTGGATGAACATATTGACAACTCAGGTTAACTCAGAAGTGGAAATCAGACTTTGTGTGTGTTCAGCGCTCAAGTTATGAGCATGGTTAGTTACTGAGTCATTATGACTCACACCACAATAGTTTGTTAGTTTTGTAGGTCAATAGTTGACATAATTAGCCAGCATGCTTTCAGTGAAGACTTTGAAGACAGTGGATCGCCCCAATTGCAGTTGTAGGACACAGAAATCGGTGATGCCGTTCTAGGCTCGCGACCTAGTTGGGAGAACGGAATAGCCCGCGGGGGACTAAATCGGAGAATAAAGGAGTCGCCACCTAGTGTGAACCAAGAAAATAATTTAAGGCAGCACTCACCCCTCGCAAGGGAAGACCTCAAACCGTTGGGTTCGGAATGGTCCATTACTTATGCCACTTATAATGAAATAATTTGTGCAATAACTTGTTGGATAATATGACCCATAGCGTCACTATTTGTACAGATCATGGTGTTGTTGTACAAATTAACTATGTGACAAAGGAGATTGCACTCTTATCATTTGTGATTAGATCACCTTAGATATATAAATGATGAGAGGTCCCTATGATTTGTTCCTGGACGGAGAATGATATGAGACAGTATCAGTCCACGTAGGATAAATCATTAAATATCCCTAGTCGTAGTATTATCGAGACAGGACATCGATAATGCGGAATAGGCTAGTATTGCACTTATGCGCGTTGTGAGGGCACAACGGCATAGTTCTCATATATTTAAGTATTGGATACTTATGCAAGTGCGATAGGAGGTTGTGTTTCACCGATGGTACGGGAAACAGCTTCGCTCTGGATAGACCCCTCGGAATCCCATTGGTATTATGACTATGTGTCTATGGGAGTCCGACATCAGGGTAGGTGTATTTGGTCTTAACCTGAGACTTGCACCGCTAATACTTACGATAATCGGTAGACTTTGGTCTTGGTGGTACAGGGCTTTAACCGGTTCTGCGTACACCACTTCTGGGTTTATCAGAGAGTCGTAGTGTATTGGGTTTGATGTCAAGACGGAAGTATCACTTCAGTCATAGTGGAGATGATGTCACGCAGGATACGGTACTATTGCTCTTGAGTGATGCGCATCCAATCATGATATTATGACCAGGTCATGTCATGAATATCTGATTATAGAGACTAGTTACCAGACATCCGACATGTGCTTCGGACGGGGCATACACTTATCCAGACCCAGCCCTAGCACGTGACTATCCGATACTGGGCCGATATACACAATACTACGGTATACTACGCTTGATACAGATCTATATATTCCTGTAAGAATATTTCTGGAGAATTGGGTAGGTATGGCGCTTTGCTAGAAGCCAACCTTGTCTTATAAATCGGTACAAACGTAGTACGAGGTACTTACGTGTTCGGATAGTCCGACGACCGTATTTGCTGCCAACATATCCGGAGATCTCATGGGTCGCTTCCCGAAGATTCACCGATGATGTATGACTCGCACTATGATTAATCTGGGATTAATTAGTAGATAGAGAAGATTAATTTCTAGAGAGAGAAAATTAATTTGGGATTAATTGCGGAGATATTTTATCTGGGATAAAATATTAATTAAAGAGAGAGAACGATTAATTTGGAATTAATCGATAAAATAATATATTCGATATATTATAAGAAATTAGATTTCGACGCGGAATTGAAATTGGATTTTAATTCGGGCGAACGAATTAATTTAGAATCAATTCGTTAGCGACGTGAATAGTGATTTCGCTAGGCGTAATCATTTAATTGCGACGCGAAGAAAAATTCGTTAATTTGGAATTAGCGAACCCGAGCCCGTGAGTGATTGCGAGCGCATTCGCATTTCGAATTCGAGCGCGGCACGCAAGTCACATCAAGCGTCAAATCACTAGTCGCATCAAGCGTCAAATCACTTATCACTTTGAGTGATGTGACATGACATGTTGTCACTTTATTAAAGTGACTTGATGTGAATAGTGAAAGGTGATGGTTTGAAAGTTGATAGGACTTGTACCTTTTGACTTTTGAATTAATATTTGTATATGTATATTTTATTTATTTACTTGGTAAATGGAATAAATAAAACATATATAAATCATTCACTCTCTCTCTCCCATCATTCACGTTTTTCCCTCCTTTCTTCTTCTCCCTCACACACTGCTTTGAGCCAAAATTATTCTTCTCCATTTTGGTCACTGCCGACGCAAAAGAGAAGCAAGTGGGAGATGTTTTGTTGCAAAACAAAGGTGCTAGCACACACATGGGTTATATTATGGTGATAGGGAAACGAATTTGTGACCATGGAAAAGCTTGAAGCTTGGAGCTTCAATGATGATGACCATGGCCGAATCTTGGAGGTGCTTCAACCATCAAAACCGCACAGCTCACTGCACTTGGAAGCCATTGCCGAGCCTAGGAGAAACGAAAAAGACTTGTGTTCTTTGATGCATCAAATCCAATCATTGTGAGTATATGTTTCCGCCATTATTCCTTGATGTGTTCATGCGATTTTATGCTTGTTTTGGATGATTCTTGGGACCTAATTAGGAACTCAACATAACTTAACCGAATCTACACAACCTACATATGCAAGAGTAACCTACGTCTAAGTTTGCATAAGGTCTATATCTAAAGAGTAAAACCTATATCTAAGTTTGCATGCTTTAAAAGTAAGTCATCACAACGGCAAACACACAATAACACACAATAACCTCATTAGCATATTGAACTATCAAACATGAAAAATAAATAACAACCTAATTATAAACGTAAACTAAATTCCTAATGCGAAAGAAAATAACTAAATCATGCATAAAGAAATAAAATACTAACGACTAAATTATGCTTAAAAATAAATAACGTACTAACGATTAAAACATGCTCAAACACAAGGTTGGATGAAACAGAATATGTGTGTCTCTCGAGTTATACGTGGAATTGTATCCCGACTACAAACTGTAATACCGTCCATTCGGATTCGGCTATGGAATTTACGTCCGGGTTTACATTCGATATACCGCAAGAGATGACACATATCCCATTCATCCGAAAGTCATATCAAACACCAATCAACAATATTCATGCGAAGTAAAATAAGATAATAAATAAAAATAGAATAAATAAAAGGGGTGCCCTCAGTTCAAACCTCTTAAGTCGTCTCTCGAAAGTGCGTTACACGTTCGTCGGAAGGGTTGATGCTTCGTAACTCCTCCGGTTCACTGGTTCAATGTTTTCCTTCAATGTTTCGCTATTTGGGCTGCTATTTTTACTCTGTTTCACTGTAGTTTTTTTTTTTTTTTGATAATATAGGCGATTTCTGGGTGCAGTTTTTCGGTGTTTTCAAGGACTGTCTCAATGATAATTTGCGGTAAGGGCTGTTCAGTTTTTAGGGGAGTGTTTTTTGTTGTGATTAGGTGCAGTTCAGGGGTTATTTTTGGTGGTCTGGGGTTGTGTTTCAAGGGCTATTTTTCGGTGGTCAGGGGCTAGTTTCATGGGTATTTGGTGCGTGATTTTGGGGTTAGTTTCAGGGGTATTTGGTGTATGAAGTGAGTGGCAATTTGAAGGCTTGTTACGTGAAGAAGTTGGAGGCAGGTGGCGTGGGTGTATGGCAATGTGCGTGAAGGGTTTACGTGGTGAAGGGGCAGTGGCTTATGGTGCGGCAATGCAAGGATTCTTGGTGATGGTGCTGTGTGAATAGACTAGGGTAATTTCACGAGGGCGAATGCGTGAATGAGCTAGGTTATTTTCTTTGTGTTTTCGTGAGGATGAGCCAGGGTTGAATTTGTTGGTGTAGGCTTCTTTTTATAGGAAAAGGTTGGGATTTACCTTGTGCGAATAGGGAAAGGATTTTGTAATTATGGGGGTATCTTCTAATTAGTATGCTACAAGGAAAAAAATCTATTTAATTAGGGATGTGATTTGATTTGATTTGATTTCTTCTCTTTTAATTAGGGATATGATTTACTTGAATTAGGAAAGTGTTTGATGAGATTTGATTTGTATCTTTTAATTAGGGAAGGTGATTTGTCTTGATTTTAGCATGTGTTTAATGTGTGATTTGGTTATTTTGGGAAGGCTTTGGGCGTGGGGTTTGGTCTCTTGGGCGTGGGCTTTGGCTTATTTTGGTGGGTTTGGTGTATGGTTTGGTGGTGTGTGGGCTTGGTGTGTGTCTTGCGGGGGTTTAGGGTCAAGGATGTGTTTTAAAACAGAGGTCCAACAAGCAAACCTGAAGCTAAACAAGCGAATTAAATCCAATAAGATGTCAATTTCCGACTCTTCTCTTCCGACGTCCGTCTCCCACGACTTCCACAACTTAAAAGGTAGTGTCTCCATGTGAGACTCATCATCGGGACTTATATGTAAAAATACAGTGCCTACAGTCGCCCCCATTTTGATGGGAATTGTGCAGTGTGTGACAATGACAATCCTATAAAAGTTTATGCAAAGCATTTTTACTTACTTGGCTCGCCAGCTGCCACTTGCCTTGCATGTTGCTTTGAATTGAGTTGATCTAGTTGTAACATTCCCGGCATGTTAAACCCCATACCCGAGGTGTCGCGGTTGCGTCTCCATACCCGGCGTGCTAAATCCCATACCCGAGGCATCGCGGTTGCATCTCCATACCTAGAGTGTCACGGTTGTGTCTCCATACCCAGAGTGTCGCAGTTGTGTCTCCATACCCGGAATGTGGCGGTTGTGTATCCATACTAGGAGTGCCATACCCGGCGTGCTAAATCCCATACTCGAGGTATCGCGGTTGCGTCTCCATACCCGGAGTGTCGCGGTTGTGTCTGCATAACCGGAGTGCCATACCCGGCGTGTTAAACCCCATACCCGAGGTGTCGCGGTTGCGTCTCCATACCCGGAGTGTCGCAGTTGTGTCTCCATACCTAGAGTGTCATACCCGGCATGCTAAACCACATACCCGAGGTGTCGTTATTGTATCTTCATACCCAGAGTGTCATACCTAGCATGCTAAACCTCATACCCGAGGTGTCGCAGTTGCGTCTCCATACCCGGAGTGTCACGGTTGTGTCTCCATACCCGGAGTGCCATACCCGGCATGCTAAACCCCATACCCGAGGTGTCATTGTGATGGTGGTCTATTTTTGAACTATGCTACATTTTCCGAACGCCATTTTCTGCACGCTAAACCTCATTTTGAGGCGTCGTTGATGCGATGGTTGTCCATTTTCGAACTGTGCTCCATTTTCGGAGTGCCATTTCTGGCATCTGATGTGTGTGCTCTATTTTTGGAGCGCCATTTTCGGCATCTGTTGTGTGTGCTCCATTTTGGAGTGCCATTTTCGGCATCTGTTTGTGTGTGCTCCATTTTGGAGCGCCATTTTCGGCATCTGTTGTGTGTGCTCCATTTTGGAGTGCCATTTTCGGCATCTGTTGTATGTGTTCCATTTTGGAGTGCCATTTTCGGCATCTGTTGTGTGTACTACATTTGTTTAGCGCCATTTTCGGCATCTTTCGGGTGTGCCTAATTTTGGAGCGGCATTTTCGGCATCTGTTGTGTGTGCTCCATTTTGGAGCGCCATTTTTGACATATGTTGTGTGTGCTCCATTTTGGAGTGCCATTTTCGGCATCTGTTGTGTGTGCTCTAATTTTGAAGCGCCATTTTCGGCATATGTTATGTGTGCCCCATTTTGGAGCGCCATTTTCGGTATCTGTCTTGTGTGCTCCATTTTAGAGCGCCATTTTCGGCATCTATTGTGTGTGCTCTATTTTGGAGCGCCATTTACGGCATCTGTAGTGTGTGCTCCATTTTGGAGCGCCATTTTCGGTATTTGTGGTGTGTGCTCCATTTTGGAGCGCCATTTTCGGTATCTTGTTGTGTGTACTCCATTTTGGAGTGCCATTTTCGGCATCTGTTGTGTATGCTCCATTTTTGGAGCGCTATTTTTAGCATCTGTTGTGGTAGCGATCCATTTTAGTACCGTGCTGTGCGAGAATGTTGGCTCATTTTTGAACCGTTACTTGATGAGATGGTCTTTTCTGCTACAAACCTGCGAATACAAAACAAAAATTGCATGTATGTGATATGTATGCATGTATGCATGAATATGTTTCCTATTCCGATGGGTTATGCCTTCCTTGTGCTCCTTGGTGCCAGTTGCATGCAAAAGTCTTTGGTCGCCCCCTGGGCCTGCTCATATATAGTTCATTTCTTTCGATTCTCTCTTGGAGATTGCTCAGTTTCCTTTAGTCTCATTGCTCAAGTTCTCGATAAATCCCTTATTCGCGGGGTGGTTGACTAGTTGCCCCCAGTCTTGGCTTAGCTTTCAGTTCTTCGCTTCTTGCACTAGGTCAAAGTAGATCATGTGATTTGACGTTCCAAAACTGCTGATGATGGGGGCCTCGACCCTGGGACTTATCCCCAAAATTGATGATGATGTGGGCCTCGCCCCCAAACTGATACTGATGTGGGCCTCGCCCCCAAATTGATACTGATGTGGGCCTTGCCCTCAAACTGGTACTGATGTGGGCCTTGACCCCAAACTGGTACTGATGTGGGTCTCGCCCCCAAATTGATACTACTGGTACTGATTAGGGCCTCGCCGCAGACTGATACTGATGTGGGCCTCGCCCCCAGACTGATACTGATGTAGTGTTGCATATCAACATGATGTATTGCCTCTCACGAGATAGTCCTAATAGCTGAACATATTTTCGTCCTCAACGGATGCTTTGCGTCGAAACCAAAGAACCTTCAAAGTACTTAATATACTCAGATCCGACCGTTTGAGTGCGTGATCTGAACTAGACTCCTAGTGTGTGTGTGCCAAGGCTCTGTCGCAGCTTAATCCTTAAGTAAGCTAACTCGATGATTTTATCTTGGAGAATTGGATCGGTGGGTCTAACCAACCTAGATGTCTTGATCATACTCTGTGATTACTTCTTCGTACTCAACATGATATGGTTTTCTTCTATTTTCTTTTTTCTCTCTCTTTTCTTTCTTTTCATTTTGAACTTTTTTTTCTTTTCTTTTTCTTTTTCTTCTTTTTTTCTCTCTTTTTTTTTCAGCACATCTACCCTTTAAGGTAGCATTTCTCCTCATGGTGGTCCTAATACTCGCCCATGGGTAGCTTCACACTTATCGGTTATAGGTGGTCTATTTTTTCTTTTTTCTTTTCAGAGACTTTTCTTCATTTCAAACCATATCATATATCGTAGCATGAGTAAACCAGGATGGACATCCAGGCAAACGGTCATTCACTGATCCGCCATCTCTTCAACTAGTCATTTCGCCGACTACCCAGGCTTCTACTACTAAGATCATATAATTAAGTGCTCGCGAGTTTAGCCGAGATCAATTACTTAAAATATCGGATGAGAGTACCTCTCGTACTTATCGTTTCTAAGGTTCCAACCTATGGTAAACAATTTCATCATCCGACTTATGCTAACTATCAATGACTAAAAACAAACAATTTTTTTTCTTTTCTTTTTCCTTTTTTCTCCATTTTTTTCTTTTTTTCCTTTTTTCTTTTCTTCATTTTTCTTCATTTTTCTCTCTTTTTTTCTTTTGAAGGCCCCTCAATGGTCTTTCTATCCTTGCCGTAAGGTTTTCTGTTTCTCGATTTCCTTTTCCCTGATATCCATGTTCGCTAAACTCTTCTTGACAAGCCCCTCTTTTTTCCTAACCCAACAGATATCTATGATGGCTTTTAAGACACGAGGGTTAACATGATGTGTGAATGTATGAGATGCATGAGATGCGTGCGATGTATGAGATATAATATGCATGTGGTTGTCAAAAGCATAAATGGGCAACTTCTACAGGATATATAACTATGGTTCACATGTGGGTTTATAAGACACCAAACCATTACTTAGCCTTAAAAAGTTCCTTTGATTAAACCCCTTTCAACCCACTGTAGATATGGTTAATTAAAGCATAAATCACAATCACTACAAGACATTATTTCGGGGTCGATTCTCTATCCCCAGTATAGTCACCAGACTGTAGGAGACAGAAATCGGCGACGCTGTTCTAGGCTCGCGACCTAGTTGGGAGTACGAAATAGCCCGCGGGGGACTAAACCAGAGAATAAAGGAGTCGCCACCTGGTGTGAACCAGGAAAATGATTTAAGGCCACACTCACCCCTCACAAGGGAAGACCTCGAACCATTGGGTTCGGAATGGTCTCTTACTTATGCCACTTGTAATGAAATAATTTATGCAATAACTTAACCGAATCTACGCAACCTACATATGCGAGAGTAACCTACGTCTAAGTTTGCATAAGGTCTATATCTAAAGAGTAAAACCTATATCTAAGTTTGCATGCTTTAAAAGTAAGTTGTCACAACGACAAACACACAATAACACACAATAACCTCATGAGCATATTGAACTATCAAACATGAAAAATAAATAACAACCTAAACATAAACGTAAATTAAATTCCTAATGCGAAAGAAAATAACTAAATCATGCATAAAGAAATAAGATACTAACGACGAAATCATGCTTAAAAATAAATAACGTACTAACGATTAAATCATGCTCAAACACAAGGTTGGATTAAACAGAATATGTGTGTCTCTCGAGTGGTACGTGCCATTGTATCCCGAGTGCAAACCGCAATATCGTCCATTCGGATTCGGCTACCAAATTTACGTCCGGGTTTCCATCCGATATATCGCAAGAGAGGACACATATCCCATTCATCTGAAAGTCATATCATACACCAATCAACAAAACTCATGCGAAGTAAAATAAGATAATAAATAAAAAGAGAATAAATAAAAAGGGTGCCCTCAGGTCTAACCTCTTAAGTCGTCTCTCGGAAGTGTGTTACACGTCCGTCGGAAGGGTTCATGCTTCGCAACTCCTCCGGTTCACTGGTTCAACATTTTCCTTCGCTGTTTCACTGTTTGGGTTGTTTTTTTTACTCCGTTTCACTGCTATTTTTTCGGTAATATAGGCAGTTTCTGGGTGTAGTTTTTCAGTGTTTTCAAGTACTATCTCAGTGATGATTTGCGGTAAGGGCTGTGCAGTTTTTAGGGGAGTCTTTTTGGTGGTGATTAAGTGCAGTTCAGGGGTTGTTTTTGGTGGTCAGGGGCTGTGTTTCAGGGGCTATTTTTTGGTGGTTTGGGGCTGTGTTTCAGGGGCTATTTTTTGATGGTCAGGGGCTGTGTTTCAAGGGCTATTTTTCGGTGGTCAGGGGCTGGTTTCAGGGGTATTTGGTGTGTGAGTTTGGGGTTGGTTTCAGGGGTGTTTGGTGTGTGAAGTGAGTGGGAGTTTGAAGGCTTGTTACGTGAAGAATTTGAAGGCAGGTGGCGTGGGTGTATGGCAATATGCGTGAAGGGTTTACTTGGTGAAGGGGCAGTGGTTTATGGTGCGGTAATGCAAGGATTCTTGGTGATGGTGTTGTGCAGATAGACTAGGGTAATTTCAGGGGGGCGAATGCGTGAATGAGCTAGGTTATTTTCTTTATGTTTTCGTGAGGATGAGCCAGGGTTGAATGTGTTGGTGTAGGCTTCTTTTTAAAGGTAAAGGTTGGGATTTACCTCTTGCGAATAGGGAAAGGATTTTGTAATTATGAGGGTATCTTCTAATTAGTGTGCTACAAGGAAAAAAATCTATTTAATTAGGGAAGTGATTTGATTTGATTTGATTTCTTCTTTTTTAATTAGGGATATGATTTACTTGAATTATGAAAGTGTTTGATGAGATTTCATTTGTATCTTTTAATTAGGGAAGGTGATTTGTCTTGATTTTAGCATGTGTTTAATGTGTGATTTGGTTATTTTGGGAAGGCTTTGGGCGTGGGGTTTGGTCTCTTGGGCGTGGGCGTGGGCTTTGGCTTATTTTGGTGGGTTTGGTGTATGGTTTTGAGGTGTGTGGGCTTGGTGTGTGTCTTGCGGGGGTTTGGGGTCAAGGATGTGTTTTAAAACGGAGGTCCAACAAGCAAACCTGGAGCTAAACAAGCGAATTAAATCCAATAAGATGTCAATTTCTGACTCTTCCCTTCAGACGTCCGTTTCCCGCGACTTCCACAACTTAAAAGGTAGTGCCTCCATGTAAGACTCATCATTGGGACTTATATGCAAAAATGCAGTGCCTACAGCAGTGAAGAGAGTCATGGGTCGAGTTATGGGTCCTCACGGCCCTTGTATTTATTTTTGCATTGTATGTTATATGTAAGGGCTATGTAATAGCATAGTTTTATTTTGAGTTCTGGCCGGAGGCCAAGTACTTACATTTTGTTTATTGGGTTCAGGCCTGAGGCCTAGATGATGATTGCATATGATTTGAATTGCATAGTAGTGGTTTCCGGGTGTTGGCTATAAGCTAGGTTGCATGATGTTCTGTATACATCATGCTGAAATTTCGTTAGAATCAGAGGCTTATGGAGATGGGTTCTCCTGTCTCCTGCCGGTAGCATCTTGGCCTATGCGGGCTGTTATAGTGAACTTGAAATGTATGGTTTAACTTTTAAATCATCGTCTTTCCAACATTGGAAAACTTGTAGTTCCTCTAGTGTTGCGTCTTCAGACACAGCAAGAGGCATCGGACCCTCAAGTACATATTCCAACTTTTCAGATTCAAGGACAATCCTTAAATCCAAATCCTAATTGGTAAAGTTTTCAGCACCTTTCAGTTTGTTTGTATCCAACATACGCACAAACGGATTAGTCAATTGTGCCACCATCGCAAATCTATCATATAGATTATGAAAAAATGTTAGCGGAATAAAACAGTTTCATATAATATCGAAAGCATTAACTAGATCATATATTTTTAATCTAAAAATACCTCTCCCACTAAATCATGCAATATTGTAATCCCCAAACAGAATACAAAGATTTAATAATTAAATTAAATACAAATAGTGAAAGGTGGATCCTACAAATATATTTCAGCTCATAGCTTTGGTACGTTCTTGCTAAGGGTGACAATGGGTCGGGCCGGGCCCGGGCCAAATCTAGCCTGATTTTTCAAAAAAAAAAAAAACAAAACAAAATTTCAAATACAATTTATATTATACAAATACATCATACATCATACATTCACAATAAATGCAAAAATTACAAGACAATTTATAAATACATCAAAAGTTTCAATATTTCATCCATGAACTAACAATCCAAAATGCCACAAAGTCACTAATAAATACATCAAAAGTTTTAATATTTCATCAATAAACTGACCATCCAAATGCCATAGATAAATACATCAAAAGTTTCAATATTTCATCCATAAACTAACAATCCAAATGCCACAAATAAATACATTAAAAGTTTCAATGTTTCATCCATAAACTAACAATCCAATTATCCAAATGCCACAAACTTACGCATCACACTAATCCAACTCTTATGGCTCAAAGTCTTCTTCAACTTCATCCATCAGTTCCTCTCCCGCAAATATAAGTTGTTCATGAATAAGACCTAATGAGAAAAAGTGTTAAAAAATGTAAATCAAGGAAAATAATTAATAAAGAAATAATCTTTATAATCTTATACCTCGCTCAAAAGCCCATAACCAATTTTGAGTGCACATTATTGCTTCCAATGTGTCAGGATGTAACAATCATAATAGGATTGGCTAATATATCTTTAGCTATCTCAGCCAAAATATGATATTTTCCTTTATTTATCTTCCACCAATTCAAAATATCGAAGTCTGGAGTTCTAGCAACTAAAGGCTCCTCTAAGTACCTCTCAAGATCAGACTTTGATCTTGTCATATGATTACTTTGAGTGGAAAAAGAATCAAAGTCAGATAAATCTAAAAAAAATGAATCAACGGTGACATTATTATGGGAATGAACAACTGAAGTACAAGATTCACCACCAACTACTTGTTAGGGTTGGTGTTCAGAGTGTCAATCCGGATCGTATTTATGTCTGATTCATAAATATGATCAATTCCTTTTCCATAATATTACTTATTTAATGGTAGCACCTCTTGTCTTTTTTACACATATATTCGATCTAATTACGATTAGATATTTAATTGTGATTAGATTGAAACTAAATCTGATTTAGTGATACATGTATATTAGACAAAGATCTTAGGATTTATAATGTAGTGCGCAGTTACAACGTAGTTTGTAATTGACATTGGGAAGCATCACTATAAGTTGTATATCCTTAAATAAAGTTCCTGGTCAAGATTTACTAACACATGTTGGTTAGTAAAATCCGCTGAGATCAGAATGTGTCGTATATCGTGACTTGGTCCGATGGTTTATCCCAATGAACCATGAGTCTCGGGAGACTCGTATAGATATGTAGGTGTTTATTTGATAGACACTGAATGACTCACTGAAGATTTCCTAATAGATGGTACACCAACGTCAATAGGAATCTTCTCGAGTTGAGCGAGCATAGTGGTCCTTCGACTTGAGATACCACAGTGGATATATGATTTATCCTCCACACTTTGATGGCAGTCATGCCACCGATCTATTTAGATCAGACCTCTTCCTGTTCGTTGGGAGTGGACTGATGCTCATGATATTCAGTGCGTATCAAGATAGAATCCGTCAGTCCTGTGTACAGGGCATAGGTATCCTACACGTGTTTGCAATCTAGTAAATCCATGACCGTGGTATAACTCCGAAAGCAAGTTCCGAGTGTTAAATTGGGATTATAAATTTGAAAGTCGACTATATTATACCGTAAGGATTTGATGTTCTTATCTATATCCTAGGTATAATATGGATAGCCTGTGACGGAGGGATTTTATGAATTCAATGACCTTGACTTATATAGTTTAGCGAGATTATCTGTGGTCATCATAATTCATAAGTGGGTGAATTATGGAACGAAATTGGATTTCGTGACGGATAAATCTAAACTTAGAGAGTCCCACAATATGAAGTGTACTCATTGAGCAATTGGACAACGCGTTATGAATAGTACAGATTATTCATAATACTTCACCGAATTAAATGAGTTAATTCGAATCGTTTAAACGGAACGAAAACACATGCATAGAGGCATTTTTGGTCAATTGTAATTATTATGGATATGTATTTGATACATAATTTGATTAGATACACATTAATTAATTGTCAAATGAGATTTTGACTCATGCCATTAATATATGTTTTTTTTTATTCAATGTAAATAAAAATAAATATATATTAATTATATTAATTAATTATTTAGATATTTAAATGTTAAATATTTGAATAATTAAATAATATACTTTTTCATAATTGTTATGAAAAATGGCATGATTATTATAGGTTAAAATGGCATGATTTTATTAAGCTTTAACTGTGCAAATTTGATTTGTCAAATTAAAGCTTATTATATTTAACTGAATTAAATTGGCGAAAATGACTAAAATACCCTTGTTGAGTCGGCCATGGCTATTTTAAAAGGGAAAAAAATTTTCTTTTCACTTGGACAATCCTCCATGGCCGATTACTCCATCACCAAACATAATCTCAAATTGCTTGATGATTCAAGGAAAAAAAAAAAAGAAAATCAAGAAAAAGGCTTAAGGAATTAGGAAAATTAAAGGTAATTCTATTTATCCCTAAGCTTGGAAAATATTTTTCTTGTTTCCTGATGATCTAGATAGATTCTAGGGTTTCTTCGTTTCTTAAAAATTTGGGGTTTTTTGTTTTTGTGGATAGTTTTGAAGGTATGATGCATGTGTAAAGTGGAATTGAATGATATTAGTGTAATATTGATTCAATTTTATCATTTGATGATAAGTTACTAATCTAGAGTGTTATGACCACTCTTGTAATGCCAAGAATTATTTTTGGGTGCTTCATTGGTGGTGACTTGGATTGGTGTTGTGATTAATTTGATTGATGTTGAAAAAGTTGGATTAAAGCATGAAAAATTGATTATTTTTATTGTAAAATCAGATCTGGAAAAGCTAGGTTTATTGTGATGAAAATAATATCATATGAATGTATTGGATGTGTTTTTGGTGATGGAAAAATTATCGGAAACTGTTTCGGAGTTAAAATATGCGAAAATGGTGAAAAATGGCGTTACCGGGTGACTTTTGATCCAACTGGGTGACGGCTGCCCAAACAGTGAATTAGTCACTGTTCGGGCAGTCCATGAACTGCCCTGGCACTATTGAGGCTGACCTGAGCAGCCCTCATGTGTATTGGGTAGTCGGTTCAGTCAAAAACGTGTTTTACGTCATTTTGTGGAAAAATATTTTCGTAAACGTTTCACGACGTTTCTTAATTATTTATGTCATTATTTGATATCGAATAAATATGTTTAGGTGAAATATGAATGAATTATTCATATTGGATATTTAATAATTTATTCGGCAATTTAAAAAGTTTTAAAATTATGATTTCACATGAACTGCGAGGTTCTGCTGCGCCAGTGCCAAAACCCCAACAAAAAATGGTATCAAAGTAGGTCTGATCCTTCATTCATTACATTTTTCATGCTTGATATATGAAATATATAATCAAATTTGATGTTTGCACATGCATGTAATTTAGATAATTTCTAGAATTTTCGGATCTACGCTAACAGGAAACGTAACAGAAATTTAATCGTTAAGTTAAGTTTTGTTTTCTAAGGTAGAATTGAACTGATTAGAAGTTGATCTACATTATATTCTACATTTGATGTGGAACAAAGCTTTCTTGTGGAATATCCCATCTTAAATAAGGCAGTAAAGTGACATATATTGGATGCATGTTTCTTGGTCCGTCTTGTCATAACAATTTATGGGTATCTTTCTATGGCTGCATCTGAGAAAGTGCCAAAGAATTGAGGTTGTTGTTGATAGAATTTTATCCATGCCGAATGTATTTTTGATACTAGACAAATTCAAGTGAAAGTGAAAATCCTGAACGTGCCAAAGCTGTCAGGACTACATCGGTAACTTGAGTTTGTCATTGGCAAGTGAATCCTTGATACGCCTCATTGTGAACATGCCAAAGCTGTCACAATGAGAAACGGTCAGGACCAAAACCCGAAGTCACAGTGAGTGTGATTGACAATGAGTTGTCTACCTAATGAATATACGTAGACGAGATCGTGCCAAAACTGTGAGTCGAAATATATTCATGGGGTCCACCTCTCACTATGGAATTCGATTTAATTATTGAATTTTCATTTTCGATTGGGGATTACGGTATTACGTAAAATAGTATGAGACATTGCTGGGTTAAAAAATCCATAACTAAAGCAGTGTGTAATTTTATGGAAATTGCTATTTTTGTTTTCCTTATTCTATATTGTTAATAGAATTATACTTTTAATCAACTGCATGCATATTACTTGAATATTTTTTCTGACTTCACTTTTGGTTGCGTTTTGTAGAATAGGTTCTAGAATGTTAGTAGACTTGGATATTGTTAGATTAGTCAAAACCATCGAGAACTATTGTTCCGATTTTCTTGAAAATCAAGATGGTTAGTGACTTAGTTACTAAGAAACAATAAGTAATCTAGATAGATATTAGTTTTAAGATATAATTATCTAAAAAGAATAGTTTCTTGTATGGTAAAAATTGGCGTGAATTAGTTCATGTCTCGAGATTCTTGACTTGCATTAAGAAAATTGCATTAGGTATTTCTTTATCTTATAATGACGTTTCTTGGATTTAGTGACTTATAGAAGTCACGAGTTTGACACGGTTTGCTAATCAATTATTTGCAATTGTTGTGAATAATTGAAGGCAAATTATAAATCTAAAAAAAGGAGATGTGTATAGTTGTGTAAAGAGAATATCGATTCTCACAATACGACAGTTGTAGACATTAGATACCAGATCTCTCATCTAGTTATTTAAAATGATGTTTAATAATTATTTTTGATATTTGATGTCAGAACTTACGACTATAGGATAGTTACTTATTCTTTATAAACAGTTGTTACATATTTTAATGTGAATGGTAGTGTCATTGATGAAAAAAAATAAACATTAAGAAAAATATTTGGTTAACTAAATAACTTAGAACAGTGCTTTATGAGATTTTATCACATAAGCATTATATGCTTATTTCGTATGGTAAAAGATGGTCTGATGTAAGATCACACCATATATCCTTATCCATTTAATGAATATTGTTATCAGGATGTGATTAAATCTTATTTAACCAATGATTGTCATTGGACCACAGATTTATTAAACTAATACCTTGGAAGTATATAGTTTAATGAATTATAAATTGCCTTGGATAGTTTTCTTTACTTCGTAACTTAGTTAATCAGTTGTCATAACTAGGTTGCGTATTTCTAAAAGAATATATATTGAACGTCTTGAATGGTTCGAGAACTTTTAATATGTTTATGATGGAACGCGGATAGAAAATTTTGAATGGTTAAAAGATATTCTATTTGAAGTGTTGAAAACTATATTTTAAAATTCATTATGAGTCTTTAATTGTTCAATGATGTTTGATATGATCAAACATATGAATTTATGGCAATTAGTTCTAAAGTTATTTAATGAATATGATTCTTACTCAATATTATTCTTCTACAATTCCATCGTGATGGAATTGGTCTGTGGGAGAAATTGAATCTCATATGATTTTATTCGTTTGATATTGAGTATTATCGAATTAGTTTTCAATACTCTTGGGGTTATGCTTCAGTAACACTAATTCATCTTTTTAATTAAGGCTTCATTAGTTTCTACAGTTACGTATATGATATGTATAAGTAGAAAATTTGAATCTTAAAAGGTTTGAGATTTGAATCTTTCTTTTGTATAATGGTTATATAATTGAAAATACTTGCGCCTTGGTGGTACAAGTAAAAGTTTATCATTTATTGTATTTAATAGAATATTGTATTCTATTTGATAGAATATATTTTCTACGATCCCGAGTAATAAAATTATTTTGTTACTTGGTGTGTAACATTGGATGTTGACAATTGTAAAAAAACTTGACTTATTGAAGTCAAATGTAAGAGTGATAAACTGTAATGGAACTACATAATTAATTAGATCAAATGACCCTATGATATCTTCCATATAAGTTTAATAGGATGTCATAATCATTTATAAAAGTATTTGATACTTAATGGTTCTGTTGTTTTCTTATTGAAGAAAATTGTCCTATAACTTATAGTGGGAGCAGTATTTGATATCGATTTCGGAAACTACCATTGTAGATCAAAGATTGTTCTAACTTATTGCGATCAAGTTTTGAACTTGATTGAGTTTTCGTTATGAATTGTTCATAAAATGTGCAAATTATTTACTCAGCAAAAACAAAGTGAGCTTAATAAAGGTTTGACTTTTATAGTATGATTGTGAGAAAAGTTACACTCAGTGATCCATTGTAGATTCTGAGAAAACTTGTCTCTAGTTGCACTAATTGAATAATTAAATAATTAAATATCTGTTGGTTAATGTTGGTATTAAACTATATATTTTGGCTAAAGAATGCAAAGTGGTGTTCTTGAATGTTTTCTTCGAATGAGAAATCCGTTATGGTTTCTTTGTTTGAAGAGTTCATTATAGAATGGCCCTAGAGTTTGTATTCTACTAAGATCACAGTTTGATATACTAGCTTATAGAGCCTTAGACTCAAATAAGCTTTTCAAATATCTGTATTCTCTAATTTTGATACAGCCATATTGTCCGATTTTATTAAAGCATAGAGAATATATATTTGATAGTATGGTCAGTGGGAGTGTATAAATTTCTTTCGAGTGTTGTATATCCTATCGACATTATAATTATTAATGTAATGAATAAATATTTGTGAGATAAAAGGTTTACCTAAGACTTCTTTTCTCCGTGAAAACAATGGAAGTAGTCTATGTTATATTTGATATAAAATTTTATATATGATATAAAACTAGAGACTTGTGAGATACTCCCATTAGTCGCGGATTCGATATGATCTAATAAAGGACACATTAAAATTATATGTATGACAGTTAGTATAACTGTTTGATAGTTAGTGTGTCTCTAGTATATAGTATTAATCCTTCGTAAAGGATGATTCCTTTGGCAAAAGAGAAATTAATTAGAATGTCTAGTCAATCTGATGCATCATATGATGATTGCATAATAAATACTATATTATATGCGATTAAAGATATCAATTTAATCGTAATAGTTATGAGCTATTTTGATACGTTGTAGACCATAGGATGGATCTTGAAACATGTTCTTTGTGATCTTTGAGATATTAAGAACGAGTTTCTTATTCAAGGAGGATATAATCTGCAACCATTAGGGTCAGATTAGTATTGAGTCTAATCATGACGTTAGACTCTCTACGTCATATAGAGTCAGAAAAGATGCAGTGGGAGTGTCAACATTGATTCTACTAAATTAACAGAATTAGTTGTAACTTATGAAGTATTGACTCATGAAGTTACATAGTGACCTTATATATTGTAAGTTTTTGATATTAATATTATGTTTGTTGTTGTCTACATAGTATTTTGGATTTGATTTCTAAATACATAGACAATTTAGTAGCTATAGCACAATATTGATATCACATCTGAGTCATATTGATGTAGAACTTGGGTTATACAAAATATGAATGATGATGGTTAAGGAAAATAATTGGGTTTGTTGGAAAAACTCAATTTATTAAAGCAGGCTTACTTGTTGTTGCCTACCTCTTGAGTGCTAGGTGAGCTCTTGAGGGCCATGAGTATATGATACACATTGAGATGTATATATGATACTTTGGATTAGCACTAGAGCAGGTGGGAGAAATTGTTAGGGTTGGTGCTTAGAGTGTCAATCCGGATCGTATTTATGTCTGATTCATAAATACGATCAATTTTTTTCCATAATATTACTTATTTAATAGTAGCACATCTTGTCTTTTATATACATATTCGATCTAATTACGATTAGATATCTAATTATTATTATATTGAAACTAAATCTGATTTAGTGATACGTGCATATTAGACAAAGACCCTAGGATTTACAATATAGTGCATAGTTACAACGTAGTTTGTAACTGACATTGGAAAGCGTCACTATAAGTTGTATATCCTTAAATAAAGTTCCTGGTCAAGATTTACTAACACGGGTCGGTTAGTAAAATTCGTTGAGACAAGTACATATCGTGTATCGTGACTTGGTCTGATGGTTTATCCCAATGAACCATGAGTCTCGGGAGACTCATATAGACATGTAGGTGTTTATTTAATAGACACTGAACGACTCACTCATGATTTCCTAATAGATGGTACACCAACATCAATAGGAATCTTCTCGAGTTGATCGAGCATAGTGGTCCTTCAACTTGAGATATCACAGTGGATATATGAGTTATCCTCCACACTTTGAAAGCAGTCATGTCACCGATCTATTTAGATCAGACCTCCGCATGTTCGTTCGGTGTGGACTGATGCTCATAATATCCAGTACGTATCAAGATAGAATCTGTCAGTCCTGTGTACAGGGCATTGGTATCCTGCACGTGTTTGAGATAATAATCCATCTTAATGATGAACTATGATTTGTTTTTTACCTTAAACTGTATAAAGAAGTAAAATTTGGTCTATTTTCTTGATGTTGATTATTTCCCATGTATAGTCTAGAGATCAAGTTTGATAAAAATCTAGTTATCATTCTGGAGTTGTCTAGCAGTTCTCTTACCAGTTTCTTGATTGATTAATTTCCAAGTTTATTGATGAAGAATTTTCAATTTCATGTATATAGCTATAAGGCTTTATGTTGTTGTGATGTCTTCTTTGACAAAATTTATTAAACACTGGCTAATCATAATTAATATCGTCTTATAAGCTGTTTTGGTCTTAGTAAACACTTGCATTTTCATCTTCTCAGTAGTATATAAAGGAAGCATTGTTTCATTATTTTGTGTTACACTCACATACGAAAGATTGAAGAATGAAAATAATTGTAGTATTATAAAGAGTCTGTTGAATCTTTCACTACAAGAAAAAAGGTTTTTACTGATACTAAATTAGTGTCAGTAAAGGGTTTTACTGACACTATATAAATGTGTCAGTGTTGCCGCAGCCAGAAATCACTGACACTAGTTTCTAGTGTCAGTGATTCTTAGTGTCAGTAAACGTTAATACTGTAGTATCAGAAAATTATTGACACTATGGTATCAGTAATATCTCACACACTATTTTAGTGTCAGTAAATTATTGACACTATATCATCAGTATTTAGTGATACTATAGTGTCAGTAAATTTTGTTACTGCAGTATCAGTATATCGCATATATTTGATTTTTAGTGTCAGTAATTATTGTTACTATAGTATCAATATCCGTCAATATCTTTTAAAATTTAAAAATCGTATTATTTCACAATTATATTTCTTATTTTTTGTAATTAAATTAATCATAATATATATATATATAATATACCAACTCAATGAAATAAAAAACTAAAAAATTACATTTATATAAAATTCGCAATATAATAGATTAATCGTATTAATCAATTCAACAGTATCACATGATGAATACAAAAACTCCATAGACAATCTTTAAATTAACATATATATATTTCAAAAACTACTCTTAAAGTCCCATCAAAATGTCATGCCCCCACCAAAATTCATGATACTTGTTGAGAAGCCTGCAACAATCCCCCAACAATATGATATCTGGCACAAAATCTGAAATTATAAACCAAATGTTAAGAATTAGATGGACTTCCAAAAAAAATCGATATCTTCATAAATAAAAACATTAAATACATCCAAATAAAATACAAAATATAACCCTAATCTAATTTTTGTCACATAAAGCACTTATTGACAATAACCATACCAACAACCTAAGAGCATGCATATAAAAAACCAAATGGCATCCATAATAACAAGTTGTATCTTTCATACCGCTACATAATCACCAAAACAAACAAATCAATAACACACACACACACACACACACACACACACACACATATATATATATATATAGACGGACATAAAACTGAAATAAAAGGATCTCATGAACCAGATGAAGTTTATCAGATGACATGATCTAATACTGTTTCCAAATGCAGGAAGCAAATCAAGATGACAAGATAGTTGTTCATTATGGAATTCCTGGAAACTAAAAGTTCAAAGCTCAAAATGTACTAGAATGTAACATTCCAGGTAATGCCATAAAAATAGATGAGATAAACATGTTAGATCTCAATATATCAAATACTGCTTCTATAGCATTCATGCTGCACCTCAAAGCACATCAGATGACAGGTGCCATATCCCCCAAAGGTTTCAACAAGTATCAATCAGAACATGGCAAAACTTCATCAGGTAAAAAACTATCTCCAAGTTCATGTCTGACATAGAGAACATCGAGACACTGTTAATAGAATATTTTACATCATGATTGTTTTAACTTTCAAGTCTCAAAGCAATCTTACCCACTAGCAAAACTCACAAATAAAACAAATTAACCCACCAAATTAAACCCATCGAGACATATTGCTTTCACTGAAGTAAAAAATCTGGGGAAAAAATTCTAAGCTAAAAGTAGAAACAAGAATGTATTAATTTACAGAAAAGAGAAATACCATACTACTTCATTAACTCAACGAACAATAGCTATGTTGTCCTTGTCATTTGTATTCTGCAAGAATAGAAGATTTCCCAATATGTCATGAATTAAAGTGAAAAAATAGGAAGTAATAATCACCTCTGTAAAACATGTCCTTGTAATTACCTCTTCATTATACTGTGTGATTATATGTGCAACATATATTGCCCAATCATCACGGAGTTGCGTTATATCTTCCAGAGTGTACTCATTAATCCCCTTGAACTTTAAAATATTTATAAGTTAGAATTTTAAACAGTAAGATATCTTAATTGACTAGTGATAAAACTTAACTATTGTTAACTTACATTGTCTTTTAGAATGTTCACATTTGTTACAATTTTCTGCATGTATTTCATCACATAATAACCGCATTCAAAACTTCCAGGCTGCATTGGACACTATAAAAAAGAATTATCATATCAATATTAGTTCATTTAGACATATTCTAAATATTCTCATTGTTGCATATCACAAAAATATATATATATATCATAACTTTGTACCTTCACAGATACCCAAGTCACACTACCGCACCGCTCTTATTATTAGAATGTAAAGATTGATACACTCTTATTATTAGAATGGAAGAGTACCCATTTGAACTTTGATACCTTGCAAGGTTTCACAAAACATTTTCTTTCTCTTTTTTACTCAAAGTGTATGGTGCTGGAGGTAGGACATTGCTATTTGTGTCAGGCACTAGTTTTTCCCTAACCTTGAGGTGATCAAGATCTTTTCTAGCATTAATCCCATCCTTTGTCTTGCCTGCTTGATGAAGTATTGTACCATAGATGTTTTCACACACACACATTTTTTTCAATGTGCATCACATCTAATAAATGACGAACTAACAAATATTTCCTATCCCACAAAGTGGACAAGCATAATATCCCTTAACGGTACACCCAGATAGGTTTCCATATGGGTGTAATCTGTATATCAATTACTCTATAAATAATCTGTCTCTCTCTCTCTTTTTCCTGCAAAATCTGTAAAACAGACACTGTAATGCAGTTGGTCATGCAACAATAAACTTGAACAACATATGTTCATAACATGTGTACATATGAAGTTATGAAAGAGCCAGCAAAAAATAGGCAGAATAGAACTTGTAAAAAAACGAGTAACCGACCAACAGTTATGTGTTATTAAACAATGTGACAACCGACCATTTCTAGATATGTTAAATTACGAAAAAAGCAAATCCAAATAAGACCACCTTTGTTTTTTGTGTTCAAAATCTCCATGCTTGCTTTTGCTGCATCAGCAGCTGCAGTGCTGGCTGACTTGGCGGCAGCTGTAACTTCTTCGAGCAGGCTTGGTTTTGATTTCTTTGCAGAGACAACATGTTATTCTAAAACAGCCTTCCGAATCCAAGACTTCAACCTTGGCAAAATAACGTTCTAAACGAGGCATACATAAATGAATGGTAAAGCCATAATAATACTACTGGACAATAAAAACTACAAGGCATCTAACTTTATGACCTGGTGTACAAAAGTTTTTCAAGTACCTTCAAAAAATTAGTTGTCCCAGCACAAGAAACGGCAAGAAAACCCACAAAACAAAAGCATGTGTCCAGTAAAACCGAGATGGTGGAGATGTTGCTAGTGCTGTCACTTGTGGTCGAACCTTTCTGACTGCCTTTGACTGTTCATCTATTTTAGATTATGGGCCAACATGCAATGATATTCCAAATGTGATGGCAGTAAAGCAATTAGCAATCAATTTCAACATCTGGGATATGAATGCTGCATTAAAGACCTCTTAAGGGATGGAAAATGTTAAAAACTTACGTTGAATTGGGGTAATATTCTGCTCCGTTGTTATATTTGAAGGCGGATCCTGCATTTGTATGCAAAAGAATATAAGAGAAAGATAGAACTCATCCAAAAATGATCATTCGAGTAATTGAGTTGAATAGAAAAATATTTGAAAATCAAGAGAAACAATGTGCTTACAGGAACACGACGAAAGGCTTCATCTATCTCGTCTTTCCTAAGGCCCATATTCTCAAGAAACATTTGCTTCGCCTATGGATGACTGGAGAGTTTCTAACTGTTGCATTCGACAGAAACTTAGTAGCCATTTGCACTAGCTCCTCCCCCGCAATGGTCCAGAATTTTGGCCATTCTCATCCATTTTCTACCCAAGCTCTGAGAAAATAATTTTCAAAACCAAGTTTTGATGCATTCCTCAATAATAGAAGCGAAAATTCAGATTCATGATAATGCATTCCCAACTCTCATACCCCTTTCTACTATAAAATTATCCCTCCAATGCTTAAATCTTTCAAATAACTAATGCTACAAATATCACCACCCAAAAAAAAAAAATCAAAATGAATTATACAATAAATATCATTGATTGAACATGAACTCTGATCAAGACAAAGAACATAAGCCACAAAATGACCGTAATTTCATTTCCAAATCTTTTCCTCCATTTTCTCAGCAACCAAACAGAAGGTAAACTTTTTTTGACACATAATTTAATCTCTAACTCGACCAATACAAGAACCAAAAAAAAAAAATAGGAACATAATAAAGAAACTATGAGTATAAACCCTAAAAATAACAAATTTCAGTTACCTCGGCAATATTGGGAACAACAAGAATCTCAGAGAAAGCAAAGAGCGAGGGCTGCAAAGTGGCTTCGACGATGACGGAGCCGAGTGCTGCACCTTTCTGATTCGAAGCTTGCTTCACAAACTGATCGATTAAAGAGCAAGTGACATTAAAGAGCAATATCTGGAAGAGGGGTGGCAAGAGATAAAAATTACCAAGGCACCTAAGATGAGAGACTGAGATCCAACTTCTGAGAGCAAGCAATCGAGGCACCTGAAGTGAGATGAGAGACCGAGAGCAGACTGTGAAGCAAAGAGAAGACCGATGATGAGTGATGAGTGATGATAGTCATGACTTGTGATCGTGAGAGGCTGAGAGCAGAGAAGAGAGTGATAAAATCAATTTCGGAGATTAGGGTTAGGACAGAGCCAAAATTGAAATTTTATGAATATGTGGGAAGGGATTAACAAAATAAGTAAAATAACCTAACACAATAGAACAAAAGTCACGATTTGGCCCAGTGGTAAAGCCTTACAAAAAAAAAAATTTATATCAATGGTTACAATTTCGAGTCCCAGCAGACTTAAGGAAATAATTTTTTTTTTAATTTTTTTACTGATACTAAGGTATCATTAATTACTGACACTAAATTTACTGATACTCTAGTGTCAGTAATATATGCGAAAAACGTCACTTCCGCGAGGTGTTGGTTCGACTCCAGACGACTACGCGTTTTTTTTTTATTTCTTACTGATACTATTGTAATAGTAATTACTGACACTAAAATCGCTGATACCATAGTGTCAGTAATTATTGATATTAAGTGAAAAACACGGAAATAGGCCCATTTACACGTCGTTTCTGACACTTTTAGCCTAGTGTCACTAACCTTAGTGTCAGTAAAGGCCTTTTTTCTTGTAGTGTTTGTCAAGATCCTAACAAGAATTTTATTCTATTCGTTGAAGGATTCGTGTGTAAATTCTATAGGTATTACATTTTGATCACTTGGTGGATTTTTCCAAATCAATGAAGACTCCAGTTTTTTTTTTTAAATTGTTGGAAACTCTACAACCAAACCACCACTTCCGTACTTAAACGGAATAGGTAAAAATCTCGGCTGTCTCATACCTTTACAAGAAATGCACTCACTGGATTCAAATTCAGGACCTCAAAATGAGATCCTGAACCTTACACCACCAAACCACGTCACTTGAGGACTTAATCAAGACTTCATTTTCAATACAAAGATATATTACACCAATCATGAACAATTTTTTGGACTTATTGAAACATGTGCACAAATATGAAAGATATTACCCTTCACTAGGAACATAAAATTGAAGTTGGCTTGAGTCGCAGACTCGGTCGCTCTTTTTAAGATATTTCGCGGCTCTGCTCAGAATTTGTGCTACCAATATGTCAGCACCGCCGTCCCCAGGATAAAACAAGCCCAAAAAATTATGTCTCAATCGATTTATCATAAAACCGATTGGTATACTCACACCCAAAAATTATTTGCTCATAATCTTTAGAACATAAAAAAATATTTTTCACCCAAAAAATATTTGCAAAGTGTTGATTTATTCTCCCACCCAGTAAAACAATGTATAAGAATTTGGTATATAAATTCAAACAAGCTGCTCCAATACGACAAACCCAGTACGAAAATTGAGCAAACAACACCCCCTTTGTAAAAACCAGAGCAATGAGTTCAAGGTAATAACACGATAATGCATCAGTTGTTGGCATGCACTTGCATCTTTAGGATCAAGACCAAGGCCGTACGTGGGCGTGGGCGTGGGCATGGGCATGTGCATGGGCATGTCCAAAGTTGGCCACACCTCAACAAAGCAGTCATGGAAAAACAGTCGGAGAGTTGCCAGAATGGTGATGAATGTTTGGCTAAACTTCGCAGACATAACTCTATTCATAATGTATTCAACATTTGGACAGGTTGACAAGTAGAAATTTTCTACCAGTTATATTACGATACTTGGATATCTTAAAGGTGAAGCTGGTAACAATGGACGTCGATCATGCTACGATAGATAGGTGGTATAAAACTCAGCCGACCTTGTCTAGCGGTGGAGACGATGATGGCTCTGATGAAAAGCTTAGATAGCCTTCGCATGCAGTCGCCGCGCCAATGAAGATTAGGTCACCATTGTTGTAACTTTCTAGGTTGAATGAAGGGAAAGAGAATGAGATGATTCCATTCCTAGTCTTATATGTAGATGACATCCTTATCATAGGAAATGATATAGGGATGGTGCAAAGTCTGAAAGTATACATTTGCAAGAAATTCTCCATGAATGATATGGGTGAAGCTTCCTATATACTAGGAATAAGGCTCTACCAATATAGAATTAGGAAGCTTATAGGGTTGTCTCAATCGACGTACATAGATACAATATTAGAAAGGTACAATTTTACTAACTGTAAGGCAGTAAATGTACCTTTCCGATACAACATACATCTTTCGAAAAAAGTAGCACCTCAGACTGAGGAAGAGAGAGTTAGAATGTCTAACTTGTCATATGTTTCTTGTATTGGAAACATAATGTATGTTATGTTATGTACTAGATCTGATATCAATTTTGGCATCAGTGTGATCAGCTGATATCAATCTGATCCAGGTAATGATCGTTGGACAACCGTAAAATATATCCTGAAATATCTTAAAGGTACTAGGGATAAGTTTCTAATATATGGAGAAAATGAGCTACAAGTTAAGAGTTATATAGACTCCGACTTTCAGGGAGATCCAGATGATAGAAAATCTACATCATGATACATATTTACCGTTAACGGTGGTGCAGTTAGTCAGCGATGTTCAAAACAAGGCTCAACAGTTGATTCCACCACTAAGGCGGAATTTATAACGGCTTCAGAAGTTGTTAAAGAAGCTATTTGAATTAGAAATTTTATTACAGATTTGGCGTTGTGCCTACTATTGCAGATTTTATCCCATAGTACTGTGATAATAACAGAGTCATCGCGCAAGCTAACGAGCCGAGGGCGTATTCCAAGTCTAAACACGTGGAAAGGAAATATCGCGTAATTAGAAAGATTATTGAATGAAAAGACATAGTGGTCTTGAATGTTCAAGGACAAGACAATATAGCAGACCCACTTACAAAGGCCTTACCTCCTAAGATATTTGATAAACATGTGGAGGAGATGGGACTGCGGTACAATCCAGATTGGCACTAAGTAGTGCGAGTTTGATGGAGTTGGTGCTTGGAGTGCCAATTCAAATTGTACATTTTATTATTTATTAATAAATAACTATATTTTTCATTTTATATCTTATTAATGATGGGGTTTTAAGGGGTAATATCGGTAACGCAGCGGAATCGCGGAAAATCAAAGTTTTTCGGTTTCAAAACTTTTTCTCGGATCAATGAAATAAACTTATTTATTAAATTATACAATTATCAAATTCTGAAAAATTACACAAGAGATCAAATTTCTTAGTAATTACCGAATTGCCCCAAAACTTTGTAAATTGATCATGCTCTACAAGTATATTTCATTAGTGAGACTCTCTAGATTCAGGCATATCCATCATAAAATCTAATTTCGTGTCCATAATTTACCCACCCGTAAATTATGACGACCACGGATAAACTAGCTGAATCATACAGGTCGAGGTCATTGCATACGTATAATCCCTCCGTCACAGGTATCCGGATAATCCCAGAGATATAGATGTAAACGTCAAATCTCTATAGGTATTATCCCGTCGACGTATAAAAACAAGAGGTGCAATCATAAATAAATAATATTATGGAAAAAGAGGATGTTCGTATTCATGAATCAGACATAAATACGGTCCGGATTGGCGCTCTGAGCACCAACCCCAACAATTTCTCCCACTTGCTCTTGTGCCAATCCACGATATCATATACACATCTCAAAGACCTAGCACTTAAGAGGTAGGCACCAAGAAGTAGGTCTGCTATAACACATTGAGTTTGTCAAACAAACTCCATCATTTCCTATAGACATCATCATTCATATTTTGTAGAATATAAATTATACATTAATATGACTCTGATGCTACATCAGTATTATGCTACATCTACTGAGTTGTCCAAGTATTTAGGGATCAAATCCAAAATACTATGAAGACAACGCAAGCACAATAGCAATACAAAACTTCTAATTTATAAGGTCACTATGCAACTTCATAAGTCAATACTTCATAAGTTGCATCTAATTCCACTCAGTTAGTAGAATCCTTCGTGACACTCCCACTGCATCTTTTCTAACTCTTTATGACGTAGACAATATAACGTCATAATTAGACTCAAAACTAATTTGACCCAAATGATTACAGACTAAATGCTCCATGAATTAAGAAACTCATTCTTAATATCTCAAAGATCACAAAGAACGTGTTTCACGATCCATCCTATGGTCTATAGGATATCAAAATAACTCGTAACACTTACGATTAAATCGACATCTTTAATCGCACACAATAAAGTATTCATTATGTCATCATCAAATTATACATAAGATTGATTAGATATTCTAATCAATTTCTCTTTCGAAAAAAGGAATCATCCTTTACGAAAGATGAATACTATATACAAGACACACATTAACTATCAAACAGTTATACTAACTGTCATACAGATCGCCTTGTTGTGTCTTTTATTATATCATATCTAATGCACGACTTACAGGAGTATCTCACAAGTCTTTTAATTTTATATCTTATATAAAACTTTATATCAAATATAACATAGACTACTCCCACTGCATTCATGGAGTAAAGAAGACTTAGGTAAACCTTTTTACCTCACAAACATCTCATTATTACTATAATAATGATAATGTTGTTAGGATATATAACACTAGAAATTAATTTGTACGCTCCCACTGACTCTTCAATCACATATGTATTCTCTATACTTTGACAAGATCAAACAATCTGACTGATGTCATAAATAGAAAACACGGATTTTTGGAAGACTTATTCGAGTCTACAATAGGCTCTATAAGCTAGCACACTAAACTGCAATCTCAACAGAACACAAACTCTAGGGCCATTCCAGAACGAACTCTTCAAATGAAGAAATCACAACTGATCTCTTATCTGAATAAGTCATTCAAAAATGCCACTTTGCATTCTTTAGCTAAAATATACAGTTTAATATCAACATTAACCAATATATCTTTAATTGTTCAATTAGCGTGACTAGAGACAGGTTTTCTCAGAATCTACAATAGATTGCTGAGTATAACTTTTCTCACTATCATACTATAAATGTCAAACCTTTAATAAGCTCACACTGTTTTTGCTGCGCAAACAATTAGCACAAATCATGAACTAATTCATAATTAAAGCTTAATAAAGTTCAAAACTTGATCGTAGTAAGCTACGAACAATCTTAGATCTATGGTTCAATGATGAACTTCCAGAATCGATATCAAATATTGCTTCCATTACAAGTTATAGGATAATTTTCTTTGGTAAGAAAACAACAGAACCATTAAGTATCAAATACTCGTAAATGATTACGTTATCCTATTAGACTTGTACAGAAGATGAATAAGGGTTGTTTCATCTTATTAATCATGTAGTTCCATTTATAATTTATCATTCTCATATTTGACTTCAATAAGTCAATACTTTTTCTACAATTGTTAACATCCGATGTTACACACCAAGTAATAAAACGATTTTATTACATAGGATCGTAGGAAAGATATTCTATGAAATAGAATACAATATTCTATTAAACAGAATAAACGATAAACTTTTACTTATACCTCCGAGGTGTAAGCAATTTCCATTATATAACTATTATATAAAAGAAAGATTCAAATCTCAAACTTTTCAGGATTCGAATTTTCTTCCTATACATATCATAATGTAACTGTAGAAATTAATGGAACTTAAATCAAAATGATGAACTAGTGTTACTGGAGCATATCCCTAAGAGTATTGAAACTAATTCGGTAACATTCAATATCAAACGAATCAAATCATATAAAATTCGACTGCTCCCACTACTCAATTCCATCAAGATGGAATCGTGGAAGAGTAATATTGAAAAAGAATCATATTCATTAAATAACCTTAGAACTAATTGCTTTAAATTCATACGTTTGATCGTATCAAAGATCTTTGAACAATTCAAAGACATGTAATGAATTTTGAGGATAGAGTTCTCTAAAAACTTTAGATTGAATATATTGGAACAAGTGAAAAATGTTCAATCTATATTTCATCAGAACAGATTGAAAGTTTTTTATCATTTCAAGACGTTCAATATGTGTTCTTTCAGATACACGTAACTAAGTTATGACAATTCATAAACTAAGTTACGAAGTAAAGAAAACTACCTTAAGCAATTACAATTTATTAAACTACATACATCCAATGTATCAGTTAAATAAATCTGGTGGTCCAATGACAATTATTGGTTAAACAAGATCTTAATCACCTTCCCGAATACAATATTCGTTAAATGGATAAGGATATATGGTGTGATCTCATATCAAACCATCCTTTACCATACGAAATAAGCATATAATGCTTAAGTGATTAAACTCATAAAGCACCGTTCAAAATTATTTATTTTACCGAATAATTTTTCTTAATGTTTATCTTACGTCAATGATACTACTAGTTATATTTAAAATATATAAAAATTGTTTATAAAGAACAAGTAACTATCCAATAGTCGCAAGTTCCGATATCAAATATAAAAACAATCATTAAGTAATATTTTAAATAACTAGAAGGGAGATCTGGTATCCAATACCAATAGTTGTAGTATTGTGAAAATTGATATTTTCTATACACAACTATACACATCTCCTTTCTTTAACTTTACTATTTGCATTCAACTATTCAAAACAATTGCAAATAACTGATTAGCAAATCGTGTCAGACACATTGCCTCTAAAGGTAATTAAAGCTAAGAAACGTCATTACTAGATAAACAAATACCTAATGAGGCTTTCTTAATGCCAGTCAAGAATCTCGAGACATGAACTAATTTAAGTCAATTCTTACTGCATAAGAAACTATTCTCTCTAAAGTATTATATCCTAAAAGGGATATCTATCTAAATTATCTATCATGACTTAGAAACTAAGTCATTAACCATCTTGATTTTTAAAGAAAATCGGAACAATAGTTCCCAATGGTTTAGACCAATCTAATAATATCCTAGTCTAGTAGTATCTAGAACATATTCTAGAATAACTGTAACTAAGAGTCAAGTCAGATAACATATCAAAATATGTAAGCAGTGAATTGAAAGTTTAATTCTATATAATATAGATTAAGGAAAACAAACATGCGGCAATTTTCATAATATTACACACAGCCTAAGTTATGGAATATTTTAAACTTAGCAGTGTCTCCCACTATTTTACGTAATACCGTAATTCCCAACAGAAAAATGAGAATTCAATAATTAAATCGAATTCCATAATGGGAAGTGGACCCCATGAATATATTTCGACTCACAGCAGAGGCACAGTCTCGCCTACGTAAATTCACAGGTAGACAACTCATTTGTCAATCACTCAATAGTGACTCATGGTTTTCCGGTCCTTGTCGTTTCTCGTTGTCGCTGCTAAGGCAGGCCCACAAGGAGACGTACCAAGGTTAAACTCGTCAATGATAAACTCAAGTTACTTGCATAACCCTGATAGCTAGGGCACGTTCAGGATTGTGTTTTCGCTTGAATTTATCTAGTATCTTATATACATCCGACATAAATAAATCTCTATCGGCTACACCTTCACAACAGAGGCACGGTCTCGGATGTAGTCACAGAAAAATATTTATAAACCGTATTGACAAGACGGACTAAGAAACAAGTATTCCAAATACCAGTTACTTTAAAACCTTATTAAGCGGGGATATTTCATAAAGTGTCATACACTTTAAATTTTAATCAAAGTAAATGAAAGCATGCATGTATCAAGTAAAGATAAGAACAAACATTAGATTTTAAAGGGCTAATAATATTAGGGTGTCGAGAATCAGACTCGCTCTGATACCATTTTGATGGGGTTTAAGGGGGAATATCGGTAACGCATCGGAATCGCGGAAAATCAAAATTTTCCGGTTTCAAAACGTTTTCTCATATCAATGAAATAAACTTATTTATTTAATTATCCAATTATCAAATTCTGAAAAATTACACAAGAGATCAAATTTCTTGGTAATTATCGAATTGCCCCAAACTTTGTAAATTGATCATTTTAGTCCAAAAGTTGTCAAATACAATTTTGGATGATTCTAAATCATTTATAAAATATTTTTCAACACATCTAATGCATCAAAATCAGATTTCACACAAATCCCCAATTTTTGAGCAATTGTCGTGAGCACCCCAAAATTTCCAATTAATTGCAATTTGGTCCCTTTTGTTCAAAACATGTCAAGATCAAATCCAATTAACCTAAAATTTTACATGCATCATATTCATACCATAATACATCACATATATGAAAATCCCCAAATTTGGAGAGGGTTATGAACCCTAATTTTTCAATTTCATCAAATTGAGCAATTTTACCAAATCTTGAAAATCCAACACTTTAATCCATTCAGTACTTCACCAATCTAGTCTCACCACTTTGAAACAACTCTAGAAAAATTCTAGGTCACCAAGGAGTGGCTTACCAACTCTAGAATGGAAACTTCATTTTCTAAAAATCAAAAGTGAAGCTTTGAAACCATTTCAAGCTTACTTACATGCATCAATCTTTCATTCAAGATCACAACCATAAAAACACAAACTATAAGAGTAGAGATAACATCAAAGCATCACAAAATGAAGCTAAGAATGTTAGAAACATATTTCATGTTGAAGACTTTGAAGAAAAACTTACAAAAACATGATTTTTCCAAGCTTTCTTCTTTAGGCCTTAAAGATTTTCTTTCATCTTCTTTTATGTTTTATTTGGTATCTAGTGAACTTGTTAAACCCTAAAATTGAAACAAAACAATTTATATCTCCTCCAAATAAGCCTTGGCCGAATATGTGAGAAGAAATAAATAAATATCTAGATATTTTACTTTTGTTTCAATTAAAGCTTTAACAACTTGTAAAAATTTATCATTAAACCATTTAATGAATTTATTAAAGTCAAAAAAGGCAACCAAAAGCATTTCCATAATTATTACAACTTTAAGATATTTATATTTCAATTAATTTAATCATTTAACAATTAAATAATTAATTAATTATTTAAATATATGTATTATATTTACATTAAATATCATTTATGATATTAGTCAAATATCTCAATTTGACAATTAATTAATATGTATTTCATAAAATCAACATTAAATGCAAATACACAAAAATTAGGAAATGACTATTAGGTCTCTGCATATGTATTTTTCGTTTAACCTTTAAACGACTTACAAATAATCAGTATTATTTATAAAAGTTGCCCTAGTGCTCTACGAGTATATTTCATTAGTGAGACTCTCTAGATTCAGGCATATCCATCACAAAATCTAATTTCGTGTCCATAATATACCCACCCGTAAATTATGACGACCATGGATAAACTAGTTGAATCATACAGGTCGAGGTCATTGCATACGTATAATCCCTCTGTCACGAGTATTCGGATAATCCCAGAGATATAGATGTAAACGTCAAATCTCTATAGCTATTATCATGTCGACGTATCTATTAGCAATCTCTAAATAACACTCGGAACTTACTTCCGAAGTATACTGTGGCAACAGATTTAACAGACTGCTAAACAAATATGGACTACCTATGCTCTGTACACAGAACTGACGGATCCTATCTTGACACACACATGATACTCTGAGGATCGGTCCATACCCAACGAATAGGCGGAGGTCTGATCTAAATAGATCGGTGATGTGACTGCCATCTAAGTGTGGAGGATGTCTCATATATCCACAGTGGTATCTCAAGTTGAAGGACCACTATGCTACTCAACCCGAGAAGATTCTTATTGACGTTGATGTACCATCCATTAAGAATCTTCGGTGAGTCGTTCAGTGTTTATCCATTATAAACACCTACACGTCTATACGAGTCTCCCTAGACTAATGGTTCATTGGGATAAACCATCGGACCAAGTCTCGATATATGACATGTACTAGTCTCAACAGATTTGACTAACCGACCCGTGTTAGTAAATCTTGACCAGGAACTATATTTGTTAATATATATTTAGCAGTGACACTTCCCAATGTCAATTACAAACTAGCTTTGTAACTGTGTACTGCATTATATATTATCGGGCCTTTGTCTGATATATATACATATCACTAAACCATATTTAGTTTCAATCTAATCGTAATCAGATCGAATACGTATATAAAAATAAGAGGTGCAACCATAAATAAGTAATATTATGGAAAAATATGATGTTTGTATTCATGAATTAGACATAAATACGGTCCGGATTGGCGCTCTGAGCACCAACCCCGATAATTAATGGTATTGTCATTCTGCGTATTAGATTAATATATAGATATGCTAAAAATGACATCGACCTTAGAACCGTCTTGACACTAGGTGTAAAATATTCTTAAAGTAAATATTTCTAGCAGTTGGTTTTTGAATACGGTCGAATTCCTATAACCTAGAAGACTAGCACATGTCGTATATTGGAATTAGAATTCTAATGGTTTCACCGTATGTACCATGAGTTTTGGAAACTCGTATAGACATGTAGGTATTCGTTGAAGCAAATATTGAATGACTCATATGTGATTCCTAATAGTTGAAAGTATACACCACCGTCAATAGGAATCTTCACGAGTCGAGTAGCATATGTAATCCTTTGACTATAGGATAACATTGATTTTGTGTGAAATCCTCCACACTTTGATGCCATGTATGTTAGAAAGCTTTCATGATCTGGCTCTAGATGTTCGTTAGGTGTGAACCGATGCACTCAGTAATCAAGTGCGAAGCAAGATAAGATCTGTCGGCTTGTATTTGTACCATAAAGGGTTTAGGTATCCATGTTAGTAAAGTAACAATTCTTAAATCTTTGACCAAAGTAGATCACCTAGGTGGATCGCATCAGTTATGAAGAATCATGGACATGTCGACATGAGATGTGCGCCTCAGAAACTTGACGGTGTATTTTATGTTTCCTAATAACAACTCAGATAGCCTACGATGGATGGATTGTTAAACATATGTAATGACCTCGACTTATATAGTTCAGAAATGGTGTTCGTATCCTTCGTGAATTCGGAGGTAGCCGAATTACGTACATATTAGTTAGGCTTATATGACGAACGTGTCTGAACTTAGAGAGTCCCAATATGAAGTGTACTCGTTGAGCACTTGGATAGCCGATTATTTTTTATAAAATATAATGTTCGATATTATAATTATCATCTAAGATAATCAAATGTTATTGGATAACATTAATTATTTACTTTGACCTAATTGATTGGATTAATTCAATAATTACACAAGGGTTTAATTGTAAAATCATAATTATCTCTACCATTTGAGGATGTTATAGTAATTTTAAGTATGTAATAATAGGTGTTTTTGGCTTGATTTAATTGGATTAAATGAAAGTGGCAAATATTGAACTAATCCATTTCCTAATCCTTGGCTTGATTTAATTAGATTAAATTAAAGTGGGAGACAATAGAGATTAGTCACACCTAATTATACATATTTGAAACAATTGGATTAATCCCACTTAAAAGTTGATTACAACTTTTATTAATTAAAAATTGTCTACATTTTGCTATAAATAACAAGCTTAAGGAAGGTTTTAATTACAAGTACAAGCATAAGCAAAAGCTTGAGTAAGCTATACACAAGTAATTCTTGAGAGATTAGCCTAAGTTAGAGAAGTGTTTAGAGAATCTTGTGAGGTCTCTACAACATTTCATCTAGGAGAAATCAAGATTAGATCTTGAAGTGAAGCTTGCTAGTATTGGAAATCAAGGTTGGATCTTGAAGTCAAGCTTACACACCTTGGAGGTTCTCCAACCATTTCAAAAAATGAGAAGTAGATTGGATCTTGCATCAAGTTTACTAGGTAATGTTTAATCTTCTCTTAATCTATGTTTCTTTGTGTATTATATGCTTGATCACATAACTTAATGTTGAAATAAGGCTAATCAATTGTGTTATGATACTTTAGAAGTATAAACACAACATGCTTATGTATTAGGTCAAAGATATTCATGTTGAACATAGAAAAATTAATAAGAGTTTGGAACTCTAGATTAAAGCTTAGAGTTATGGCTATCATTCTAGATTCACTTGACCACCTTTAGGTGAACTAGAATTGTTCACGAGATATTTCTTATTGGGATTCTAATTTGGTTTGTATATTGAATTCAAAATTTACGCAAATGCGTATTTAGAATAAATTTATATTTTTGTAAAAATATTTGATATTTTGAAATTTTTGATTTTTATTCTATAACATGTGTTGATGTTGATTTTGATATTAAAAATTAACTTTGGGTGTTTTTGAAGTGTTTAGGGAAAACTAGAAGAAATTAGGGTAATAGACAGTGAGCTGAAGGAAAGAAAGAAATGAAAACAAAAACAAAAAAATTGCACAGCTTGCACGCAGTGTGCGAGGGATTGTAGCTCACAGTACACATGGCATTGTAGCGCACAGTGTGTGCTGCAGTGTAGAGCGCGCGTCGTGCGCTTCGCGCACTAATTTTATTTTGTTTCGTTCTAGAGTTTCCGGTCTTCGATTCATCCCCGATTTTTTCATATATACTCGTAATGAAATATAATATTTTATTAAAGTATTTAAAATTACACAAATGTTTGATATCCATAGGTTAGACCCATTTCCGTTGTGCGATGTACCGATTCGACCCTAAGGGTTCCACAACTGCCCCAACACAATGAGCGTTCGAACGAAAGTGCGAGACTGTGTTATTTTGGACGCGTTTTCAACTTGTTTAACACAAGAAAAAGCCTTTTACCCTACCTATATAAACAAAATAGAGCCACCTTATCTATGTTGGAAACACGTTATTCTGAGTTACAACTTTATTTATTTTCAACTTGCTTGACAATTCAGCTTGAAGACTTATTTGGTTTCCTTGTCTTCTTCCTTTTGGTGAGATTATGCTTTGAGTTACCATCAACACAGAAACACAACCCTAACCCAATTTCCTAAGCCTTCAAAGTTCTTTAGGAGGAAGATTGGTAGTCGGAGTTCCGGCGTTCCGAGTTCAAAGGGTTGATCCACTCAGACTTCAGAGGTTCTGAAGAAGTCCACTTGGTGCGGGCTCGGAGAGTTCTTCGAGTTATTATAGTTTAAAGGTATTTGAGTCGGTAGAGTTGTTGTCATAGATCTTATATCATTGCTGTAAGTTTTTCTCTTATTGTGGATTTGGCTTGCAGCCTATATACCCTACATGATATTTTACTCGCAAGAGTTTTCCACTTCGTCAATAAAATTCTTGTGTTGACTTTGTTTACTGCTTTGATTTATTATTTTTTTAAATTCAACTTTAGAAGTAAGGGTGCATGTTCTTAATCCATAAAAATAATAATTAGGACATGTTTTAAATTATTGTGCATAATTCCGCATAAAATCAAAACTTAAGATAAAATCAAATTTTCACACGGGAAGCCTCTCCGGGTCAATCAATCTCTCTGAACGCGGGGAAATCTCTATTGAAAAAAGCGTACTATCTTATACGTGGGTGCAACTCATGAAGACGATCAATTCGGTTGATTTTTCCATGATCAACGCGATGGAATGTTTATTGAGACAAGGTATGTCTCTTTCACTATTATTTTGAACAAAATACGACAGTACTTGATGTAAACAAATTGCATTGACCTGAACTTCTACTTTTCCTTGAAGCTTCTGGTTGGAATATTTTTCCCTGCATTTTGTATCTATTAGTTTATTATGATCATAAAGGATGTTAAGTGAAACCAATTCATCTTCATCTTCACATCTCTCTCTTCCTCAGAATGGACATTCCACTATGCCAAAACATGTCTCTGTTTTTAACCATCATAATCTTTATCATAGCCCGTGTTCCAACTCCTGTGTCAGCCATTGATGATGAGTATATAAAATGCAGCGCCCCGTTTCGCTGTGGTAACATAGACAATATTGGTTATCCTTTCTGGGGAGGAATCCATTCAGAATCTTGCGGCTACCCGGGTTTCAAGTTGAATTGTGAGAGCGATGTGCCGGAGATTACTATCATAAACAATACTTACAGAGTCCTGAAGATCAATAACACCTCGCGAGCAGTCACTGTTGCTAGAGAAGATTACAGGGATAGTCTTTGTCTATCAAACTTTGTCAATACAACTCTAAATTTCAGCCTCTTCAATTATGCTCCCGGCACAGAGAACTTTACACTGTATTATAGCTGCCCGGTCAATTTCATGAATAATATTTTAGGGGCGCTGAATCCCTTTCAGTTTCGTTGCAACTCTGATGATAATACAACCACCAACTACTTTTACTCTTGGGATGTCAACATCTTCAATGACAGCTTTAGTCAAGAAGCAGAAGCTTACTTCAGTAATTGCGGGAGTCGGGTCGTGATTCCAGCGTTCAAGACGACACTCGAGTCTTTGGTGAGCATTCCGAGTTCTGTGAGTCCGACTAGAGCTATTCAGGAAGGTTTTGGGTTGCAATGGCTTGCAAATAATGATTTGTGTGATGAGTGTGAACGATCAGGAAGACAGTGTGGGTATGCTGCGAGGGCCGGTCAATTCAGCTGTTATTGCCCTGGTTCATCTTATCGTCGTTATTGTCCATCCTCAAAAGGTACACCCTTTCTCTTGATTAGCCGAGGCTTTCCCAAGTATTAAGCGTGTCGAAACGAATTGACGATTCGAATTTATATCGAATCCTAAACGAATCGAATTAAATTGTGATGGATTTGTATTCGATTCATTTATTAAACGAATCTTAATATCAGGATTCGTATTCGATTCGTTTATTAAACAAATCGAATACGAATATTCATCTAGTCATTATATTATTCAATAACGTAAATTACCATAATTTATTTACATTAATTCTTCATAAATATATACATATGAAATACGTAATTAATATATTACTAAAAATATCTCACCAAATAATGATAATATTATTTTTATACGGTAATTAGACTAATTTCTCGAATCTTAATTAAAAATAATAATAACTAGTAAAATAAAATAATTAATAAAACGAATTCTAAATGAATAAACGAATCAATGAGGTTAAATTCGTATTCGATTCATTTAATAAATGAATTGAATCGAATTGACCTATTTATTAAACGAATCCATTTTTTTAAACAAGTATTCGCTTTAAAGCGAATCGAATCAAACGAATAAACGAATCTTAACACAAATTACCACATCTACCAAGCATGGTAGAAAACCCTAAGGGGAAGGGGGCTTTCGGGACTCTTCTCAATTGAGGTGGAAATCATAGATGAAAAATTGAAAAAATTAACATAGGGATGGAGATGGGAAAAATTTAATACTCATTTCTGATTTAGGGAAGGGATGTGGATTAAAATTGTCATTCCATCCCCATTATCCATTTACGTTTTAATTTATTTATTTATAATTTTTTTTAATAAATATATTCAAATTTCTGTTTAATAAATGTAAAAAAAAATCTTAATAATTATTTTTAGATAAACGTGTAGTTCAACTAATATGTTTTTCAATTAATTAAATTATTGTTTTAAAAATTTATTATTCGAGTCCCCTCGAGGATCCCTTTTATTATTTGGGGAAGTTGTCCAATCCCCTTAAATAATTACGAGGGGAATGAGACATTTAAATATTGTCGGGGATGAGTATTGGAATGTCGATCTCCTGCCCTCACCACTGCCATCCATACAGGCCCAACCCTGACCCGGATTATTACGGGCCCCAGTTGGGTTGAGTTTTTTGATAGTAATTTTTTTTATCTTTTAAATAAAATAATTAATTTTTAAAATTTTTAATATTAAAAAATAAAAAAAATTAACGATGTCAATATTTTTAGTGTTTTTTGATTGTGCTTTAAAAACTTAGTTATACAATTAAAAATTAATTTATATAATTAAAAAAAATATATTTTTATGTATAAAATTCGAGCTTGGAAATTAAAATTTTTCCCTCATGCACGACGGGTGGGCGGGCCTCAAATTTTTCTACCACCTTTACTATTGATGATCATTTTTTCTTGAATATATGTAAGGATTTTATTTTGAGTTGATAAATGGGCCGGGTTTTGAAAAGTCCAACCATATTTTAAGTGTTTTTTTAATTTAAGTTCGGTTTTAAAAACACACTAAGGATATCAATTTAAAATTTAAGAAATTATATTTATTTAATCTCTTGAAAACATTAACAAATAATATTGAATTTAGGGGAAGAGCTTTTCTTAATGTGACCCATTTGCTAACTTTAATTTTATTAGGTTCCTAGATTATTAGTTTTCTTAAAAATATTGAACGGAGTTAAAATTTTGGTAGATGAAATTGGATATTCCGTCTCGGACCATAATTTAAATGATCATAGAAACTTAAATTTTGAAACAATTTTCTTCATCACACAAATCACACATTGAGAGTCAAATTAGGTTGTTTTGGTTTTTAATCTATAGAATCAGTTTAAAATCTAACTAAGAAAAAGATAAGTTATTCGACTTGTTAACAACTAATTTTCGTTCGAATGGTAAGATTGTGAATTACCTCTTAAACAAAATTCCCCAACGAGTGAATTTGTTTATTTGTGGGAATCGCACAAACTGCTAGAGATAAATAAACCCAGAGACAAGGTTTAGCGTGTTTTGGTGGAGAGTAGCTCCAGTCTATGTCCTCGGGAGAAAAGGAGATGATTCTATTGACCTCGGGGTGAAAACCGACCCGAACTTCTAATAAGGAAATTAGACAGTATTACAACCCAAATAACTCATCGGATAATGACTAACCTGATCTATCTCTCATAATATAGTCGGTTACATGACTCACTTTCTCTCTTTATCACTACCTTATTTCTAATACTTTTGCTCTTAAATTAAAGAGTGAAATATGAAATTTGCTAACTCATAATTTCCAACCTTTTTGACAATGACTTTAACCCCTTTATATAAAAAAACAAAACCTCTTTACAACAGACCCTGAAGTCACCTTACATCACATAGTCATCATTAACCCTTAGTCATTGCTTCCACTGTATTCTCTGACAACATGCAAACCAACTATTCTGCCACTGCACCAGCCTATGGCGACTGATAGGACCCATGCCTTCATGTGAACCATTACTTTATATTTTCATCATTAGTCTTCTAGATGCACTTTCTAGATGTAATCTTTTTCAAATAGGGCATTAGTTATGCTGCTTAAATTGGTCGGGCATGACTTCTGTAGGGAACCCCTTCCCCCGCGCAGCGGAAGCGATTAGGCTCAGGAATCGGACTTGAAAATTTTTTCTGCTCTTTCCTTTGCTTGGCCGAATACAACCAGTGTCTTCACTGATGTTTTGGACAAAATCTCAGCCCTGGAATAGCCCCGAAACAATCCTTGAACAGCCCTTGAACTGCAGTGAAACAACGGACTGTTTTGGACACGTTACACGCGCGAACTGCACTTGTTTTCTGCCCAGTTTTGCGCACCTTACTACCCAATTTCAGATCTGATTTTTCTTCAAAAATCAATCCTAATACAACCCTAAAATATCCTAAAGTGTTTCCCAAAACCCGAATGAAAAACAGACAAAACGGAGCTACCTGAGAACCCTGATGTTTGCGCAAATCACAAGCTTTCAGGGAGGGATTGCCGCAACTTGCAGGGGGAATTTAGGGATGTTTTCCCGAGGTCTTCCGAACTATGTCTCGACACTAACGGAGGGTAGTGTGGGCTACACTCACAAATTAATCTCTAAACCGTTTAGAGAATAATCACACACACCGAAGAGAATTCTCAATTTTTGAGAGCTTGAAGAAGAGATGGAAGATAGGGTTTCTAATGACTTCGATTTGAAAAATTAAATCATAATTTTCCTTTTATATTTATGGTTAATTTGTTTCATAAAACAAATCAACCACTAGTCTCCCATTAGATGCAGAATTCGGCCAAGGTAGGGTTTTGGAATCCTTGTTTTATTTTGCTTCCAAAATAAACAAATCCTACTCCCTATAGACCACATAAAATTCGGCCAAGGGGTATTAAGTTTGGATTTGATTTTGTTTCCAAAACAAACAAATCTTATCCTTAATACAATACCAAATTTCGGCCAATGGGTAATTTTTAATTAGGATTTGATTTTGTTTCCCAAACAAACAAATCCTATTCCTTATTCTATAAGGAATCCTACCTTGGTAATAATTCTTAGCCTTATTAAATTATATCATATATAATTTAATATTCTTATTTAATAATTATCATATATAATTATTAATACTTTATATTAACTTTTAATATAAAGTCTCATGTGTGACATAATTAATATTATTAATCACATTAATAATATTTATTCCTTTTGTGAGTATATAATTAGACCATCCAATTATATTAGCTCCCCTATAGTAAATCGAGCTAGCACGGGGACCAAGTGGACCCACGGTTCTGAGCTCCAATAATCTCGAAATATTAATTAAGCTCTTAATTAAATATTCCGAATTATTAACTCCGGGTTATTCCACTAAAAACCTGAAGTTGCACTCTCATTGTCGTAGATGAAATATTAAGCCGAAAAAAGTCGGTGTCCACCGATATAGTCATTGCATACAAATTGATCCTTCACGAATATCTCGTAATTAGAGCAGGGTCATAATGTCCGTTATACCCCTCTAATTATTTTATCTTAAGTACCATTGATTCTCTAATGAACGATTCACTCATAACTGTTATGAATATTAATCTTTCTATTCGTAATAGAAAGACTTGAGCGCTCTAATCGTTCAAGTATCGAATCAACCCTTAAGAGAGATATTCATCTACTTCTCGCAAGAAGGAGTGAATTCCATGTCTATGTAAAACATTCCCAGCTACATAACAGACTATGCCCCCAAAGTACGTAGTTATTGGTTGGGATTGCTACACCAACCTCACCTTTGTAAATTAAAGGACATATCCCGCCATGCAGGAGTTCGTAGTACACTCAGGATTAAGATCAACCCATATATGACCATCAAGTAGATTGAAATGACTTTCTTTGTTTAACGGATATTATAAGAATGTCATTTCTATCTGGGTCCAGTCATATATGATCACATCATATAAGGTGCCTCCATTCTCATGTCTCTACATGGACGATCCGGATTAAGATCGCCATCCAAATATAGAATGGACCGCAGCTATAGATAAACCACAAACAAAGTACCGGTTTGTTTACTCTCTATGGACTATTTAAGATTACTAACTTTAGACTTGAATCCTCTGGTGTATGACACTCATGCACCAAGTCTGAAGGTACATAAGTAATCTATGGTATATAAGAAGATATATAATATGCGAAAATTAAACAAACAATTTGATAAATGAATAATGCATTTTATTATTTCAATAAGGACATGAAACCGTTTACATCTCATTTAGCTCTAGGGCATACATCCCAACAACTTCATCATTGATCACCGAGTCAGGTTCTTCATACTGTACAAATGATACCTCATCGGGTCGGGATACTAAAAACCACAGAGCATCCTCAATCCATACTTCAATGTGATCAGGTCAGAGCCATTATTGCTTTATCCAAAGAAACTCTTATCAGAGAGAGCGCCTTACTGTATACTGTGGTCCATACCCTTCTCCAAGCTTCCCTTGCTTTTGGGCTCTTGAGCTTTTCAAACCACCTAAGGCGGCAATACAGCAACAAGCTTTGACCCTTCTCGATGTGAGTGTTGTAAAAATTACATCAAGATTTATCTTCTAATTCTCGGTACCAACGAAGTTTACGAGTTAATGCCGAGAATTTTTTAAAAAGATGGTGGTGTGAGTAGAAAAATGCCGACTTGATCTAGTGCTACTTGGCACAGCCAAAATCTAGAAGCGAAGATAGTCTTGGCTATTTCCTTCTTTGTCAACTCATAAAGTTCGAGCCATGAGAGAAAGCTCAACTCTCCGTTCCGATCACAAAGCGGTACCTCGAGGGAAAAATTCCAACCCCTATACATTCCACACTTGTCCACGAGGGAACACAACTCTCATCGTGCCACTAAGTTCAATTACATCGATCATCTCATTCCTTATTCTCTCTCTTAAGAGGCGGGATAAGAAAGAGAGATAATGACCTCTCTCATATAGCACGAAATAACCATTTTCCATTAAAAAATCTCCAATTGAAGAAAGCAAGGCCTCGGGGGAAAAATTCAAACCCCTAGCCATTTCGCACTTGACTATAAAGGAACATAATCCTCATTGTGCCATTATCAAAGCAAAGCTTTAGGGGAGAAATTTTGACCCTCAGCCATTTCACACTTGGTCACGAGGGAACATAACCATCTTCATACCATTATCAAAGCAAGGCCTCGGGGGAGAAATTCAGACCCTGAACCATTTCACATTTGGCCACAAGGGAACACAATCCTCCTCGAGACATTATCAAAGTAAGGCATCGGAGGAGAAATTCTGACCCCGAGCCAATTCACAGTTGGCCAATAGAACACAACCATCCTCGTGCCATTATCAAAGTAAGGATTCAGGGGATAAATTTCGACCATGAGCCGTTTTACACATGGTCACATGGGAACACAACCTTTTTCATACCATTATCAAAGCAAAGCATCGAGGGAGAAATTCCGACCCCAAGCTATTTCATATTTGGCCACGAGGGAACACAACTTTTTTATGCCATTATCAAAATAAGGCTTCATGAGAGAAATTATGACCCGGACCCACTCACATTTTGCCAGGAGAGAACACAAACCTCCTCATGCAAACAAAAAATAAAGCCTCAAGAGAAATATTATGACCCCGCGCCATTCCAATCAAAATATCATAAGGGGAAATATTCAACCTCAGGCCAGCCAATAAAAAGCAATAGCAGTGGCGTACCACCTCGTGCATTATAAAACAAATGACAAGGTCACTCGGGTGACCTATCACCCACCCTATACCACCTAAAAAAAATTAATACAACAGAGGCAGTGTCCCGTCAGGTATTGCCCAAAACAACAAGGTCACTGAGGTGGCGTACCACACAGTACCACTTAGGTCACAATCATCATGTGGATATTCATCATTCATAAGTTATTCACCTTTGATCCAATTGCCCTGAGGACCTCTGTTTACCTCGAGCTATTGATCCCAGATGGGGCCGGCAAAAGTCATGAGGGTATTATCCCTCTCATATTATGCATACCTTGAGGATATATTCGTCATAGAGGCACTCCAACCTTCCGCGCTATGTACCTCACAATCCAATCGCCTCAATGACCTTTGTTAACCTAGACTATAGATCTTAAATGAGGGTGGAAAATTCCATTGGGATATTATCCCTCCCCGTGCTATGCAGGCCTCGAGGCTACAATCTTCATGGAGGCCATGAGGTATTTCTCATTATATGTACCTCAAATAGGGGCGTCAAATGCCACTAAGGCCCTCTAGCCTTATGTTCTATTATCTTTCTGAGTATACAATTGTCACGAAGACTCTTTTGCCTTTCGTGATGTGTCATCAAATGGGGGTGTCGAGTGCCACATGGGCATTTTTGCTCTATATCTATTATGATCCTTTTAAGCATACAATTGCCACGAATGCCCTCCGACCCTACATGCTATGTATCTTGTCTTCAAAGGTCACAGTCACCGCTGGGGTATAAAACCACTATGGGTGTTATGCTTTATCTTTGCAGGTTATAAAAATCGCAGGGTACTTGTGTTCCAGCCCGTGGTACTTTGTTAATTATAAACGCCACATAAGTTCATTTTCAGTACACAAATCCACGGGGTCCTGATTCCCATGTCGTGACATTTGTTGATTGTGAATGACACTTTTCCTACACTGTGATTTACACTTTTGGCAATCGAAAGCTTCCCGACCTTTGATAAATACTTTTCTAAAATAACAAACAATTATTTCCACTATGAGTGTAAGTTTTTATTATCAATAGGAAAGCTTCATTTGTATTTTAGAAAACTATCATCATCTTACAACTCTTTACGGGATTTTTTAAGAGAGGCTCTTTTGTCGATGCTTCCCCAACTCTAAGATTTCCATCTTATGCCATCGCCTTATTGTGTTTATTGTTTTTTATACCATTCCGTATAGATGGAGCCAACTATTTATGATTATTTTTCCTTTAAAATACAAGACTGAGAATTACCCATTGAATAAACCTCATTCAATGAGTGAATTTATTTGGTTGTGGCAATCACACAAACTGTAAGAGACAACGAAACACAGAGACATGTCTTAACATGGTTCAGTGGATAATGGCTATACCCTACGTCCACGGGAGAAAAAAGGGATGATTTTATTGACCTCGAGGTGAAAATCGACATGAGCTTCAAACAAGGAAATTAGAGAGCTTTACAACCCAAATAACTCATCGAGTAATTACTTACCGATCTACTTCTCATAATATGGTCAGGTAAGTGACTCACTTTCTTTTTCTTTCACTAGCTTCTTTCTAGTACTTTACTCTCAAATTACAGAGTGAAATATGAGATTTTCTAACTCATAATTTACCAACCTCTTCTACAATGACTTTAACCCCTTTATATAGTTTCCTAAAATCGATTTACAACCAATTGAAGTCACCTTACACTACTTAGTCATCATTATCCCCTTTAGTCACTGCTTCCACTGCCTTCTATGACAACTTACGACTCAATTGTTTCGGCACTACACCAGCTTATGATGGCTAGTAGGACCCATGCCTTCATGTGAACTGTTGCTTTATTATTTTCATCTTTAGTCTTCTAGATACACTGCTTTTCAGGTATGACATATATCACGCTTCTTGAACTGGTCGCACATGACTTCATAAAAACTCTTCGGATCAGGCTCTTCATACCTACAAATAAAACCTCCTCTAGTTAGGGTACCCAAACATACAGAGTATGAACAATCCATACTTCAATGTGATCGGGTCGGGACCATCATTGCTTTATTCACAGAAACTCTCTCCGGGAAGAGCACCTCACTATATACTGCGGTCTATACCCTTCTATAAGTTTCCCTTTATTTTTGGACCCTTAGGCCTTTCAAAACACTTGAGGCTGATAATACAACAACAAGCTTTGACCCTCCTCGAGGTGAGTGCTGTAAAAAAACCATCATCAACACGACTTATTTTAAAAATAAAGTGATCTTTCATTTTCTTCGAAATATTGACCAACTTAACATTTTATCTTCAAATTGGATCGCCAAAACTCATTTTTTTTCCCTTTGCAAAACAGTTTTGTGATTGCACAGTTACTCCCATATTTGATTTCAAGGAGGGCGCTTTAAGATTTCTTTGACTATATACACCCACACATTGTGTATGTCATATATATCACTAGTTGATAGCACTGACATAGACAAATACAAATACAATGTGCAACTTAACCTCATAGAAAAATAAAACATTCATTATAAAAATAAAAAAATAAATTTATTTATTTGATTTCATGGTATTAGGTTTATGTAATAGTGTTGGTATGCAATTGTTATATCATGATTTATGATGACTAAGGTTATTAACTAAATTTAAGACTGGGGCTGGGGAAATATTTATTTTGACTTTTGATAACCATGATAGTAAATCTGGTGACTCTTGAGATCGCAAGTGTTATCTAAATATAAACAATTTTATTATTTTATGGGTTTGAATCCTTATGATTTGAAGTTGTTAGTTTTTTAAAAAATCTAATTTTATTAACACTATATTATTATTATAAAGAGAAGATCTTGATCCCTTTTTATAACACAATTATGAATATCGTAAGCGAACATTTTAAGTGCTCTCTGCGAATACACAGATCCTTTAAATTTTTGCTATGTATATTGTATTAATGTGATATGGTATAAATTCTATTTCCTACAAATATTACTTGTGATTATAATTTGTGAACAATTTGAAATTTATCCAACTGTTGGCAGTCATACATGGCATTACAATTTACACCACATGCTAGGGAATTTGTAAGGAAGAAATAAGTTCTGAATAAATGGGAATTTTGATGCTGCTTATATGCATCCAATTACAAATTCACTATCTTCTGAATACATTCGTGTGAACTGACATTTATGTATCTCATGGCTATTGCAGGGAACAGGAAGATATCAACAGGTAATATTTCAATAAAGATATTATTGGGTTCTAGGTTATTAGTTTTCTTAAGATTGTTGGGTTGGTGTGAAATTTCTGACAGTTGAAAATGAACAGAGGGATTAAGATTAGCGCTGAGCTGGGTTGATCCAATCCTCGTCACAAACTCGGCTCAGTATGTACTAAATCCTAATTAGGAATAGAAATGCATATTTAGATGATTACAGAAACTTAAATCTTCAACAGCTTTCTTAATCTAACATCACAGGATTTTAGTCTATTTAGAGCGGTTTAGTTTTTTCTTTTAATCCATATGGAGAAGATTTTGGTACTCTTTTTACAACATATTTGTCTCATACTAAACACAGCTGTTACTACTTGTTAAAGTCTTAGGCGCTCTCATTATAGCTTCTATCATTGAGCTTTTGCCATTTGTACCTTTCAATAAAGGATAGTATTTTATCCTTTTGCAGATGCCATAAAAAGCATCACTGTTTTTTGACTGGCCTCATTTCACTTAAACATTTGCCCCTTTTGGTGATTGAAAAATGAACTTTTGCCAACGTTTTCTATGGACAATGTAGAATAATTCTATCAAAATTATGAAGTGTCCAGCTGCCATATGTTCATTGTCAAATATCATGGTCATAAACCATTACCATCATTTTCGAAGTTTGGTGCAACCACCAAATTATCTTCCAAATTATCTTTAGGTGGATTTTTTTTTTTTGGTTAGTTTTTGAGTCATATATTTTGCTATAAATAGAGCTCTCATTTGAGAGTTTAAGCATCCTAATAATAAATTCTGAATAAGAGAACTTAGAGAGTGTAGAGTGAGGTTTTTTATTTAAGTTTTGTATTACTTATAAATTCTATTCAAGTAGTAATAGAAGTAGTTATTTTTCCTCATAAACACTCTTCGGTATTCAGGGAATCACAATAAGTGGTATCGGTAGTTTAGGTTACACGTTAGGGTTCCGAAGCCAAAATACAAATACTCGGTTTCGAAAATTTGAGTTTCGTGAAAGTGCTCAAAATCCAATTTTGAACATACCATCAGTTTGCTCATGACGAGATAAGCACATAATCCACCGCATGCACCACAAGCGCTATATAGACATAAACCTGAGAGTGAGCTTCACGCGCCACATATGCTGCACACGCATGCTAAAGGTTGAAGATGATCACGTCACATGCCATGTGTACAACGTCAGCATCACCACTCATAGCCAGTCGACACATCATCAGACATGTGTAGTGACACATCATCTTCCATGCCACCATTGTCAGTCTAGTCAACCGCCAAGTCACCTACCACGTTTCTGACACGTCAGCTTGCTTATGAAATTTCAGATGCTGCACACGCATGCTAAAGGTTGAAGATGATCACGTCACATGCCATGTGTACAACGTCAGCATCACCACTCATAGCCAGTCGACACATCATCAGACATGTGTAGTGACACATCATCTTCCATGCCACCATTGTCAGTCTAGTCAGCCGCCAAGTCACCTACCACGTTTCTGACACGTCAGCTTGCTTATGAAATTTCAGAGAACCCTATGTATTCTATAAGATTGATAGATTGACCAAATCTTCCATAAATTATAATTCAGCCCTCGAAATTTTTGAAATTTATAAATTGATACCAATATCGGATTTGGGCCAGCGAACGGTCAAATCCACCTATTTTAACCATTTCAGACGCAATAATGGCCTTTGTTGTGTAAATCAGCACCAAATTTATTCATTTGGTCACTTTAAAATTTAAACTCAAAAATGGAGATGGAATAGTCATCTTCAAGTGCTATGATCAAGCTGACGATGACTAATTATTCACTATGGAAGCCTCAAATGGAAGATCTTTTGAATTGCAAAGATCTATCTGATATGATTGAGGAAAAAATAGTGAAACATATGCCTACGAATTATGGATGAAATTGGAAAGCATGTACTAGGCTAAGAATGCTCAGAATAAAGCATTATTAATGAAGAGTTTGGTGAATTTGAAGTTAAGGAGTGAAACTTCAGTTGCCGAACACAGTAATGAATTTCAAAGCCTGATGAATCTGTTATTTGTAGTAGACATGCAGTTTGGAGATGAAGTATAATCTCTCTTACTTCTCAGTTCTCTTCCCAATAGCTGAGAGACGTTGGTGGTTTCTCTCAGCAACTCAGCCCCATGTGGAAAACTTACCATGTCTATGGTTAAAGATGCTGTGTCAAATAAGGAAACCAGGAAAAAAGACTTTGGTACAGATTAGTCACAAGCTCTCATCAAGATGTTAGCTACATGTTCCATTCAAGAAAAGACATGTAACACTGCAACCCAAGATGTTGAGTGGTTGATAGATACTGCAGCATCTTATCACGTCACTCCCTATATAGATTTCTTGACAACATACAAAGTATAAGACTTTAATGTAGTGAAGATATGAAATACCAGTTCCTCTAAGATAATGGGAATTAGTGATGTTCAGATAGGATAAATACCGGTGTATAATAACCTTGAAGGATGTCAGACAAGTTCCAAAACTTCGGCTAAATATATTTTCGGGGGTAGCCCTTGATAAACAGGGTTATGCTAATCATTTTAGCAATGACATATAGAGAATGATAAAATGTGTCATGGTTGTTGTCTGATGACATATTTACGGCCTTTATACAAGACTTATATTAAGATGTATGCGGACAACATCAATATATTTGAAATGGAGGCTTCTAAGAATATGTGGCACTAGAGACTCGATCATATGAGTGAGAAAGAGTTGACTACCTTGACAAAAATTGATCTTATTATGTCTCCAATAATGTTGCACTAGATTATTGTAATCACTATCTATTTGGTAAGCAACACAGAGTCTCCTTTAATTTCTCTTCTACGATAAGATCAGAGTTGCTTAGATTGATACACTCCGATGTTTGTGGTCCCTTAGAGGTTAATTCACTAGTCGATAACAAATACTTTCTGACTTTCATTGATGATGTTTCTTAGAAATTGTGGGTGTATTTCTTGAAGAAGAATGATCAGGTCCTGGATTATTTCAAACTATTTCACGCCATAGTAGAGCGTGAAATAGGAAAGAAATTGAAGTGCCTTCGCATATACAATGGAGGCAGGTATATTTCTAGAGAGTTCGATGTCTTCTATGGAAGACACAACATTTGACATAAGATGACTATTCCACATACCCCACGGTATAATTGTGTAGCCAAAAGAATGAACCATACTATTATGGAGAAAGTCAGAAACATAATCTGTATGGCTAAGCTGCCAAAGCCAATATGGGGAGAAGCTATCCGAGCCGTCTGCTATTTGATCAATAGATCATCATCAATACTGTTGAATTTTGAAATTTCGGAGAAAGTAAAGTCTGGTAAAAATCCCTTATACTCTCACATGAGAGTATTCGGATGTATAACCTTTGTATATGTATCCAATGAACTCAAACAGAAGCTCAATGCAAGGTTTATTTCATGCATCTTTATAAATTATGGAGATGAGGATTTTAGATATAGGATATGAGACCCGAAGAAAAAGAAGGTAATTAGAAGCAAGGATACAGTGTTTCATGAATACCATATAATAGAATATATTAGAAAGCCCACAATGTCTTTCAGTTCCAGTGCCAACAGAATTGACTCAAATTCAGACCCAACGTTAACACGATATACCACATATAATAATGGGGTGCATGATAAAATGACAGAAGCAGAACTAGAGGAGGAAGAATATGGTGTTGATTAGGGGAGCTGTAACCTGCTCAATCAGAAGCTACATGATCATCCACAGATCTGGATAAAGACGGACCTTTAAAAACCAATGAACCTTAGGTACAAAGATTTGAGCGATGTCGGATTCCATCAATCAATTATTCAAAATCTGACGATATTATGTTTATTGATGAAGGGGGACCGAAAAATTTCAAAGAATTTGTATCTCATAAAGATAAAGAAAAATGGCTGCAAGCAATGCAAGTTGAAATGAAATCTCTGCAGAAAAATCATACTTCTGAGATAGTCAAGCTCCCAAAAAGCAAGAAGGTATTGAAGAACAAATAGGTGTTCAAGCTGAAGAAAGATGACATCGGAAGTGCGGTGCAACATAAAGCCTGGTTAGTAGTCCAATGATTCCTATAGAGAAAAGGACTTGACTTTGATGAGATCTTTTCAGCAGTTGTAAAAATGGCTACAATACGAGTTATCCGATGATTGTTAGCCAGTTTAAACCTAGAGCTTGAACAGATGGATGTCAAGACAATATTTCTTCACGGTGATCTGCATGAATAAATCTATATGGAACATCTAGAAGGATTTAAGATTTCAGGAAAAGAAAACCTTATTTGCAAGCTGAAAAAGAGTTTTTACGACCTCAATCAAGCTTCAAGACAATGGTACAAAAATTTTGACTCGTTCATAGTAAGTCAAGGCTATAAAAAAAATTACTGCAAACCAGTGTATTTATATTCAAATATTTTTCGGATGGAAATTTTGTTGCTCTTCTATTATATGTAAACGACATGTTAATCATTGGAAAAAATGCAGCGAAAATCATCTAGCTAAAGAATGAACTTTCTAAGTCTTTTGACATGTAGGACTTGGGACCAACTCAATAGATTATAGGAATACAAATAGTTCGAGGCAGAAAGAATAAAAAGTTATAGCTATCACAAGAGAATTATATTGAACGAGTGATCAAGAGATTCAATATATAAAATTCTAAACATGTAAACAGTTCATTAGGCCGCTACTTCAAACTAAGCAATAGTTTGTCCTCACCATCCAAGAATGAGATAGAAGAGATGTCATCAATATTGTATTATTCCCCTGTTAGAAGCCTAATGTATGCTATGGTATGTATCAGGCCAGATATTACCAATGCAGTGGGTGTACTGAGCCGTTTTCCCTCTAATCTAGGAAAATAACAGTGTGAGGTAGTCAAATGGATTCTCAGGTACCTCAAGGGTACATCAAAGTTAAGGGAACTTATCCAATCTTAGAAAACTATACGCATTCATATATGGCAAGAGATCTTGATGGTAGAAAATTCATATCATGATTTCTCTACACTTTTCTAGAACAATTGTGTCTTGGCAGTCAAGATTGCAGAAGTGTATTACATTATCCACAACATAAGCTGAGTATAATGTAGCAGCGGAAGCAGGAAAAGAAATTTTGTGATTAAAGCGATTTCTCCAAGAACTATGAATCAAGCAGACAAAATACAAGATATATTATGATAGTCATAGTGCTCTTGACTTGAGCAAGAACCCAACGTATAATTCACGGACAAAGCACATCGACATTCGTTATCATTGGATACACGAGATGATGGATCAACAACTACTAAGACTAGTGAAGATCCACACAAAGGAGAATCCAGCCAACATGTGAACAAAGATGATTAATCGAGGATAAGTTGGAGTTGTGCAGAGACATAGCCGGGATAGTCTTCAAATGACAATAGTTTCAGATGCAGCTAGAGGGGGAGAATTGAAGTGTCCAGCTGTCATAGCTTCATTGGCAAAGATCATGACAATCATTGTCAAAGTTGATGTCCACCATTATCATAATTTTCAAAGTTTAGTGCAACCATTAAACTATCTTTCAAAATTACTTTTAGGTGGGTTTATTTTTTTGTTGATTTTTGAGTCATGTATTTTGCTATAAATAGAACTCTCATTTGAGCTTAAACATTCCAACAATAAGTTCCAAGTAAGAGAACTTAGAGAGTGTATAGTGAGTTTTTTGTTCAAATTTTGTAATACTCAAGTAGTTAGAGAAGTAGTTATTTTTCCTCATAAAGACTCTTTGGTGATCAAAGAATCACAATAAATTATTCAACTATATTTGAACGCAGTAATTGCGATTGGTGCGGTGGGAATAATGGTGATACTGGCTATTCTTCCCATAGTTAGCCTAAGACGACCTTGGAAGGAGAAAACAGAGAATGGAAAAAATGTCTCTGGCCCTGGAATATTTCAAAAAAAAGATACAGAGGATGAGCGAATTGCGGAAGAAGTTTTTATTAAGAATTACGAATCTCTTGCTCCAAGGAGATATTGTTATTCTGATGTGAATAGGATGACGAAATCATTCAGCTATAAACTTGGTCAAGGAGGCTATGGTGATGTTTACAAAGGGCAGTTACCCGATGGTCGTCTTGTGGCTGTGAAGGTCTTGAAGAACTCCAAAGGTAACGGGGAGGAATTCATCAACGAGGTTGCCAGCATTAGTAGAACATCACATGTTAATATAGTTTCCTTTCTGGGATTTTGTTATGAGAAGCAAAAAAGAGCTCTAATATATGAATTTTTGCCTAATGGCTCTCTGGATCAGTTTATATACGATGAAAAATCTTCAAATACAAACAGAAAGTTGGAATGGAGAACAATGTATCAAATTGCAGTTGGCATTGCCAAAGGACTAGCGTACTTGCATCGAGGTTGTAGCATAAGGATTGTGCATTTTGACATAAAGCCTCATAACATTTTGGGTTGGCTAAACTATCCGAAAAGAAAGAGAGCATCATATCAATGTTGGATGCAAGAGGAACCATAGGATATATTGCACCAGAAGTATTCTGCCGAACCTTTGGAGGAGTTTCTCACAAGTCTGATGTCTACAGCTATGGAATGATGATTCTTGAAATGGTTGTTGGGAGAGAGAATGCCAATGCCAATGTATCTCGCAGCAGTGAAATATATTTTCCCAATGCAATTTACAAGAATATTGAACCAGGGAATGATTTTCAGCTTGATGGAGCTGTCACTGAAGAGGAAAAAGAGATGGCGAAAACGATGATCTTAGTGAGCTTGTGGTGCATTCAAACTAATCCATATGACAGACCTTCAATGCACAAAGTTTTGGAGATGCTGGAAGGTGGCATTGACAACTTGCAAATTCCTCCAAAACCTTCACTGTCTTCACCAAGAAGATCGGCCAAAAAGTCTTCTGCTGCATCATTGTCAACAGAGATCACATCACAGGAGGAGTTCACGATCTTAGTAAGTGGTTAGGATTGAAATGTTTATAAACCTGTATAATAATCCATCTCAACAAACAAGTAAAATTTGTTGACTGGGTTTATCATTCTAGAATTGTTGTAGCAGTTGTCTCTTGCCAGTTTCTTGATTGATTAATTTCCAAGTTTAATGATGAAGAATTCACGATTTCATGTGTAAGGCTTTATGTTGTTGAGCTGTTTTCATTGACAAAAAAATCATGAAACAGTGTCTACTCATGTTTAATATTTGTTTTATAAGCAGTTTTGGTTTAGTAAACACTTGCATTTTCATCTTCTCAGTACTATATAAAGGAAACATTGTTTCATTATTTTGTGTTACACTCACATACTAAAGATTGAAAAGAGAAAATAATTGTAGTATTACAAAGAGTCTCTTGAATCTTTGTCAAGATCCCAACAAGAATTTTATTCTATTTGCTAAAGGATTCGTGTGTAAATTCTAGAGGTATTACATTTTGAACACTTGGTGGATTTTTCCAAATCAATGAAGACTTCATTTTTTTTTTTTTTTTGAAATCATTGGAAACTCCACAGCCAAACCATCACTTCTGAATTTAAATGAAACAAGTAAAATCCTCGACTATCTCAGACTTTGATAAGAAATACACTCATTAAATTTGAATTCAGGACCTCAAAATGAGATAATTGAAAATTTACCATTTCAAATATATAAGAAGCTGAAAATTTTCGTTGAGGAAATTTTTGATTTGCTATTTAGAGAAAAGTCTTGGTGCTCTATGAGAGTGTATTTGTGTACACGTGGCAAGCTGTGAATGAATAAGGAGTAATGCTTCCAGACCTGGCACACTAAAAACTCTCTCATATTATTAAGATATAAATTATACTATTACAGTTTTAAAAATAAAAAGTCGATGAAATTTATATAGCAAAAAACTACAAATATATTAATTGTGACTCTTTTATCAAAAGCTATAGTCCAACAGTAACCAATTCCATGTAATATGCCACTTTTATCAAAAAATAATAATAATGTAATTTTTTTAAAATGTAAAATGAAATAATAGAGAATATTTTTTTGGAAATGTTGAAAACTCCGACGTCAAACCATCCGACCTGCTTTTAAGCTGAACAAGTAAAAAAAAAATTAAGAAATGCACTTGCTCTTACAAAAAATACATCACTGGAATAGAACCTGATAACAAAATCACAAGTCTTTTGTCATCAAGCCACATCCATTAGGGTTATTTACCCAAATATACATAAACTTTAACTCGACACTTAACTTTTCAAATAGAGCTTTTATTAATAGAGTTTTTAGAAGTACAGCTTAAGGTAATAATAAAAAAATTATGTGTTTGGTTGTGAGTTTAAGCTTTTATTAAACATTATAAAATTATTTTGTTGGAAAAAAAATTTAAGTTGTGTTATGAAAGAAATGAATTAATGTTGTTAAATTAAATAAGGGTATTATAGACAATTTAAATCTTTAAAAAAGTTTTACAAACTCTACTCACAAAAGCTCAAATTTTGAGTTTTTCCTAATAGACGCAAAATAATTTTTTTTTAATTTTCAAAAGCTCTACTTAAAATGCAACCAAACGTCTGTTGGAAAATGTTTATGAATAAGCATTTTGAGGCACAATTTCAAACATGGTCCACTTCGTGTTAGTGGTTGTTATTGAATGATTCGGATACTCCTCCGTGAGTAGTTCGAAATGGCATATTCATATGCTTAAAATGGTGCTTCGGTGAATGAGAAATTGTTACTCAAAGTTCACCCATTGGTATTGGAAAATCAAGAGAAGTAAGCTTGTCCCATATGGGAAAGCTATAGAAGGAAAAGTGTGCTTATATATGATTCCTCATATGTAGATTGGTAAGAGTTATAAGGATAGAGGCTCTCTCTACGTGCGCGCGCAGGGGGGTGCAAATCAAAATCCGAACAAGCTTGGCTCGTGTGCACCCGCGCATCCTGCGTACACGAATGTCTGACCAAATTGTGCGGGCTCGGTCCAGCCAATTTTTGCAAGCCTCTTCATTTTTTCCAAGCCTTTTTGAAGTTCCATAACACTCAAATTAACTCTATTAATTAATTTAGTGGTTACTTCAAATGAAAGGTCTCTCACTAATGTGATTTTAATCGGTGTGTTTATTTTGTTTTAATACGTGCATTGTTTTCGTTTTTTCTTTAGTGAGAAGCTAGAGAAAAAAAAATTTGCTTTGCTGTTTTCTGTTGAAAGAGTTCGAATACTTCTTGGTTCGTTTGAAGACGATTCTGGTGGTGCCCATTGTCGTTTATTTTTTGTTGCATCCTGGGAAACAAACGTCTCGCGTTCTACTGCACCATTTCGGTAGGGGACGAATTTGTTTTAAGGAGATTGTGGCCGCATCAACAAGCCTCGGAATTCTCTCGGTTTGCACTGCCTTCGTTCCTGATCTGTTCTTGTCGTTACCACTGTGACTGATTTTCGTTCACTACCTGCTGTTGTCCTGTCATTTTTATTATTACTCTTGTATTGTTGATTATTATAACAGTCGTGTTGTATTTACTGCTGTTCAAAATCCTTTGTAAGAACACAGTAACCAAACAGATTATTTGTAACAGTCTTAAAACAAATTTGACTCTGTGGATATGGAAAACAGTCCAAACACAGTAGATCCGAATGTGGCAGCCTCTTCGGCTGGCCAGAATGTTCTGGCAGCCCCCTTAGCTGACCAAAGTGCAGTGGCAGCCTCTTCGGCTGGCCAACTTGCTTCAGCCTCTGGGCTTAATATGGCAGCCTCTTCGGCTGGCCAACTTGCTTCAGCCTCTGGGCTTAATATGGCAACCGCTGTGGCTGGCCAAGGTGTTGCTGCGGAAAAACCTGAAAAATTCAGTGGACAGAATTTTAAACGATGGAAACAAAAAATGTTTTTCTACTTGACCACGTTGAACCTTGCGAGGTTTCTCAAGGAAGATGCTCATGTACCCGCGGAGGGTGAGATTGATATCCAAGTGATCAGTGCGATCGATGCTTGGAAACATTCTGAATTACTATGTAGGAATTATGTGCTGAATGGGCTAAGTGATTCCTTGTACAGTGTGTACGTCGGAATGAAAACAGCAAAAGGGCTTTGGGAATCTTTAGATCGAAAATATAAAACTGAGGATGCCGGTACTAAGAAATTTTTTTGTGGGCCGTTTCCTTGATTTTAAGATGGTTGATTCCAAAACTGTGTTAAGCCAAGTACAAGAACTGCAGATTATTCTAGCAGAAATTCATGCTGAGGGGATGAGTTTAAGTGAAACCTTCCAAATAGCCTCAATAATTGAGAAACTACGACCTGGTTGGAAAGATTTCAAAAATTATCTAAAGCATATGCGAAAACAGATGAGCATTGAAGACCTGATTCTTAAGCTCAGAATTGAAGAAGATAACCGAGTATCTGACAAGAGAGGAATATCTCATGAGGCCAAGGCAAATGTTGTTTAACATGGCCATAAGAACAAGAACATCAAGAATAAAGGGTCAAAGATGGGCCCTAAAGGAGGAGTTTCCAAGAAATCCAAATTTCAAAGAAGATGTTTCAACTGTGACAAAATGGGTCACAAGTCCTCTGAGTGCAGACAGCCGAAGAAGAAAAAGAATCAAGAGGCTAATGTGATGGAAAACATGACTCAAGATGTTTCAGACATTAACCTTTCAGCTGTGGTTTCTGATGTGAATTGGTGGGTTCTAACCCAAGAGAGTGGTGGATTGACACTGGTGCCACTTGACATGTGTGCTCGGACAAGAGCATGTTTTCTTCTTTTGAGCCTACTGGTAATGGGGAAAAATTATACATGGGAAATTCAGCAACATCTGAGATTGAAGGTCAAGGCAAGGTGATTCTGAAGATGACCTCTGGGAAAGAGTTGACTTTGAACAACGTTCTGTATGTACCAGAAATACGGAAGAATCTTGTGTCTATATCACTTCTGAATAAGCATGGATTCCGGATGGTGTTTGAGTCTGATAAAGTAGTTTTGACTAAAAATGAGATGTATGTGGGAAAATGGTATGTAACTGATGGGCTCTTTAAGCTCAATGTAATGGTTGTTAAACCTAAGAATATCAATAAAGCTATTTCTTCTGCTTATATTGTTGAGTACTCTAATCTATGGCATGGTAGATTAGGATATGTTAATTTTAATTCATTATGGAAATTAATTAACATGAACCACATTCCCAAATTTAAAATTGATAACAAACGTAAGTGTGATACTTGTGTTAAGGCAAAACTAACTAGATCATATTTCCATAGTATTGAAAGGAACTCTGAACCACTTGATCTAATACATACCGATGTATGTGATTTTAATTCAATACAATCAAGAGGTGGTAATAAATATTTTATTACCTTTATTGATGATTGCACGAGATTTTGCTATGTGTATTTGATGAAAAGCAAGGACGAATCTATAGAGAAATTTACTCTCTATAAGAATGAAGTTGAGAACCAACTGAATAAAAGAATTAAGGAGTTAAGAAGTGATCGTGGTGGTGAGTATGTTTTCCTTTTGAATCACTTTGTGAACAAAATGGAATCATACATCAAACCACAGCTCCTTATTCACCTCAATCCAATGGGATTGCAGAACGTAAGAATCATACCTTGAAAGAGATGATGAACGTTATGTTAATCAGCTCTGGCTTACCTCAGAATATGTGGGGAGAAGCTGTTTTATCAGCTAATTACCTTTTAAATAAGGTACCACGGAAAGAAGCAGGAAAAACTCCTTATGAAATGTGGAAATGAAGAGTACCTTCCTATAAATTTCTTCGAGTGTGGAGTCTTGCCAAGGTAGTTATTCCTCCACCTAAAAAGGTGAAGATATGACCAAAAACTGTTGATTGCATTTTCATAGGATATGTACATAACAGTAATGCTTATCGATTTCTTGTGCATGAGTCTAATATACCAGATATTCACAAGAATACAATAATGGAGTCGAGAAATGCATCCTTTTTCGAATATGTTTTTTTCTTGTAAAACTAATTTGAATTCAAATGTGCACAACGGGCACATGAGACTATAATTGAAGATAGTCAGGACCGAGAACAAATAAATGTTCCAGAGGATCAACAAGTTGTTGAACTTGAACTAAGACGTAGCAAAAGAGCTAGAACTGAAAAATCATCATTTGTCCAGATTTTCTGACATTTTTGCTAGAAAATGATCCTCAAGCTATAACGAAACTGTAGGTCAGCTGATGGTGCTTTGTGGAAAGATTTCATCAATAGTGAAATTGAATCCATCTTACAAAATCACACCTGGGAGTTAGTGGATCTTCCTCCAGGATGTAAACCTTTAGGGTCCAAGTGGATTTTCAAAAAGAAAATAAAGGCAGATGGATCAATTGACAAGTATAAAGCAAGACTTCTAATTAAAGGTTACAGACAACGTGAAGGTCTTGATTACTTTGATACTTATTCTCCTGTAACGAGAATAAATTCCATAAGGATGATAATAGCGATTGCAGCTTTGCACAATCTTGAGGTACATCAGATGGATGTGAAAATAGCCTTTCTAAATGGAGATTTAGATGAAGAAATTTACATGTAACAACCTGAAGGCTTTATAGCTCCTGGACAAGAAAAGAAAGTCTGTAAGTTGGTTAAATCATTGTATGGATTAAAACAAGCTCCGAAACAGTGGCATAAAAAGTTTGATGACACCATGTTAGCAAATGGTTTCAAAATCAATGAGTGTGATAAATGCATTTATGTCAGAGAGACAGAAGTTGGCTATGTCATTTTATGTCTCTACGTTGATGACATATTGATTATCGGGAGTAATGTTAAAATGGTGAAATCTACCAAGAATATGCTGAAATCCAAGTTTGACATGAAAGACATGGGTTTAGCAGATGTCATTCTGGGAATAAAGATCTCGAGAAGTCCTGATGGACTTATTCTTGATCAGTCGCACTATGTGGACAAGATTCTTGGTAAATTCAACAATGATGATTCTGTTGTGGCTAGAACTTCTTTATATGTGAGTCTACACTTATCGAAGAATAGAGGAGAGGGTATCTCAAGTAGAATACTCTAGAGTGATCGGGAGTTTGATGTATCTATCGAGTTGTACAAGGCCTGATATAGCATGTACAGTAAACAAGCTCAGCAGATATACAAGTAATCCAGGGGTTGATCACTGGAAAGCAATAGTGAGAGTACTTAGGTACTTATGTTTTACTCGTAATTATGGGTTGCACTATCATAGATTTCCAGCTGTAGTCTAAGGATACAGTGATGCTAATTGGATATCTGACATGAAAGACTCAAAATCTACCAGTGGCTATGTGTTTACACTATCAGGTGCAGCTATATCATGGAAATCCTCCAAACAGACTGTGATAGCCATATCTACAATGGAATCGGAATTCATTGCATTAGACAAGTGTGCTGAAGAAAGCAATGACTTCGAAATTTTCTAGAGGATATTCCAAGTTGGCCTAAGCCAGTGCCAGCAATTTGTATTCATTGCGATAGTCAATCTGCAATTGGAAGGGCACATAACAATATGTATAATGGTAAGTCTAGACATATTCGTTGTAGACACAATACCGTTAGACAATTACTCTCTAATGGAGTTATTTCGATTGACTATGTAAAGTCAGAGGATAACATTGCGGAACCGCTAACCAAAGGGTTAAATAGAGAGTTAGTTGTGAAATGATCGAGGGGAATGGGACTAAACCCCATTAGATAAATATTTATTACGAAGGAAAACCCAACCTTGTTGACTGGAGATCCTAAGATCTAGGTTCAATGGGACAACCTACTCGTAAAAGACATAATTAGTTCACTGTGGGGGGTTACCCTCTAGTCCATTCCTATGGTGAAATGAAACAGTGATGCTCGTATGGATTGAGTTAAGCAAAGGCTTTTAATGATTCTTATGCATCGGGAATCCGAGCAGAGTATTACGAGATGCTCTTAAATAAGAAATCACATATGTGAGAGAGAAGTGAGGCCGCTTCAAAAGGAATTGTACGGGGCTCAATTCTTAGAAAATCTTGCATAACCATGTTGATGTTCATGGCCAAAATGAACATAATAATGAGAATCAGATGTGTTAGGTTAAATATCTGTGTGATATATATTCTCTATTTACATGAACGGCAGTACAGTTCAATGACATCACGTCCACTGTCAACCTGTAAATGAGATAATTTTCACAATGGAGGTTCAAAGGCTCTTGGAAAATGTTTATGAATTAGCATTTTGAGGCATAATTTCAAGTATGGTCCACTTCGTGTTAGTGGTTGTTATTGAATGATTCGGATACTCCTCCGTGAGAAGTTCGAAATGGTATATTCATATGCTTAAAATGGTGCTTGGGTGAATGAGAAATTGTTGCTCAAAGTTCACCCATTTTTGTTGGAAAATAAAGAGAAGTAATCTTGTCCCATATGGGAAAGCTATAGAAGGAAAAGTGTGCTTATATATGATTGCTCATATGTAGATGGGTAAGAGTTATAAGGATAGAGGCCTTCTCTACGTGCGCGCGCAAGGGGGGGTGCAAATCAAATCCGAACAAGCTTGGCTCGTGTGCGCCCGCGCATCTACGTACACAATGCCAGACCAAATTGTGCGGGCTCGGCCCAGCCAATTTTTGCAAGCCTCTTCATTTTTTCCAAGCCTTTTGAAGTTCCTATACACTCAAATTAACTATATTAATTAATTTAATGGTTACTTCAAATGAAAGGTCTCCCACTAATGTGATTTTAATTAATGTGTTTATTTTGTTTTAATAAGTGCATGTTTTTCGTTTTTTCTTAGTGAAAAGCTAGAGAAAAAAAAAATTGCTTTGCTGTTTTTCTGTTGAAATAGTTCGAATACATCTCCTGGTTCGTTTGAAGACGATTCTGGTGGTGCCCATTGTCGTTTATTTCCATTGCATCCAGGGAAACAAATGTCTCGCGTTCTACTGCACCATTTCGGTAGGGGATGAATTTGTTTTAAGGAGATTGTTGCCGCATCAACAAGCATCGGAATTCTCTCGGTTTGCACTGCCTTCGTTCCTGATATGTTTTTGTCATTACCACTGTGACTGACTCTCGTTCACTGCCTGCTGTTGTCCTGTCATTTTTATTATTACTCTTGTATTTTTTATTATTGTAACAACCGTGTTGTATTTACTACTGTTTAAAAATCCTTTGTAAGAACACAATAACCAAATAGATTATTTGTAACAGTCTTAAAACAAATTTGACTCTGTGGATATGAAAACAGTCCAAAACAGTAGATCCGAATGTTGCAGCCTCTTCGGCTGGCCAGAATTTTGTGGCAGCCCTGTGGCTGACCAAGTGCAGTGGCAGCCTCTTCGGCTGAAAACTTGCTTCAGCCTCTGGGCTTAATATGGCAGCCGCTATGGCTGGCCAAGGTGTTGCTGCCTCTGTGGCTAGACAACCTGTTGGACATGTGAGCCTTGTCAACCCTACTGCGAAAAACCTGAAAAATTCAGTGGACAAAATTTTAAACGATGGCAACAGAAAATGTTTTTCTAATTGACCACGTTGAACCTTGCGAGGTTTCTCAAGGAAGATGCTTATGTACCCGCGGAGGGTGAGATTGATATCCAAGTGATCAGTGCGATCGATGCTTGGAAACATTCTGAATTCCTATGTAGGAATTATGTGCTGAATGGGCTAGTGATTCCTTGTACAGTGTGTACGCCGGAATGAAAACAGCAAAAGGGCTTTGGGAATCTTAGATCAAAAATAAAAAACTGATGATGCCGGTACTAAGAAATTTGTCGTTGGCCGTTTCCTTGATTTTCAGATGGTTGATTCCAAAATTGTGTTAAGCCAAGTACAAGAACTGCAGATTATTCTAGCAGAAATTCATGCTGAGGGGATGAGTTTACGTGAAACCTTCCAAATAGCCTCGATAATTGAGAAACTACGACCTGGTTGGAAAGATTTCAAAAATTATCTAAAGCATATGCGAAAAGAGATGAGCATTGAAGACCTGGTTCTTAAGCTCAGAATTGAAGAAGATAACCGAGTATCTGACAAGAGAGGAATATCTCATGAGGCAAAGGCAAATGTTGTTGAACATGGCCATAAGAATAAGAACATCAAGAACAAAGGGTCAAAGATGGGCCCTAAAGGAGGAGTTTCCAAGAAATCCAATTTCAAGGAAGATGCTTTAACTGTGACAAAATGGGTCACAAGTCTTCTGAGTGCAGACTGCCGAAGAAGAAAAAGAATCAAGAGGCTAATGTGATGGAAAACATGACTCAAGATGTTTCAGACATTAACCTTTCAGCTGTGGTTTCTGAGGTGAATTTGGTGGGTTCTAACCCAAGAGAGTGGTGGATTGACACTAGTGCCACTCGACATGTGTGCTCGGACAAGAGCATGTTTTCTTCATTTGAGCCTACTGGTGATGGGGAAAAATTATATATGGGAAATTCATAACATCTGAGATTGAAGGTCAAGGCAAGGTGATTCTAAAGATGACCTCTAGGAAAGAGTTGAATTTGAACAACGTTCTGTATGTACCAGAAATACGGAAGAATCTTGTGTCTATATCACTTCTGAATAAGCATGGATTCCGGATGGTGTTTGAGTCTGATAAAGTAGTTTTGACTAAAAATGGGATGTATGTGGGAAAAGGTATGTAACTGATGGGCTCTTTAAGCTCAATGTAATGGTTGTTAAACCTAAGAATATCAATAAAGCTATTTCTTCTGCTTATATTGTTGAGTACTCTAATCTATGGCATGGTAGATTAGGACATGTTAATTTTAATTCATTACGGAAATTAATTAACATGAACCACATTCCCAATTTTAAAATTGATAACAAACATAAATGTGATACTTGTGCTGAGGCAAAACTAACTAGATCATCTTTTCATAGTATTGAAAGAAACTCTGAACCACTTGATCTAATACGAACTGATGTATGTGATTTTAATTCAATACAATCAAGAGGTGGTAATAAATATTTTATTACCTTTATGATGATTGCACGAGATTTTGCTATGTGTATTTGATGAAAAGCAAGGACGAAGCTATAGAAATTTACTCTCTATAAGAATGAAGTTGAGAACCAACTGAAATAAAAGAATTAAGGAGTTAAGAAGTGATCGTGGTGGTGAGTATGTTTTTCCTTTTGAATCACTTTGTGAACAAAATGGAATCATACATCAAACCACGCTCCTTATTCACCTCAATCCAATGGGATTGCAGAACGTAAGAATCGTACCTTGAAAGAGATGATGAACACTATGTTAATCAGCTCTGGCTTACCTCAGAATATGTGGGGAGAAGCTGTTTTATCAGCTAATTACCTTTTAAATAAGGTACCACGGAAAGACAGGAAAAACTCCTTATGAAATGTGGAAATGAAGAGTACATTCCTATAAATTTCTTCAAGTGTGGGGGTGTCTTGCAAAAGTAGTTATTCCTCCACCTAAAAAGGTGAAGATAGGACCAAAAACTGTTGATTGCATTTTCATAGGATATGCACAAACAGTAATGCTTATCGATTTCTTCTGCATGAGTCTAATATACCAGATATTCACAAGAATACGATAATGGAGTCGAGAATGCATCATTTTTCGAATATGTTTTTCCTTGTAAAACTAATTTGAATTCAAATGTGCACAAACGGGCACATGAGACTATAATTGAAGATAGTCAGGACCGAGAACAAATAAATGTTCTAGAGGATCAACAAGTTGTTGACTTGAACCAAGACGTAGCAAAAGAGCTAGAACCGAAAAATCATTTGGTCCAGATTTTCTGACATTTTTGCTAGAAAATGATCCTCAAAGCTATAACGAAGTTGTATGGTCAGCTGATGGTGCTTTGTGGAAAGATGCCATCAATAGTGAAATTGAATCATCTTACAAAATCACACCTGGGATTTAGTGGATCTTCCTCCAGGATGTAAACCTTTAGGGTCCAAGTGGATTTTCAAAAAGAAAATAAATGCAGATGGATCAATTGACAAGTACAAAGCAAGACTTGTAATTAAAGTTTACAGACAACGTGAAGGTCTTGATTACTTTGATACTTATTCTCCTGTAACGAGAATAAATTCCATAAGGATGATATAGCGATTGCAGCTTTGTGCGCAATCTTGAGGTACATCAGATGGATGTGAAAACAGCCTTTCTAAATGGAGATTTAGATTAAGAAATTTACATACATGAAACCATGAAGGCTTTATAGCTCCTGGACAAGAAAAGAAGTCTGTAAGTTGGTTAAATCATTGTATAGATTAAACCAAGCTCCGAAACAGTGGCATAAAAAGTTTGATGACACCATGTTAGCAAATGGTTTCAAAATCAATGAGTGTGATAAATGCATTATGTCAGAGAGACAGAAGTTGGCTATGTCATTTTATGTCTCTACGTTGATGACATATTGATTGTCGGGAGTAATGTTAAAATGGTGAAATCTACCAAGAATATGCGAAATCCAAGTTTGACATGAAAGACATGGGTTTAGCAGATGTCATTCTGGGAATAAAGATCTCAAGAAGTCCTGATGGACTTATTATTGATCAGTTGCACTATGTGGATAAGATTCTTGGTAAATTCGACAATGATGATTCTGTTGTGACTAGAACTCCTTTAGATGTGAGTCTACACTTATCGAAGAATAGGGGAGAAGGTATATCTCAAGTAGAATACTCTAGAGTGATCAAGAGTTTGATGTATCTATCGATTTGTACAATGCCTGATATAGCCTGTACAGTAAACAAGCTCAGCAGATATACAAGTAATCCAGGGTTGATCACTGGAAAGCATAGTGAGAGTACTTAGGTACTTATGTTTTACTCGTAATTATGGGTTGCACTATCATAGATTTCCAGCTGTAGTCTAAGGATACAGTGATGCTAATTGGATATCTGACATGAAAGACTCAAAATCTACCAGTGGCTATGTGTTTACACTATCAGGTGCAGCTATATCATGGAAATCCTCCAAACAGACTGTGATAGCCATATCTACAATGGAATCGGAATTCATTGCATTAGACAAGTGTGCTGAAGAAAGCAATGACTTCGAAATTTTCTAGAGGATATTCCAAGTTGGCCTAAGCCAGTGCCAGCAATTTGTATTCATTGCGATAGTCAATCTGCAATTGGAAGGGCACATAACAATATGTATAATGGTAAGTCTAGACATATTCGTTGTAGACACAATACCGTTAGACAATTACTCTCTAATGGAGTTATTTCGATTGACTATGTAAAGTCAGAGGATAACATTGCGGAACCGCTAACCAAAGGGTTAAATAGAGAGTTAGTTGTGAAATGATCGAGGGGAATGGGACTAAACCCCATTAGATAAATTTTATTACGAAGGAAAACCCAACCTTGTTGACTGGAGATCCTAAGATCTAGGTTCAATGGGACAACCTACTCGTAAAAGACATAATTAGTTCACTGTGGGGGGTTACCCTCTAGTCCATTCCTATGGTGAAATGAAACAGTGATGCTCGTATGGATTGAGTTAAGCAAAGGCTTTTAATGATTCTTATGCATCGGGAATCCGAGCAGAGTATTACGAGATGCTCTTAAATAAGAAATCACATATGTGAGAGAGAAGTGAGGCCGCTTCAAAAGGAATTGTACGGGGCTCAATTCTTAGAAAATCTTGCATAACCATGTTGATGTTCATGGCCAAAATGAACATAATAATGAGAAATCAGATGTGTTAGGTTAAATATCTGTGTGATATATATTCTCTATTTACATGAACGGCAGTACAGTTCAATGACATCACGTCCACTGTCAACCTGTAAATGAGATATATTTTCACAATGGAAGGTTCAAAGGCTATTGGAAAATGTTTATGAATTAGCATTTTGAGGCATAATTTCAAGTATGGTCCACTTCGTGTTAGTGGTTGTTATTGAATGATTCGGATACTCCTCCGTGAGAAGTTCGAAATGGTATATTCATATGCTTAAAATGGTGCTTGGGTGAATGAGAAATTGTTGCTCAAAGTTCACCCATTTTTGTTGGAAAATAAAGAGAAGTAATCTTGTCCCATATGGGAAAGCTATAGAAGGAAAAGTGTGCTTATATATGATTGCTCATATGTAGATGGGTAAGAGTTATAAGGATAGAGGCCTTCTCTACGTGCGCGCGCAAGGGGGGGTGCAAATCAAAATCCGAACAAGCTTGGCTCGTGTGCGCCCGCGCATCTACGTACACAATGCCAGACCAAATTGTGCGGGCTCGGCCCAGCCAATTTTTGCAAGCCTCTTCATTTTTTCCAAGCCTTTTGAAGTTCCTATACACTCAAATTAACTATATTAATTAATTTAATGGTTACTTCAAATGAAAGGTCTCCCACTAATGTGATTTTAATTAATGTGTTTATTTTGTTTTAATAAGTGCATGTTTTTCGTTTTTTCTTAGTGAAAAGCTAGAGAAAAAAAAAATTGCTTTGCTGTTTTCTGTTGAAATAGTTCGAATACATCTCCTGGTTCGTTTGAAGACGATTCTGGTGGTGCCCATTGTCGTTTATTTCCATTGCATCCAGGGAAACAAATGTCTCGCGTTCTACTGCACCATTTCGGTAGGGGATGAATTTGTTTTAAGGAGATTGTTGCCGCATCAACAAGCATCGGAATTCTCTCGGTTTGCACTGCCTTCGTTCCTGATATGTTTTTGTCATTACCACTGTGACTGACTCTCGTTCACTGCCTGCTGTTGTCCTGTCATTTTTATTATTACTCTTGTATTTTTTATTATTGTAACAACCGTGTTGTATTTACTACTGTTTAAAATCCTTTGTAAGAACACAATAACCAAATAGATTATTTGTAACAGTCTTAAAACAAATTTGACTCTGTGGATATGAAAAACAGTCCAAATACAGTAGATCCGAATGTTGCAGCCTCTTCGGCTGGCCAGAATTTTGTGGCAGCCCTGTGGCTGACCAAGTGCAGTGGCAGCCTCTTCGGCTGAAAACTTGCTTCAGCCTCTGGGCTTAATATGGCAGCCGCTATGGCTGGCCAAGGTGTTGCTGCCTCTGTGGCTAGACAACCTGTTGGACATGTGAGCCTTGTCAACCCTACTGCGAAAAACCTGAAAAATTCAGTGGACAAAATTTTAAACGATGGCAACAGAAAATGTTTTTCTAATTGACCACGTTGAACCTTGCGAGGTTTCTCAAGGAAGATGCTTATGTACCCGCGGAGGGTGAGATTGATATCCAAGTGATCAGTGCGATCGATGCTTGGAAACATTCTGAATTCCTATGTAGGAATTATGTGCTGAATGGGCTAGTGATTCCTTGTACAGTGTGTACGCCGGAATGAAAACAGCAAAAGGGCTTTGGGAATCTTAGATCAAAAATAAAAAACTGATGATGCCGGTACTAAGAAATTTGTCGTTGGCCGTTTCCTTGATTTTCAGATGGTTGATTCCAAAATGTGTTAAGCCAAGTACAAGAACTGCAGATTATTCTAGCAGAAATTCATGCTGAGGGGATGAGTTTACGTGAAACCTTCCAAATAGCCTCGATAATTGAGAAACTAACGACCTGGTTGGAAAGATTTCAAAAATTATCTAAGCATATGCGAAAAGAGATGAGCATTGAAGACCTGGTTCTTAAGCTCAGAATTGAAGAAGATACCGAGTATCTGACAAGAGAGGAATATCTCATGAGGCAAAGGCAAATGTTGTTGAACATGGCCATAAGAATAAGAACATCAAGAACAAAAGGGTCAAAGATGGGCCCTAAAGGAGGAGTTTCCAAGAAATCCAATTTCAAGGAGATGCTTTAACTGTGACAAAATGGGTCACAAGTCTTCTGAGTGCAGACTGCCGAAGAAGAAAAAGAATCAAGAGGCTAATGTGATGGAAAACATGACTCAAGATGTTTCAGACATTAACCTTTCAGCTGTGGTTTCTGAGGTGAATTTGGTGGTTCTAACCCAAGAGAGTGGTGGATTGACACTAGTGCCACTCGACATGTGTGCTCGGACAAGAGCATGTTTTCTTCATTTGAGCCTACTGGTGATGGGGAAAAATTATATATGGGAAATTCATAACATCTGAGATTGAAGGTCAAGGCAAGGTGATTCTAAAGATGACCTCTAGGAAAGAGTTGAATTTGAACAACGTTCTGTATGTACCAGAAATACGGAAGAATCTTGTGTCTATATCACTTCTGAATAAGCATGGATTCCGGATGGTGTTTGAGTCTGATAAAGTAGTTTTGACTAAAAATGGGATGTATGTGGGAAAAAGGTATGTAACTGATGGGCTCTTTAAGCTCAATGTAATGGTTGTTAAACCTAAGAATATCAATAAAGCTATTTCTTCTGCTTATATTGTTGAGTACTCTAATCTATGGCATGGTAGATTAGGACATGTTAATTTTAATTCATTACGGAAATTAATTAACATGAACCACATTCCCAATTTTAAAATTGATAACAAACATAAATGTGATACTTGTGCTGAGGCAAAACTAACTAGATCATCTTTTCATAGTATTGAAAGAAACTCTGAACCACTTGATCTAATACGAACTGATGTATGTGATTTTAATTCAATACAATCAAGAGGTGGTAATAAATATTTTATTACCTTTATGATGATTGCACGAGATTTTGCTATGTGTATTTGATGAAAAGCAAGGACGAAGCTATAGAAATTTACTCTCTATAAGAATGAAGTTGAGAACCAACTGAAATAAAAGAATTAAGGAGTTAAGAAGTGATCGTGGTGGTGAGTATGTTTTTCCTTTTGAATCACTTTGTGAACAAAATGGAATCATACATCAAACCACGCTCCTTATTCACCTCAATCCAATGGGATTGCAGAACGTAAGAATCGTACCTTGAAAGAGATGATGAACACTATGTTAATCAGCTCTGGCTTACCTCAGAATATGTGGGGAGAAGCTGTTTTATCAGCTAATTACCTTTTAAATAAGGTACCACGGAAAGACAGGAAAAACTCCTTATGAAATGTGGAAATGAAGAGTACATTCCTATAAATTTCTTCAAGTGTGGGGGTGTCTTGCAAAAGTAGTTATTCCTCCACCTAAAAAGGTGAAGATAGGACCAAAAACTGTTGATTGCATTTTCATAGGATATGCACAAACAGTAATGCTTATCGATTTCTTCTGCATGAGTCTAATATACCAGATATTCACAAGAATCCGATAATGGAGTCGAGAATGCATCATTTTTCGAATATGTTTTTCCTTGTAAAACTAATTGAATTCAAATGTGCACAAACGGGCACATGAGACTATAATTGAAGATAGTCAGGACCGAGAACAAATAAATGTTCTAGAGGATCAACAAGTTGTGAACTTGAACCAAGACGTAGCAAAAGAGCTAGAACCGAAAAATCATTTGGTCCAGATTTTCTGACATTTTTGCTAGAAAATGATCCTCAAAGCTATAACGAAGTTGTATGGTCAGCTGATGGTGCTTTGTGGAAAGATGCCATCAATAGTGAAATTGAATCCATCTTACAAAATCACACCTGGGATTTAGTGGATCTTCCTCCAGGATGTAAACCTTTAGGTCCAAGTGGATTTTCAAAAAGAAAATAAATGCAGATGGATCAATTGACAAGTACAAATCAAGACTTGTAATTAAAGGTTACAGACAACGTGAAGGTCTTGATTACTTTGATACTTATTCTCCTGTAACGAGAATAAATTCCAAAGGATGATAAAGCGATTGCAGCTTTGTTGCAATCTTGAGGTAGCTCAGATGGATGTGAAAACAGCCTTTCTAAATGGAGATTTAGATTAAGAAATTTAATGAAAACAACATGAAGGCTTTATAGCTCCTGGACAAGAAAAGAAGTCTGTAAGTTGGTTTAATCATTGTATAGATTAAAACAAGCTCCGAAACAGTGGCATAAAAAGTTTGATGACACCATGTTAGCAAATGGTTTCAAAATCAATGAGTGTTGATAAATGCATTTATGTCAGAGAGACAGAAGTTGCTATGTCATTTTAATGTCTCTACGTTGATGACATATTGATTGTCGGGTAATGGTAATGTTAAAATGGTGAAATCTACCAAGAATATGCTGAAATCCAAGTTTGACATGAAGACATGGGTTTAGCAGATGTCATTCTGGTAATAAAGATCTCAAGAAGTCCTGAGACTTATTATTGATCAGTTGCACTATGTGGATAAGATTCTTGGTAAATTCGACAATGATGATCTGTTTGTGACTAGAACTCCTTTAGATGTGAGTCTACACTTATCGAAGAATAGGGGAGAAGGTATATCTCAAGTAGAATACTCTAGAGTGATCAAGAGTTTGATGTATCTATCGATTTGTACAATGCCTGATATAGCCTGTACATAAACACGCTCAGCAGATATACAAGTAATCCAGGGTTGATCACTGGAAAGCATAGTGAGATACTTAGGTACTTACGTTTTACTCGTAATTAGGTTGCACTATCATAGATATCCAGTTGTAGTCTAAGGATACAGTGATGCTAATTGGATATCTGACATGAAAGACTCAAAGTCTACCAGTGGCTATGTGTTTACACTAGCAGGTGCAACTATATCATGGAAATCCTCCAAACAGACTGTGATAGCCAGATCTACAATGGAATCGGAATTCATTGCATTAGACAAGTGTGCTGAAGAAGCATAATGGCTTCGAAATTTTCTAGAGGATATTCAAGTTGGCCTAAGCCAGTGCCAGCAATTTGCATTCATTGCGATAGTCAATCTGCAATTGGAAGGGCACATAAACACTATGTATAATGGTAAGTCTAGACATTTCGTCGTAGACACAATACCGTTAGACAATTACTCTCTATTGGAGTTATTTCGATTGACTATGTAAAGTCAAAGGATAACATTGCGGATCCGCTAACCAAAGGGTTAAATAGAGAGTTAGTTGTGAAATCATTAAGGGGAATAAGACTAAATCCCATTAGATAAATGTTTATTATGAAGGAAAACCCAACCTTGTTGACTGGAGATCCCAAGATCTAGGTTCAATGGGACAACCTACTCGTAAAAGACATAATTGGTTCACTGTGGGGGGTTACCCTCTAGTCCATTCCTATGGTGAAATGAAACAATGATGCTCGTATGGATTGAGGTTAAGCAAAGACTTTTAATGATTCTTATGCATCGGGAATCCGAGCAGAGTATTACGAGATGCTCTTAAATAAGAAATCACTTATGTGAGAGAGAAGTTGGGCCGCTTCAAAGGGAATTGTACGGGGCTCAATTCTTAGAAACTCTTGCAGAACCAGGTTGATGTTCTTGGCCAAAATTAACATAATAATGAGAAATCAGATGTGTTAGGTTAAATATCTGTGTGATATATATTCTCTATTTACATGAACGGCAGTACAGTTCAATGACATCACGTCCACTGTCAGCCAGTAAATGAGATTATATTTTCACAATAGAAGGTTCAAAGGTGAGGCCCTACCTATCCTATGTAGGTGTTGAACCGTTGAACTCTTTTAGGTCAAAATAAAATGTTTTATAAAATAATTTTATTTGACGTTTTTCGCTAATTTCATTCATGTGGGGGATTGTTGGAAAATGTTTATGAATAAGCATTTTGAGGCACAATTTCAAGCATGGTCCACTTCGTGTTAGTTTTTGTTGTTGAATGATTCGGATACTCCCCCGTGAGTAGTTCGAAATGGTATATTCATATGCTTAAAATGGTGCTTGGGTGAATGAGAAATTGTTGCTCAAAGTTCACCCATTTTGTTGGAAAAAAATAAAGAGAAGTAAGCTTGTCCCATATGGGAAAGCTATAGAAGGAAAAGTGTGCTTATATATGATTGCTCATATGTAGATGGGTAAGAGTTATTAGGATAGAGGCTCTCTCTACGTGCGCGCGCAATGGGGGGTGCAAATCAAAATCCGAACAAGCTTGGCTCGTGTGCGCCCGCGCATCCTGCGTACACGAATGCCGGACCAAATTGTGCGGGCTCGGCCCAGCCAATTTTTGCAATCCTCTTCATTTTTTCCAAGCCTTTTGAAGTTCCATAACACTCAAATTAACTCTATTAATTAATTTAGTGGTTACTTCAAATGAAAGGTCTCCCACTAATGTGATTTTAATTAGTGCGTTTATTTTGTTTTAATAACTGGCATTGTTTTTCGTTTTTTCTTTAGTAAGAAGCTAGAGAAAAAAAATTTGCTTTGCTGTTTTCTGTTGAAGAGTTCGAATACATCTTGGTTCGTTTGAAGACGATTCTGGTGGTGCCCATTGACGTTTATTTCCGTTGCATCCTGGGAAAACAAACGTCTCGCGTTCTACTGCACCATTTCGGTAGGGGACGAATTTGTTTTAAGGAGATTGTTGCCGCATCAACAAGCCTCGGAATTCTCTCGGTTTTGCACTGCCTTCGTTCCTGATCTGTTCTTGTCGTTAACCACTGTGACTGACTCTCGTTCACTGCCTGCTGTTGTCCTTTCATTTTTATTATTACTCTTGTATTGTTGATTATTGTAACAACCGTGTTGTATTTACTGCTGTTCAAAATCCTTTGTAAGAACACAGTAACAAACATATTATTTGTAACAGTCTTAATAAAAAATTTTGAAAAGAGTTTTTGAGATTAAAAAAACTATTTAACCTCTATTAAAAGCCATATCAAATAGACACTTAATAGAATTTACTGATTCTATAATTAGATGGTCGTCTAAATGGTTAGAAATCAATTATTTTTGCCTATTTTAACTATTCTTCGATCTATTAACAAGTGGTAATTTTCCATTATAATAAATCATAAAAACAACTCTTTATACAAAATCCATCCGAAAAAACACACATAATAATAACCCATATTGTTTTATTTTTATGCTGGGCTTCAACTATTTTCTCTGAATCTCCCATCAATTCTATTCAGGATTTGAACTCAAAACTCCATGATCAATCATTAAGCAAAATATTTAAAATATAATCATTTTTATAATTAAAAAAAAAACAAAAAAAAAAAACTTACATGGTGACTTATGTAAATTTCTTCTAAAAGAGTGATCTCAATATCACATTTGCAAAACACAGCTACACATAAATTTCAATTCTCCAACCTGCTGTATAGACTTAACCCTGTTGTAAAGATTAGGTAATTTTGAAGTCAAATGGGAATATGAGATATATATTAAATAACATAGACTAATATTAAAAAATTAAATTAACAACACGTGTCAAGCTGCTAATGGGAGACTAAGTCAGTCCCTTTTTTAGGGTTGACAGAAACTACCACCCCCCTTAATCCAATTACCATGCATGAAAAATGATAAAGTCAAATAGGAATATGGGGATGTTATTTTAATGTTTTTTATTTTAATGTTTTTTATTAATGATATTTTTATATTGATTTGTGATATAAATATAAAGAGAAGACAAAAATGATTTTTTTTTTTAGAAATATTAGAATCCAATCGTTAAATCATCCGATTTGAATTTAAACGGTATAAGTAAAACTCTTGATTGTCTCAGACTCTTACAAGAAACACATCTCCTGAATTCGAATCTAAGACTTAGAAATCGGATCTTAAACCCTCCATTATCAAGCTCCGTCCTTTGAACATGAAGACAAAAAAGATGATAAAAATTAATCGTAAAATATTAATATTATACTAAAAACTAATTTTAATGTTGAGTATTGATATTTTAGGATTGAATTTTATCTCCCACTTACTTAAAAATATCAATTTTTTTTTTTTTTGGTCAAACAATGAGTCTATGCTCGTTTACTCTCCACAATGTAAGACTAATTCCTTGCAATGATAATCACTCGAATTTGGAACAAACTGGAAGCATGAAACAAAGACTTGAACTTGAAGTCGTCCACTCCAATATTTCTTTTTATTTTTTTAATTCTGCTTTCTTTGAATTTTCAACCTGATACGTGTACCTATACACAGCCGCCTACAAAAACTGATCTGTAATTTCTTTACTTAATTTCGGAAGAAATGAGTTTCCAGCTTCTATGGTTTCTCTGTTTACTACTCGTCGTCAAGATTCATCCAAGTTCTACAAATTCGGATGCTGATCTCCGAAGAAGTTGCCGTCTTCCGTTTCGATGTGGGAAGATGACAGCCACCTACCCATTTTCCGGAGGCGACAGAGAGTACACTTGCGGCCATCCTAGCTTAAATCTCAACTGTGAGAATGATACAGCTACCCTTATGCTTGGTGCAGTAAAATATCGTGTTTTAAATATTGATCAGAAACAGCAACTTCTCAGGATTGCAAAACAAGTTTACTTTGATGGGTTCTGTCCGCAGCTTAACTTCACTATCGATTCAACACTTTTTGATTACGCTGCTGGCTATGAGATTCTTACTTTGATTTCCGGTTGCCCGACAGGATCCGGAACCTCAATTTGCTATATTGATGACGTTAATTACACGAATGGTTTCATGAAAACAGGATCTCCGGATTGTAATTTTACTGTTAATGTTCCGGTTTCGGAAACTTTACTCTCAGCAGCTAAAAGTAGTCTGGCGGGTTTGAAAGAAGCTTTGCGAACAGGATTTGAGCTGAAATGGAAGTTGAATTCGTGTCAAAACTGCAGCAGCTGCAGTTTTGATGTCCTTTCGAGTGGAGGAGTTTGCCTGTGCCCAGAAGGGCAACTTGGGAACATACCAGGATGTTCAACTTCACCAGCAGCACAAAATGCAAAAGGTACGATTCTTTTTAATATTATACTAAATCTGTTTTAAATATAGAAGCTAACCAAAGCAAACCCAGAAAAGGGCACCAAATTCATTAAGTATGAACCAGAATCTTGAGGGCATTGCATATTCACAATATCAGTTTCTACGTCCCAATGGGCGTAGCTTGATGGTCATCCCATCTTGAGGTCCTGAGTTCGAATCTAGGAAATACGGTTCTTATAAAAATCTGAGACAGTAGTGGATTTTATCTGCTCCGCTTAAACCCTAAATAGGTGGTTTAGCGTCCAACGAATCCAATATATATATATATATATATATATATATATATATATATATATATATATATATATATATATATATCAGTTTCTACGGTAGTATTTACATAAAAGTTCAATTCATCATGATCAGTCACCGATTTGGTGATCAAATTAACTTAATCTTAAATGTCTAAAATAAAAAAGTTCCTTCACAAAACAAAACAGTTTTGACATTTTGGTTATCCTGCAGGATCATCTTCCAACAAGAGAAGGAAAATTTACATAGGTAATATGCCACATCATCTTACTTGTTTATCATTCATTCTAAAACACACTGGATTGATCCTAAATTTCAATAACAGGAATCGCAGCTAGTGTAGGGGGGATAGTAGCGATCCTTTCTATTATTCTCATTATTGCCGTAGGACGATATTGGAAGAAGAAAACAGAACATGATCACAATGCGGAGGCAGCTTTTATTAGGAATTACGGATCTCTAGCACCAAAAAGGTATCACTATTCTGATATTCAGAGGATGACAAAATCATTCAGCCATAAACTTGGTCAAGGAGGTTATGGTGATGTTTATAAAGGAGAATTACCGGATGGCCGTCTTGTTGCAGTGAAGGTCTTGAAGAATGTAAAGGGTAATGGAGAGGAATTCATCAATGAGGTGGCCAGCATTAGCAGAACATCGCATGTTAATATTGTTACATTTCTGGGATTTTGTTATGAGAGGAACAAAAGAGCTCTAATCTATGAATTAATGCTTAAGGGCTCTCTAGAAAAGTTCATATACAATCAAGAATCTTCAGATGGAAAACGGGAGCTGGAATGGAGAACAGTTTATCAAATTGCAGTCGGCATTGCCAGAGGACTAGAGTACTTACATAGAGGCTGTAACATAAGGATTGTTCACTTAGACATAAAACCTCACAACATTCTCTTAGATGAAGACTTCTGCCCCAAGATATCTGATTTCGGGCTTGCGAAACAATGGGAAAAGAAAGAGAGTAGCATGTCAATGTTGGATGCAAGAGGAACCATGGGATATATTGCACCAGAACTATTTTGCAGAAACTTCGGAGGAGTTTCCCACAAATCTGATGTGTATAGTTATGGAATGATGATTCATGAAATGGTTATAGGAAGAAAGAATGCTGATATCAGAGCATCTTGTGGCAGTGAAAATCTTCCCAGTGCAATTTACAAGCATATTGAACCAGGGTATGATTTTCAACTTAATGGGGTTGTAACTGAAGAGGAGAAAGAGATGGCAAAAAAGATGATCATGGTGAGCTTGTGGTGCATACAAACCCATCCATCTGACAGGCCATCTATGACCAAAGTTGTGGAGATGTTGGAAGGTAGCATTGAAAACTTGCAGTTTCCACCGAAACCTTGTATGTCTTCGCCAAGCACCATATCGTCTTCTACAGCATCACTAGCAACAAAGTTTGCATCGCCGGATGATTCCTGCATCGAGTAAAACAAATGTGCCTCAAAATGTAACACAAGTAAAATTAACAAAGAGGATTTGAGAGAAAAGGATGCATATTTAGAAGTACTATTTTTAGGAGGCTAGTGAAGAAGAAGAAGAAGAAGATAATATTTTCTTGCAACTCAAACTGAGCGGATGTTTTATCTGACAAAATATCATGTAATTTATATCAGTGATATGATATTATCACTAATAATTATATAATATGTAAAAATTATGTTAAATAAACCAATTATTCAGTTATTTTTTTACTATTTAACACTTGTGGCAAAGTATTATTGATTGTTACATGAGTGCTGTAATATCACCATTATATAGTAGAATTTTTCTTGTTGTGATGTGTGTTTCCAAAATAATAGAATCTATATCTATACATTGAATTTGGATCCCAATATTAATCTTTTTTATACTCAGCTCGACATGGAATCCAATTCTTTTAATTATGACAAAAAAGTGATTTTTAATTATTATTATCTTCAGGGTATGTTCTTGATACTAATAAAACCATCCATTGACATTCTTTGTAACTCTGTTAAAGATACTGATTTGGCAGGGGCCTGGCCATGGACACGACAACTGCAGCATTATCTGGACAATTGCATTTACAATTTTATCATCCAATAAGATTCGTGAGCCAAACACTATACAAGTCATTTAGAAAAGGGAGGCAATTGGTATGTACAAAGCAGCAGAGTTCCTTTTGGTACACGCAGAGAAAGAATTATGAAAGATACATTTTTGCAGCACAATTTCTTTATTATCATAGTTGAGATTGGGAGAAATTATGTTTCAATCAAAATATTCCCCACGGATCGTACAATACATCTTATAAGATTGCGAGAAACCTAAACTTAGCACCCCAGAAAGCTTCTTTCTTCTCTATTAATGGGAGAAAACTAACAACTCAACATCTACAAGAAAAAGACAACATACATGAGTAAAACCAACCAAACCACAATACCACCAAAAATAACAGAAGGATTTATCTAAGATAAGAGTCAACATAAGAGAAGGTTCATCATTTCGTTTTTCCCCAGTCATCATCGGCTGGATCACGAAGAGTTCCAAGCATCCAATCCATCCATATGGTATAATGACCATAATTATGGCGGTATGTGGTGTGGTGAATGGTGTGGTAGCCAGCACCCATCACAGGCCATAGCTTGCCGTGGATACAATCATGAATGTTTGCGGTCCATATGGCCTCGAGGAATAAGAGCCCTATATGTGTGGTAAAATGGGTTGGCACTATGAAGAGTACTATAACATGTGGCACAGCCTGCAGTATACCATCCAGCGGGTGAAATGCCAAACCTAAAATAAAGAAATACTTTTCAGTCACCAGTTCAATAAGCTAACGTAGATTGAATCTCAGAGAATCAGAGTGAATAAAGATGCACAAAGCCATCAGGGGCAGAGAATTCAGTTACTAGCCAATCATTAAGAAAATAGATGATGCAATCTCTAGTTTAGCAAGCTTAGATGAATTCATAATCATGAGTGTAAAGAAAATCAAATTAAACGTTCAGCAGAGGCAGCCCAAAGTATTAATTAGGAATAGGCCAAGAAGATTGATCAGAATCAGATTTCAAAACTGCCGGTACAAAATAAAATTCAGCCATAACCATCTTTCTTCTGTTACTAACTTTTGCGTTATTCTCATCTCAGACCATATAGCAATCAGCAATGCACAGAGATTTGTTTACTGCAAGTAAGATTTCTGTTTACTGATCTGTATGCTGGCCCATCTCAGCAGAAGCAGTAATGTAAATTCTATTTCGAACTTGATGATAATGCCAGACACAAAATCAAATTTATTGAAGCCAAACAGCAGGAAAAGGTGGGTGTGAACTCTGTTTTAATCAGAACAGAAGGATTAAAAATAAAAGTTATGCTTCATAGCTAGTATAGAAGACAAAGGAATAAGAAAGTTTTACTTCCCATAAACAAATAGATGTTACAAATCTATATGTCCTTCCATGAAACATGACCATCTATCAATCAATAGATTCAGAAGAAGATGTTTGTATTTCATTCATAATTTTGGATCAAATTGAGCATAGGTGCATGACCGATTTCGGAGACACAGAACTATGAAAAGATAAGCAGAACAGTAAGATGACGGCAATGAAAATTGATGTTGTTAAGTGACGGCCATGGAGATTCCAATGGTTAAGCCCATTTTTACCTTAACACGGCCCTAATATGATTTATTGAGTTAATACATGAATGCACATAACAAATAGAAAACAAAGGCAACACATGACCATATTTCCTAGTTAGCAATCAGCCTCTTAATCAAACGGCTTAAAGAACATCAATCTTTCCAGCCATATAAATTACAGAAATCAAAGAGAGTAGACTAAAAGCATACCAGCAAATGGAGAAAGGGTATTCTGCTTGTTGTAGATGTGATGGACTGCATGAAGATGCTTATAAAGAAACTTTATGTCATGCAATTCTCTGTGCATCCAGTAAATCCCGAACTCCACAAGCACAAGATAAATAACTAAATAGACCAGGTAGGCAAGCCAACCAATGTCACTTATTCTAGCATAACACTTCGTCCAGCCATTTTCAACCATGTATTCAGAAACTGTTGGAAGGGAACAGTACCATGGCATCGCCTTCATAGCAACATATATTTGCAACAGCATGGCTTTTCTAGTTGGGATGGCATCTGCAATGAGAATTTCCAAGGAAAGGATAAAAAAATTCGATATTAGACCCCTGTAGAAATGATAATCTATCAAAATAACTACATCGAACAACAAGCACATGCATCACTTTCATCGCTATTGCATGATTTACTTGGGTTTAAAATATAAATTCCGGCCATTCTACAAAACAAAAACTTCCAACAGATCCGCTACTGCTGAAAGTCACATCAATGTACACAGATATACTTTGTAGGTTCTAAATGACTACAAATTTTGTCTACACTGAATTCTGAGACCATGCTGCCATTTTGAATAGTTGTTCTTAATAACTTACTTATGCATGTAAACCATGCAACAAGAGCTAAAACCAGAGTCTAATATTGAAAATCTTTATGAAAATTTTAAATTGATTTACGACCCTTTGCCTCAATATATTAGGAACAGAAATTTTTAGCATACCAAAAGGTTTAGACCCGGAAAACTATAACAATAGCACCATAAATCATCCAATTTGGAAAATAAAAATCACCAGATAAAACAATATTACTTATAGATTGAAAATGAAGAGGTCAACAAATCAAAACAATCTGCATGGTATCCGTTGATTTATAAACAAACCAAATTCATGCTCATCCAATAAGCAGAATGAACAAAGATCCCAATAATTAATTTATTATAAAATGCTTCATCAATCGACCCAATTGACCAAAAAATCAAGATTTTTAATAAACTCATCTGGAATCAAACATGCAATTTCAAAACAACCCAGATTAAAAAAACAGCCAAATAAAATCAAACCCATCTCAAAAATCGATCCGAAATCATCAACGCACGTGAAATAAAACATCATTGATGAGAGTTACCTTTAGGGACATAAACGTTGCGTTTCAAATAGTAGATATAGAGGCACCACAAGAGCCCAGAAACCAAGTAGAGAAGAGTTCCGGCGGTGTAGTTACGGAGCCACGTCTGCAAAACGTGGGGAAGTGGGTCCCACCATTTGGAGGGCAGCAAATTGGATAAAACAATGCGGTTGTAGAAAGTGGTCTCGTCGACGAAGAGTGGTAAGTAATCGTCGCCCATCGCCGGCGATTTGGAAATGGGAATGACTGCGAGCGAGCGAGAGAGAGAACGAGTGGACTGACCTGGAGATTTTTATGTGAACGAGCGATACTGTGACGACTGACGATGAACAAAAAGACCACGAAAAGTCAATTTAAAAATTAAGAACTATTTAAAAAAAAAAAAAAAAAAATTTGAGGGGTGGACAAATATCGAACACCGAAGCAAATCGAAAAGCAATCAATTCAAAGAAATTAAGAACCGATCAGAATTCAACAGTTAAAAAACTTTTTTCCCACTGTTACTAATTCTTAAAGGTGACAAGATTGACTTGTATAAAATAATTTTAATTTTTTAAAATTATTTTATTCATTCCAAAATAAATTATTAAGTTAATTTGTATCGTATTTATATTTCTATTTTATTCATCTCCATTTTAACATTATATTTTTTTTACATATTAATTTTTTTAAATTATTGTTCACTGTGAAGTGAACAGTAAATTTCATTGTTTATTGAGAACAGTGAAATTTTCACTATTCTTTTTTAAGAGTTGAACATCAAATATATTTTTAGATAATTGTTCACTTGAATAATGATGTTTTTAAAGAGTTTAACATATTAAAATATATTTTTAGATATGTAAAATGACATATTAACTGTGAATAAGTATTTGTAATCATCATTATAATTGGGAAATGTAACTCGGTATTGTGAATGTGACTGGCATTTTGACTAAGAAAATGTAATTAAGTATTTTTAGTCGTAATTGTAACCGAGAAATGTGATAGGGAATTGTGTATATAACTGACATTGTGACTAAATTATATATGTGAATGTGACTATGAACTGTGATTATGACTATGTGGCCATGTGATTGTGTAACAATGACTGATTTTGACCTTATATAAATCCTAATATGAGAGATGTTCATTGAAGAAAGTTCTAGGTGTGAATGTTAATTATATGTATCATCTTATAGATTGTGATTTAAAGTTCGGATGAAAAAAATATAAATATTTGAAAAATGATGATCAGTAATTTATAAATGTAATGTAACAATGATTGTCTATCTTTTTTTGTTGAAACATATCAACTATGATACTTGTAACATCCCCAATTCGGGAGATGCTACCGGCAAGGAATAAGTCATAATATCCCCCCGAGCCTTTGACTTTCTCACTATGAACAACACTGATACTTTTTCCAAATATAATCTCATATATAGAACCATAGCCCAAAACCACGACATAAAATATAAAATAGTACACACACAACTGAAACTCAACATCACTTATCTTAACAACTCTATACATGAGTATTTATACACAACTTTATTATACAATTATCTTAAACAAAACTTTACTTGACTTGACCGAACTATATTTCTAACTTTACCTGGTGGACTGAATACACTAGTGACTGCCATCAGTATACATCCTCTCGAGCTCGCCCTCAGGGTAAACCTGTAAAACAAAGAAATTAGGAGTGGGGGGGTTAGATCGTTTGAACGATCTAAGTGAATGTATTGATTAAATCTGAAACTGAAGTGCTTAATTGAAATCTCAAAGTTCTGAAATCGAAAATCATTTTAGGAAACCTGATTCTTCTGAAATCTCTTTTATGTTTGGAAAACTCTGAACCATTTTTGTAAAACTGAGCTTTCTTGAAAATTCTTTCATAACTCTTGTTTATTTCGAAAATCATATCTCTAAAAAATTTATCTCTGAAAATTCATTTCTGAAAAGTTTGTTTTCTAAAAATCTTTTTCTGCAAATCTGTCTCTGAAAAATTTCTCTGAAATGTTTATCTCTGAAAACTATCCCTGAAAAATCTTTGTCTGAAAAACCTAACGTATGGGGGCGTTACGTATCGCCATCTCTCCATACGCCTAACTGGTGGTCTTAGGGCGTTACGTATCTCCGTCCCCCAAGCCATTGAACTAGAGCCAGAAATACAGATCTATGCTATTGTCTGACCCTAAACTAGGATCTAGGGGCATCTATCATCCCTAATCCTGAACTAGGATCCAGAGACATTACGTATCGTCGTCCCCTCAGTCCTCTACATGTGCACATGTTCTATCCGTCAATTCTATATCTGAGTCAAGTTACATACTGAGGTGGTTTTTTCCCTCATGCCTCAAAAACATAAAATCATGCTTTAAAAACATCTCTTTTCTAAACCATTTCTCAAAACATGCTTAATCAAAATATAATTGAAAATGAACTTGACTAACACCCTAAATGCGAAAAGTAAGTCTGATATGAAAAATAACATAATGAAAGTCAACTTAAGAAAAAAGTGCCCACTCAGAGATTTGGAGTCTCGCTAACGTTACTTCACTTCGCCGAAGGAGTTTGTGGTCCTTGCGATGACCATGCTTGTAATGAAGCTTGAAATGACCTAAAATGGCTTGAACGTGATGATTAGAGAAGAAAATTAACATGGGAAAATCTCCACTTTTGCTCTTCACGTTTTTGGGTAAGTAAGAGAGTGAATAGTGTCATTTATATAGGGCAAATGGCTGATTTTTGGGATAAGATGAGTGGTTAGGATTGTGCCACATTGCTCAATCTAGGCCTTTCTCGAATTTACTATATCAGTCCACAAAATTTCAATTTTTGACTTATTTCTGATACTAATTTGGAAAAGGTTTCAGTTCGGAAGTTGTAGGTCTCGATCTTAGCTTTCCGACGATATAAATTCATAAAAATCGGAGTTCGTATAAGAAAGTTATGGCCCAAATATCATGGTTGTCTGAAATGGAACATCGTACCGTCTCGTATCAGAATCTCGAAAAATTTACCGATTGTCCTCAAAATCATTTCATGAGTGTATATGTGTCCAAACATAACTTATATTATGTAACATTTGTCTCATGATGAAACAGTAGTCGAGATTACCTGTCGTTATAAATTCTCCCCCTTAAATAGGATTGGTCATCGAATCCCTTATGATGCTAAACTGTTTAGGCTCAACTCGAATTGAAGGTGTCTTACCTCTGCTACTCTTATCTCCTTTTTCTTGCTTTCTACAATTTTTCTCAAGAACTTGATAGTATTACTTCTGGGAATCTCTTACCTCGATATACTCCATTTGATTCTTGTAGATGAATGCTCAACCCTGGGGTTTGTGCCATATCTCTAGACTTCTCACGGAGGTGTAATTCTTAATGAAATGTATCCTTCATAAAATTCTATATATCTCTTGTTTCATACTATATAACATATTGCATGGTGTATTAGAAATACTCAATTTCTCATGATCTAGACTTAGGTTTCATTCGAACTGGTACATGTACTTAACTTGTAAAGTACTATCTGAATTTAATATGCTAATAGGGACATATCCGTGATCGTTCGAACTGAATTATTTCTTCTTAGTCTTTATATATATTTTTCTATGATAACACTAATTCTTAAATATCTCTTAAGGCTCATGTTACTCCTCCCTCTTAATGTATCACTACTGTATTTGGTACTTCAACTGATAATTTTATTTCTTCTGACTTCAAGTATAGCTTGAATTCTTCTCTCTCTTTCTTCCATCTCTTCTTATCTAGTGCGTACTCATTATTAGAGGTGATAATACTCCTTAAGTTTCTTCACGTTCTACCATAGCTCAGGATTAAGGACAATCCTTATTTCTAGTAAAATCTACATGCTCAACCTGAACTTGGTATTCATCTTCTTAACTTTACTGCTTAACTGTCTTATTTCTTTTCTACTAGCTTTCAATCACTAATGGCTCTGTCCTTTACGTCCTTTTATCTATACCAATCTGAGGGACGTAGTACCTTATAGTCAAGCTCTCTACATACTATAGGTTCATCTTCGGAGTTTTCTCAACATTCTAACTCTTAAGGTATTATTTCTTACCATTAATGTCAACCTCAACTACTTGGTTCTGATCATTGCTTATATATTTTTCGTTTCTTCTTTGATGAAATTTTTAATCTTATCTCAATGCTGAGAAGTTTGTTATTCCATAATACTACTGAACTTAACTATGGAATGTTGGGGATTTGGGCGGTAATTCGGGTAAACGCAGCGGAACGCGAAAAATCAAAATTTTCCGATTTCAATAATTTTTCTTGGGTAATTAAAACAAAATAATTTATAATTACTCAATACTTAAAAACTGAAATTTTTACCCAAAAATCAAATTTTTCAGTAATTACCGTTTAGCCCCAAAACTTTTTATTTTTGTCATTTTAATCCAAAATTATCAAATACAATTCCAATTGATTCCAAATCAATCCCAAAATGATTTATACATGTCTAATACATGAAAATACAATTTGCAATTCAAAGAAACTGATTTTCCAGAAATTGCCGAATGGTCCCAATATTTTCAAGAATTTATAATTTGGTCTTTTTTGTTCAAAATATGTCAAGGTCAAATTCAAAAATTCCCAAATTTAATATACATCATATATACATCAAATTTTATCACATATATGAAAAACCCCAAATTTGGTGAAGGTTAAGAACCCTAATTTTATAATTTCACAAATTAACAAAATTAACACCAAATTAATTAAATTCAATACTTTAATTCAATTCCCACAACACCAACAAGTCTCACCATCATAAAATAACTCAAGAAGAATTCTATGTCATTTACGAGTGGCTAAGTAACTCTAGAATGGCAACTAACCATCAAATGGCAAAAAGAAAGCTTAATAAACAATTTTAAGCATTCTTTATACCTATACATGCTTTCATCTTTCAATCAAGTATCCAACCATCAAAATACATACACAAAAAGTAGAGAAAAATCTAAGCTACACATGTTGAAGCCTATAATCTTAGAAACATTTTTCATGAAGAATAAAGTAAGAAAAAACTTACAAAATCCTTAGTTTTCCAAGCTTTTCCTTTCTTTTTCTCTCTTTTCTCTCTAACTCTCTTTGTATTTTGATTTTAGAGTTCTTGAGTAATGAAACAAAAAATAAAAATATGGCTTATATATTTATTCTCAAAAACCACGAAAATATAGGAAAATATTGGCCAAGTTTTCATTTTTATTTCAATAAATAATTGGAAAAATATTTAATTAAATTTGTGGTCATAAATCATTAAACACTTTAATATTTATCACAAATCAACCAATTAAATCAAGTCAATTTATCCAATAAATATAGGCCAATTAATCCAATTAAAAAGTACCATTTAACTTACTTTATAAAAGTAAACAAGATATTAATTATTTAATTAATTTAATTATTCAACATCTGAATAATCAAATAATTAAATAAAAATATCGCAAATATATGTATTCTATTTACATTAAATAATCAAAATACATATATTAATAATAATTGTCAAATATCACAATTCGACATTTAAAAAATGGATGAAATATCTCAAACGCATATATTATCGTTTAACTGTTAAACGACTTATAAATAATCAGTATTATTTATAAAAGTTACCCTAGCGCTCTACGAGTATATTTCATTAGTGAGTGTTGTGATATTTTTATATCATACCGCAAGTGTACGGTGTCAAGTTTTAGTATAAATGAGTTAAGAGTGTCGTACCCACAAGGATTGAAATCTAAATTACACTAAGTACTATAATTACTAACATTAGCCCTATCTAGACACAGAAAAATCAGATTTGAAATTAATTGAAGAACCAACACAATGCTAATTAAAGGCAGATTATTTATAAACTAAATAATACGAAAGGAGAATGAATCCTAGAGTTTGATTTCAAAACAAAACAACAATCTTCAGAAATACATCACAATATTTAAGAGAATCTAAGAAGAAAATAAAAGAATGGAACCCGAGACAGATTCCTTGTAATTTCTGGAGTCGATGCCTTCTTCTTCTATTTCTAGATCTCCCAATCTGCTTCTTGATAATTGATGTCTTCTTTTTAGGGTTTTTTTCCTCCCCTTTATGTTGTGTAATGAGTCTTATTTATAATCTTCCAGTTTCCCAGTCACGCTCCCCCTCTATCTCATCTCGTGAGTTTTTTTTATATTTTTCGTTCTAACTGGCGCCGCGGCGCCATATGCGCTGGAGTTAGTATGGAAATAAGGCGCCGCGGCGCAAGTCTTCTCTTCAGGTTCCTTAAGGCGCCGTGGCGCCTTATTAAGCTAACGTTAGGCGCCGCGGCGCCTTTGGCTACGGTCACTTCTCTCGGCGCCATGGCGCCTAACTCACTGGAAATTGTATGGCTTTTTGGCGCCATGGCGCCAGGTCTTCTTGTATGCCGAATCTCAGTTCTGACCATTTTGTGCTTGCATCCAACTATTCCCGAAAAGAACCTGAATTTTCATGTTCATGTTTCATGTCATCACAACACTAAACAACTCCAAAAGCCACATTAAATAATATGGAATCTAACAAAATGATAAGCTGACGGTACCGAATTGGTGTGTAAATTCCACACTTATCAGTGAGACTATATAGGTTCAGGCATATCCGTTACGAAATCCAATTTCGTGTCCATAATCTACCCATCTGTAAATTATGACGAACACATATAAAATCTTTGAACCATACAGGTTGAGGTCACTGCATACGTATAATCCTTTCGTCATAGGTATCCGGATTATCCCAGAGATATAGATATAAACGTCAAATCTCTTTAGGTATAATACCGTCGACGATTCTATTAGCAATCTCTTAAAATAACACTTAGAACTGATCTCTACAGTGTACCACGGGCCCATGAATTTAACAGATTTCTAATTCCATAATGTATACATATGCTCTGTACATAGAACTGACAGATTCTATCTTGATACGCACAGGATATCCTGATGATCAGTCCACACTCAACGAACAGGCGGAGGTCTGATCTAAATAGATCGGTGACGTCTGTCATCAAAGTGTGGAGGATACCTCATATATCCACAGTGGTATCTCAAGTTAAAGGATTATTATGCTCACTCAACCCGAGAATATTCTTATTGAAGTTGGTATATCATCTATTAAGAATCTTCAGTGAGTCGTTCAGTGTTTATCTGATATAAACACTTACGTGTCTATACGAGTCTCCCGAGACTCATGGTTCATTGAGAAACCATTAGAATACAACATTCCAATATGTGACACGTACCGGTCTCAGCGGGTTTACTTACTGACCAAGTAATTATAAACTTTGACCAGGAACAGTTAAAGAATGATATTGTTATGATACTGCTCAATGTCAGTTGCGACGCTTTTGCAACTGTATCATAACCAATCACTCTATGGTCATTTATGTCTTTACCATATAATAAAAGAATTTATATTATAGAAACTGTTTTTTTATTCATTAATAAAATATATACAAGAGTATTTATAGGGAAATACATAAGAAATTGGCGCTCAGAGCACCAACCCTAACATGAAAAGTTTATTTTAGTACTTGTGTACTCCTGTCATTATTTATTTAATATCTTCTCTATTGTCGTTTCATTTCGACAGTTCTATCTCCAAGTACTCTTCTTGTTGTCTTTTGTCTTCTTTCTTGCTCCATTGTATACCTGAACTTCTATGGTCTATGTCTCTGTCTCTCTAACTAAGGATATTAAATTTTACAATTCCCTAGTTATATCTATCATTAGTTTTTATGCATTCCGTAATTGCTTGACTACTATTTTCTCTCTTAATCATTTCATATAAAGTATCTTTCTTCTAAACCTTTTACTTAACACCAATTTCTCCTTTTTACCCCGTTCTTGTACTAAATCTGAAGACTTTTATATTTCGGTCCTACTTTTACTGCTTGTCCATTTGTTTCTGGGAATATCTTTGAGATAAATATCGAGGTCCATCTTTGCTGCTGTTTTCTGTCGAGGGGTTGGGAAAGTGGGGATTGGTCCTGATGTCTTTCTGGTGGTGGTAGTCTCACTAGCTACCCATGCAATGGATGTACTTGCTGCTTATCTATAAGCCTAGAACTCCCTTGTTTACCCATCTGGCGTCGACTCTCATACTAAAATTCTTCTGTTAGATACTGCATGAGTTTCTTGCTTCACTTCACTCTTGATCCTCATTCCGACTATCGATCATACTACTTCTTATTATGAACTTTCTCTAAAGACATGCTCTCTAAATATTCTATCATGTTGGCTTTGTACTCCTTCCTATTAGTTTCTATTGTTTTAACCATCTTAAGTCTTTATTCTCTCTCAGAGTCTTACTATACTCCATTTGATGTTCCTCCTTATGAAATTTACTCCGCTACGTAGATTTCCTTCTCATCTTAGTTCCTTGAACTCCTTACATTTTTATTCCTCTGGAACACTCCAGCAACTTCAATTGCTTAGGACATATCTACTAAAACTTTTGGTTCAGGTGCTACTCTCTATCTAGTTCTTCTTTCTCCATACAATAAGACTTTTAATGTGTTATCTACTATACTCATGAGAGTCGTTCTCTCTGGTCTCTTCTTACTTTTGAGCCTTAACTCCCTTAAGGGTTTCCAATTCAACGATGACTCCTAGATTTTGGTTCGACTTGCTGTGACTTCGAACTATTTTATTTCATGTTTCTTATCTATATTCTGTTGGGCTTATTGATTTATTTATCTAGCCATCTCGTGATTCATCTATTTTGTCAAATACTCATCTTTACTAGTTCTCATTCTTATCGAGCGCTAAGTGAAGGGGTGTGTATATACATTTCTTAGAGATCTGTGAAAACGCATTTCTGTTATCTGCTATTTGTTCCTTTGGAAGCTACTTTGACTATTATGTGTCTTAAAGTCCCTGAATATTTATCAATCAACCCAAATTCTTCATTTACTTATTGTCCTCAAGTTATACTATCTCTTATTACTATATACATTAAACTTCCTTTTTGCTAATTATATCCTTTTTGTATTATCTTCATATCCTATCTCTTGGCTCTAAGCCACGCTACCGAGGCTAGTAGTGGTTCATTTTATAGCCTACTCTCTAGATCTCTGCTCTTGATATAAGTCACAGCTATGGAACTCTGATCTTACCTTTCTCACTAGTATGTTTCGTTAAATCCTGAGTATCTCTAATCTCTTAGGTTTGTTCTTCTAATCTTACACGGGTTCCTACTAGTATTGGTCTGTTCTATAGGTTCCCACTGGTAGTGTAAACTTGCTCATCTTGATTTAGATGGGTTCTTATTTGTCCGACCTTAGAAGTCTTTTTGGTCTCTTCTGGGTAGACCATCCTTCCAAATTCACTACTTCTATCTTAGAATATTAACATCATGTGAACTGAGTTTCCGAAAGGTTATCTATTTCCATGCTGACACAGACTGGGACAATCATTATATGTCTCTACGGGTGTCCTCATTTCTTGTTCTGGTATTCTATGTCTTGATGGAGCCTATTACTAATGTAGGGTAGGTATGAGATAAACTTCTGCAAGACAACTTCCTCAACCAATATTACTAAAGGGTGATAATCTGGGTAGCTTAGGGTCACATCCGTGTTGGGTCGCTTGGGATAAGGTAACTAATCCCTCCGCTTACGGCCACTATTTGTTTGCTTGCGGGTCTGGGTTTGGGGCTTGTAATCTCTTCTCCCTTTTTGACATCTCAGATCTATCGGGACTCTCATGTCTAATTTCGATTTCTTACCTCTCTTATGCTTAGGGATGGCAGGCAGACCCGGACCCGGCCTGGGTCCGCATGGACCCGGAAGATCCGGATCCGATTAGACCCGAATCCGCTTTAAAAAATGCGGATCCGGGTATTGTTTTAGTGGACCCGCATCATACCGGGTCCGGATGCGGGTCCGGATAATTCCGGACCAGGGTACCCGGTAAAAAAAAAAAAAAAAAAAAAAAAAACTGATTTAATGTGAACTTAACTATTTTTATTTGTTGTAATTTCCAATTCAAAGTTGTTGTGAATTGTTTATACATATTATATAGTATTTATTGATATTGAAAAAAAAATAGTGGAAGTGGAGCTTAAAAAAAAACTAAACTGGGCAGTTGTGGATCCCGGGTCCGGATCCGGGTATACCCGAGTCTATTCCGGGTATACCCGGGTCCGGACCCGGAAGTGCTTACCCGGGTCCATATGCAAACCCGGATCCGTCGACTCACTTGCGGATCCGGATCCGGAATTTGCCATCCTACTTATGCTTCTGACTGTCATTTGCTATTCAAAGGGTTTTCCATCTGTACGGGGTATTAAAAGGCTAATGATTTAGCTTGAAGGAACTTTCTAAAGAATGAAGGAATCTTACGAAATAGATGAGACCTTACACGGGTCTATTTGGCACTTTTACTCTTACTCGGGTTTGTTATATTCCTTTTTACTGCTATAAGTTCTAGTGTTCTTTTTATCATCTATTTCTGTATTTCTCCCACTTAATATCTCTGGTTACTTGAGCATGTATATATCATTCCTTACTTTTCTTTCTAGCTTTCTCTTTCTCTTTTTACTTTCTTAGGTGAGTATCTTTAGAATTTCACTGCCTATCTTCATAACTTGCCTTGGGACATTTCGAAAATGAACCAGGGTAACAATGAAAGGAATTTCAAATAATACAGTTAATTCATAGGAAGGATATTCAAATGGTTCAGGAATTCTTACTAACTTGTCTATAGAACTTTGAGAACGTATTCGAGGATCAGATACTGGTGAGGTAGTGCCTCGCATACTAATACCCCAGGCATACTACGTATACAAAACCTCAACACTCTACCCACTGCAGTCACTGACTCCCTAAACCATGCTTTGATACCATCTTTGTAACATCCCCAATCTGGGAGATGCTACCGGTAGACCCTGAGCCTCTGAATTTCTCACTATGAACAACATTGATACTCTTTCCAAATATAATCTTATATATGAGAACATAGCCCAAAACCATGAAATAAAATATAAAATAGTACACACACAATTGAAACTCAACATCATTTATCTTAACAACTCTATACATGAGTACTTGTACACAACTTTATTATATATTTATCTGAAACTGGTCTTTACTTAACTTGACTAAACTCTATCTCTAACTTGACCTGGTGGACCGAACACCCTAGAGACAGCCATCAGTATCCATCCTCCCGAGTTCGCCCTCTGGGTAAACCTACAAAATAAATAAACTGATAATGGAGTGGTTACATCGTTTGAACGATCTAAGTAAGTGGACAGATTAAATCTGAAAATGAAATGCTTAATTGAAATATCAAAGTTCTAAAGTCGAAAATCATTTTAGGAAATCTGATTCTTCTGAAAACTCTTTTCTATTTGGAAAACTCTGAATCATTTCTGTAAAACTGAGCTTTCTTGAAAATTCTTTCATAACTCTTGTTTATTTCGAAAATCATATCTCTAGAAAACTTATCTCTGAAAATTCATTTCCGAAAAGTCTGTTTTCTTAAAATATTTTTTCTGCAAATCTGTCTCAGAAAACAATCTCTAAAAATCTTTATCTGAAAAACCTGATGAATAAGTGCGTTACGTATCGCCGTCCCCCCATACACCTAACTAGTGATCTTGGGGTATTACGTATCGTCATCCCCCAAGACACTAAACTAGATTTAAGAGTGCGGATCTATGCTACTGCCTGACCCTGAATTAGGATCTAGGGGCATTTGTCATCCCTAGTCCTGAACTAGGATTTAGGGGTGTTACGTATCGCCATCCCCTCAGTCATCTACATGTGCACATGTTTTATCTGTCAATTCCTTATCTGAGTCAAGTTACATATTGAGGTGGGTTTTTTCCCCATGCCTCGAAAACATAAAATCATGCTTTGAAAACATCTCGTTCTAAACCATTTCTCAAAACATGCTTAATCAAAATATAATTGAAAGTGAACTTGGCTAACGCTATAAATGCGAAAAGTAAGTCTGATATGAAAAATAATATAATGAAAATCAACTTAAGGGAAAAGTGTCCACTCACAGATTTGGAGTCCTGCTAACGTTACTTCACTTCGCTGAAGGAGTTTGTGGTCCCTGCGATGACCATGCTTGCAATGAAGCTTGAAATGACTTAAAATGGCTTGAACATGATTATTAGAGAAGAAAATTAACATTAGAAAATCTCCACTTTTGCTCTCCACGTTTTTTGGTAAGGAAGAGAGTGAATATTGTCCTTTATATAGGGCAAATGGCTGATTTTTGGGATAAGATGAGTGGTTAGGATTGTGCCACATTGTCCAATCTAGGACTTTCTCGAATTTACTGTAGCATTCCATGAAATTTTAATTTTTGACTGATTTATTATTCGAATTTGTAAAAAGTTGCAACTTGGAAGTTGCAGGTCTCGATCATAGCTTTCTGACGATATAAAATACATAAAAACCGAAGTTCGTATGAGAAACTTATGGCTCAAATATCATGGGCTGTCCGGAGTGGAATATTGTACCATCTCGTATCGGAATCTCGAAAAATTTACCGATTGTCCCCAAAATCATTCCATGAGTGTATATGTGTCCAAACATAACTTATATATTATATAACATTCGTCTTATAATGAAACAGTAGTCGATATTACTGGTCGTCGAGATTACCAGTCGTTACAATACTTATTTTAAGTTGTTATTTATAAATTAATAATATGTAATTTTTTCTTAAAATACTTTATATTCTGTGAGATATTTAATTTTATAAACTTAAAAAAAATCCTCTCTTTTTAAAGCTGTGTGTATATATATATCCTTTTACATATAAATGGATTAAATGTAAAGAATTATTTGTATTTAGATTGAATTAGAAGTGACCTAATGATTTTGTCCTTTGTAGGAATCCCTTCCTTAAAAAATAAGGTCAATTTATGAGGTAAAATAATAATTGAATGCTGTAAATTTTAAAGTATTATATTTATTATTAAAGTGATACAAAATCTAACTAATATTTTACTAATTTTCAATCAATTGACTTTGGTAAACTAAGATTTTAATGAAAAATAATAATATGTAATTTTAAAATATAATATTTTAAATTTTCGGTTTCCAATTGTTATTTTAGCATAAATATAAAAAATAAAATTATAAATTATAAATAACCCAAAAAAAAAAAAAATCAAACACTTGTGGGACTTATGTGTTTGGATTTAGAATTAGGAGAGTTGATGGGGTGTTTGTAGATGTTACATTAAGTTCATCATATTTCGACACAAGGATTTTTTGACACCTCTGATACTCCAATTTTAAGTATATTTATATATATTAAATTTCAAAACCCTAGCTGAGTAAGGTTAGATGTAAGGTCCAGCTACTGCCTATATGAGTGCATGGAAGCTTCCCATGCATGAATCCAGCAAGCATCAACATGAAGCTTCCATCCAATCAAGTGACAATTGCCATGCATGAAGATGGGAAAGTGCCATGCAAACTTTCGGTGGTGCTTTGAAGATTGAAGAAACAAACAAAGTGATTGCATGATTCAAGGAGTAAATGGTGGCAGTGATTAGGGTGAATAGTAACCAACCTTGCTCTATAAATTGAGGGCATTCCCAATGTATTTTCTTCATCCCTAAGAGTGAGTGTTGTATAGAGAGTGAGAGGTTTTTTGTTTGTAAGTTTCAAGTGTAAACTTGTGTACTCTATTCTAGTATAGTAATAGAAGCAATTCGATTTTTCCTCAAATATTCTCTAAAGTGATCGGTGAATCATAACAAGTGGTATCAGGAGCTTCAGTTATTCTTTGGGGTTGTAAAACCGAAAAAACAGAGCTTCCGATCGAAAATCGGTTCCGACGCAAGTTGTCAAAAAAAATCCATTGAGGGTACCATCATCTAAGTTCAAAGCTGAGAGACGAGCAACGGTGGGATTTTTTGGTACCGAACGGAAGTCCACATCCTCCGCACGTGCCGAACAGATACCTCGCCACGCGCCCCATGAACCGGCGTAAACACACACGTATAACGCAAGCGCACGTATCGTTCAAGTAGTATAAAAATATCGATCCCACGAGGACTTAATTCCTACTGTTGTTATTAATTGTTGAATCTATTTATTTACAAATATCTAATTAAATGGAAAAGAGAGTGATTGTTTGATTGGTTGAAAGTGGGTTTTACAAAATAAAAAATAAAATAAAAAAAGACAAAAGAAAATACTAAGGAAAATAACAAAAGACAACAAAAGATCTAGGGTTGTGATTTATTCCAATATCATTATAAAGATGAAGTGATTATTTTATAGTTAGGAAATACAATGATTTATTAACCTGGAACACGAAATTATGCGAAAGCATCTGTCGATGGTCAGACACAAATACCCAGTATAACCCAATTGAACCATATTCCTATGTCAACCACATTATCTGGATTCATTAAGATTAAGTTCCAATTTATGGCTACCCTCGCCCGACAGGTATATTCCTATCCTGTAAGGAAATCTATTAAAGGGTTATCTATCCTCAAGGAAGATCGTGGGCTATTGAGTCTAAGGTTTTAAACTTAAAATCTCTATGTCTAGTTCATTTTAAGTTTACCTAATCAATTTTATTAGTGATCAGTTAATAAAAAGCATTAAGATTAAGACTCAATAAATAAATCATTATATTACCCAAACTATAATCTAACCCTTATAAACCGTGATATTGAAATTCATCACAACCTTAGAAAAACTAACACATAATTATAACTAGTAAAAACATAAAATTAAAAGACATAAAATAAAAATGCTAAAAAGTAAATTACAATAAAATAAAATGCTAAGGTAAAAGGAATTACTTTTACTACTACTAATTTAGATATCTCCCATAAAATAATATATAAACTTGTGATATTATTTAACCAACCGACCAATCTGGCGGTATCCTGATTAAGTCCAATTAAGTCCAACCAGCCATATAGGCGGTAATATTTGTCCATAATCCAGCCATAAAGGCGGTACCAAAATAAATTTACCAACCGACCAGTCTGGCGGTATCCTTGATTAATCAAGTTTAAACCAACAGAAAATAAATATACCAACCGACCAATATAGCGGTATTCCTTTATTAATCAGAATTTTAAAGTGTAAATATATTATTTTTAAGGGAGATTAATCTAAATAGTAACAGTAAAAGAATTACCTTTCACCCTAGCTGGGAAATTACTTTCTCATGAATAGTAAAAACTGTAAAAAGTAAAAAGTAAAAATTAAATTACTATTATTACAAATGGTAATAAAAATAAATTACAAACTAAAAATTAAAAAAAACTAAAAAAATAAAATAAAAAAAAATAAAAAATAAAAATTCTAGAGAGAGAAACTCTCTCTAGAGAGAGAAATCAAGAGAGAGAGAGATGTGAGGTATTCTGAAATTCGCCATCTATTTATAGCAAAAATTTCACTGTTTGTCACGGCGTCGCGACGCCAAGCCCTCAGCGTCGCGACGCTGGATTTTTCACTATTTGGTTGACGTGGCACGATGAGAATGCGACACGTGGCATGGCGGCTGACTGTTGAAGCGACACGTGGCAAGGCGGCTAAGATTCAATTATTATGCTGACGTCATTGGTGACGTGTCACTGTTCATGACGTCATTGGTGACGTCACTCTGATGATGTGGAAGACAACGTGGCGACACGTGGGGCGGCGGCCGTCAGACGAATGAGAGGTTGACACGTGTCGCGCTGTGATTGGCTGATGATGACATGGCATGTTGACTCGGTTGACTTGCTGATGTGGCTGCTGATGTGGACGATGATGTGGCGACACGTAGGATGACACGTGGGTCGGTGGCCGTCCAAGCAATAGAATTTCGACACGTGGCACGGCGCATTTTAGCATCTCTGTTGTGATGGTGACACGTGGCACGGCGCACGTTAGCAAAGTCAACTTTTCTCAGATTCTGATTTTGTGGACCCGGCGCATGTTAGCAGATTCGGCGCACGCTGGGCGTCGCGACGCGGAAGGTCTGGGCGGCGCGACGCTGGAAATTACCAAAATGCCCTTTTTCGACCAATTTTCACTGTTTTACTCCAAATCTCCACCTCCAGAATGTCCTGAACTTTATTTATCTACAAAATAACACAAAACACATCAAAACATTCACAAAACTCAAGAAACTGTACAAAATATTAAGTTAAATGAGTGGGAAATAGTGATATAAATACCACTCATCACACCCCCAAACCTAACATTTTGCTAGTCCTCGAGCAAAATACAAAATAAAATAACATAATAAAATTTAACTAAGCCATTTTCGTAGGGATCACGGTTGCATTTAGCGTATGCAACAAGCCTTTAAACCCCTAGGTGTCCCTAGTGGACGAGTGTAGTCTCGTGAGGGCTTACAGCAATGATACCCACAAACATTTTACAAAAGTAAAAAGGTAGTAAAAATAATGCACACAAAAGCAAAAAGACAAGAGAAAAGAGAATAAAGAAGTTAATAACTAATCAGGTGAAACTTCTACTACAAGTTACTAGTTGTTTTGTTCTTCTTTCTATTACCGAATAAGTAAATTCTCCGATTATTTTTATCTTTCTTCATATACACAGTCAACATAATATTAAACAACTCATTTTTGCCCACAACAGTCATAAGTGCAGTTGATAAGAGAGTAATATTTTTGTCCTAAAGTTCTATCAGATTTCACACCTTTTTGTAGTAATGGAATAATTTTCTGATTTTTCTGATTTTTTCTTTGCTTTTTCTGAATTTTGACTTTTTATTTATATACAATACCTTCCGTCTATGTAGCGAGCTTTGGGTTGGTGACTCCCAAACCAGTTGGCTTTAGGGCACCAGGTGTTAAGACACCCCTACGAACTTAATTACTCAGACTTCAGATATGAATATATTTTTGCAGTATCTTCGATCCATGTAGCGAGCTTTGGGCCAATGACTCCCAAACCAGTTGGTTTTAGGGCACTAGGTGTTAAAACACCCTTACAGACTTAATAACCCGGATCTTAGATACTTTATTTTTTTTTTTTTTTTTTTTTTTTTTTTTTTTTTTTTTTTTACTCCATCACTATTTATAGATGCTTCCTCCAATTAAACTAGAGCACGGAATATTACAAACTTTTTAATTACAGCTCATGTCTGTATGTTTCCATGTAAGTTCATAATACCTGTCAACTGAACATAAGAAGATTCATTTTAGTCAGTATTATGGAGAATTCACAAATTAAATAATTCAAAAGGAAATAAACAAAAATTAACTTATTTCGAAATAAATGGTTTGAGATACGTCTCAAGAGTGGAAACTCCTTACTCGGCTATTTCTTACCAATTCACCTTTTTAGTCAAAATAAAAACACAAAAAAAAGCAAAATATTTTTGTAATTTTTGAAAATTTTTCAATTTTTTTGTATTTTTCGAAAAATTTTGGACTAAAAATAAAAACACAATACAAACAAGTACTATTAACTATACCTCACCCCCAAACCTAAATGAGACATTGTCCCCAATGTCTTAAACAGTAGAAGAAGAGTTTAGAAAATAATACCTGGTTAGTTGAAATTCTACAGGAAAATTACAGGTTAAGATCCAGATTAATTCGACGTCTCTTACCACGATCGTCCTCGGACCATTTTATCTTGGAAAGGAGAGGGTCAACTTGTGGTTCATAAGCTACGAGTTGGTCAATTAGATCCGGAGCAGTTCTGGCAGTGAAGAGGAGTTCTTTCATAGGTTTCGACACGAACCCATTTCTCCGAGCATCATCAAGAAACACACAAAGAAAATCATAAAACCCATCAACGTTGTACAGCCCAATTGGTTTCTGATGTATGTTTAGGTTCGCCCAAGATAGTACAATAAAAATTTCCTCCAATGTGCCCAAGCCTCCTGGCAAAGCAATAAAAGCATCAGAACGGTTAATCATTTCTACCAGTCGTTCAGACATACCTGGCACGATCAGTTCCTCTCCGTTTGATGATCCAATAAGGTTAGCCTCTGCCAAGGGTTTTGGTACGATTCCCAAAACATGACTGCCTCCTTCCTGTACAGCCTTTGATACAATCCCCATTAATCCAAGATTACCTCCGCCATATATTAGGTGCATATTCCTTGCTGCTAAGACTCGACCCAATTCCTGTGCTGCTTCTATGTATTGTGGTTTAGTACCAACAGTACTACCGCAAAACACACAGATGTTTTCAACTCGTCTTCTTGAAGTGGCTTCCATTTTTTTTTTTTTTATATATTACTTTCTCAACTATGGATGCCTTCAAAAGTGCATGAACGGGCTGAATTTATAGTACCTGAAAAGGGTGAGTAAAAATAGCACAAGTATCTTCCAGAGGACGCTTGTTAGCTAAACAACAAAATGGATCGTGAAGGTCAAAAAGTCTGGATCCTGTCTACGAAAATAAAGATAATTCCAAAAGAAAAGTGAATCAAAGCAATAATTAAGGCAACGGAATTGTGTATGCAATACGCCACTCGCGTAGTATAAATTCATTAGGATTTGTCTCAAGATTTTATTCCTTATTCAGCCATCGCTAATGAATTGTTTCTCATCTTTGATTGCCAAACATAATTCTTTCTGTTTTAAAATGCTTCGCTTGTGCTTTTCCCTACAAAAATAACACACAAAATTAAAAAATTCACACTATGTATACACAAAAGAGATTAGAAGATATTACCTAGTCAGCTGAAATTTTACAGGAAAAATTACCGATAGGAAAAATTTATGTCCAATTGATACTTGACGATTTTTTTTTAGTGAAAATTTCGACAGAGTCTCCTCTAAAAATTTAAAATCTCCCCAAATTCATCCTAAAAAATTATCACCAATCAAATCCCAACTTGGCATTTTTTAGAAAAATCCGACAGAGTCTCCCCTGAATTTTTGATTATCCAACACAACCTAAATCTATCAAATGCCACAAACACTCCAATTCAATTCTTCGCCCCCAATACTACAAAATTCCATCGATCTGGCAATTCTAAACTCGGAATTCAGCCTGTTATTCACTGCCAAACTCCAAATTCACAATCCTCCAATTTCAACAAACTCAACCACAAACTTATTCAATTTCGTTTATTATCCCCTTACTGCCAAATTTATCAAATGCCACAAATAAACTCCAAATATCAAACTCAATTTCTTCGCCCCCAATTACTACGAATCAAATTCAACCATCCAACACTTCGTAATCCAATCCACACTCAACCAATTCACAATTCAATTTTTAATTTACCCAATACCAAATCAACTTTTTATCAAATTATTACCGTCTTTCTCAATTTTGATTTTGGCAGTGAAGGATACGGATCGATTTGAACTTGGGTTTGATTTGTTGAGGCTCAGTTTCGGTTGCTGTGGTTGGCAGTGGTAGCTCCGGTGAGGCTCGGTTTAATAAGGTTTCGGTAAAGGTGGGTGTATCGGCAGTGGGTTGGCTTCTGGTGACTCTCGGTGGTGGACTTGGCAGTGGTGGTTTCGCGGCTTTGGTTTCTCAGCTGGTGGATCTCCGGCGATGGTGGCTGGACATGGCTCTGTTTCGGTTTTGTTCGGTCGTGAGTGGTTGATGAAGATCGGTTTTGACTCGGCGAGGTGGTGTGGAGTCACGGCAGGGGTGGCTCGCGATGGTTGCGGTTGTGGATCTCTCGTTCAAGGCTCACGGTGGTGATGGTAATGGCTTGCGATTGGGTGGTTCGACGATGTGATGCTTTCGAAGAGGATGATGATGGGTTTGATAGATCTCGGCTCGGCAAGGTGAGGTTTGCGGCTAGTGGTTCTCGTGGTGGGATCTGGTGTTGGTGGTGATGAGCTCGGATCTGGTCTCGGTTTGGTGGTGTCAGTTTCGGTCTCGGAGGTGAAGTTTGTGGTTCGTTGATTCAGCTTCTGATCTCTGTTGGGTTTGAATCCGTGGCTGTTGAGAGAAGAAGATGATGAATGAAATCTGTCTTGGTGACTGCCCATTTTTAGACCTGTAAACAAACCAGTGTCGCGACGCTGAAATTGGTCGTGCGTCGCGACGCTCGGTAATTTTTAGGTTTTTTTTTTTTTTTTTTTTTTTTTTTTTTTTTTTTTTTTTTGGCAAAACCATGTCTTGCGACAGATGAATCCATAGGGACGCGTCCCAAAAGTAGACTTCTTACTCGGCCGTCTTTTCTGGATTGACTTTGTATCTTCGTGATTTTGTCAAATTTTTATTTTGTAAAAATCCCGCTTGTACTGGCTTGCTTTGTCCTGATAAATTCCATTTTAATTTTTCCTGCAAAACTACACACAATTAAAAAGTTCACACACAAAAATAAATAAATAATTAAATAAATTACAACAAATTGCATGGGTTGCCTCCCTGCTAGCGCTAAATTTTTCGTCTTCAGCCAGACGTGACTGAAATTCATCTGTTAAGGAGGTTTCAATGTCGTTTTGGATGTCCGATTAAAGACAATCCCGTGAGCGTTGCTTTTGAAGGGTCTCTTCCAACGGTAAAGTGGTAAAAAGAATTTTGTCTTATTCAATGCTCGTGTCACCTTTTTGATCCTTGTTGCTCCAGTGGTTCCTGAAAGAAAGAAAGAAAATCAGGAGGTCTCGTATGGTGCTTGACTTGGAATGGAAATTCCATTTTGTCAAGCTTCTGAGTGGTTTCTTTGATTTGTACTCCCCAAAACAGCGATGTTTCTCCTGAATGCTCTGGATCTTTAATAAGGTCAGATATTTGCTTCTCCATTTGCTCTGCATCTTGCTCCACCTTTTCTTCACAGATGTATTTGAAAATTTCTGCATTCAGCTCTTCATCTGTCATCTGTGAAATACATGTTTCAAATTTGTCAACCTGAAAAGAAATGTTAGATTTTAGGTCTTCATCCTCTGATCTGGTTGAAATGATTGGCTCAGGTAGATCTTCATCAAACATTTGTGCAATGGAATCTCCAAGATCTTCACTTTGAGGATACAGAATTCCATCCTCAATTTTTGATGTATTTGGTAGAAATATTTCAGCTTCATCCTCCTCGTCAGAATCTGAATAATAGAAATCAAATCGAGACTTTGCCGGTTCGGATTCCTGAACTGATACCTCTGGTTGTTGATACTGCTCAACCTCCTCCTCTGTTAAGGTGTCATCGTGGATTTCTGGGTACTCGAAGGCTTCATCAGTGTCATCAGAAACTGGTTCTTGAGGTATTTGTTCTGGTTTTCTATTAATTGTCTGATCTGATCTGTCATTCTCTGTATGGATTCTGCGTTATTCTGAATTTGTGCATCAAATCGAGCTTCTTGTTCTTTGAACATGTGAATTAATTGATCTTCCTCGGATGGTTCTGGTTCTTGATAAGGATCGAAGGAAGATGGTGGATAAGATGGAAAATATGATGGTTCTGTGAAATATGTTGGCTCATCATACCATGAAGGATTCTGATAGTTCTGCCACCCTGAATTGTAGTTGTACTCGCAATAATCGCTTGGGTGGTTACCATTACATATGTCACATCTCCACATTGAGTTCTGTTGAACAAAAGTAGTATTACTTGGTTCTGTCATCCAGTGATAGTTATTGGGCTCGACAACAGGCCACAGAAAACCGGACTGTTGCTCCCAGATTTGGGGTGTATCTTCTTGTAAAGCTCGTAATCTTTCAATCTCCCAATAATGTTCCATTTTTTAATCACCTGAAAATAAAAGAAATAAAAATTACAGATTAAAAGAAAGAAAATTAGATATAAGTAAATTGGATAGTTTCAAAATTAACAACTCAAGAAAATATAAGTCCCCGGCAACGGCGCCAAAAACTTGACCGGCGTAAACACACACGTATAACGCAAGCGCACGTATCGTTCAAGTAGTATAAAAATATCGATCCCACGAGGACTTAATTCCTACTGTTGTTATTAATTGTTGAATCTATTTATTTACAAATATCTAATTAAATGGAAAGAGAGAGATTGTTTGATTGGTTGAAGTGGTTTTACAAAATAAATAAATAATAAAAAGACAAAAGAAAATACTAAGGAAAATAACAAAAGAACAAAATCTAGGGTTGTGATTTATTCCAATATCATTATAAAGATGAAGTGATTATTTTATAGTTAGGAAATACAATGATTTATTAACCTGGAACACGAAATTATGCGAAAGCATCTGTCGATGGTCAGACACAAATACCCAGTATAACCCAATTGAACCATATTCCTATGTCAACCACATTATCTGGATTCATTAAGATTAAGTTCCAATTTATGGCTACCCTCGCCCGACAGGTATATTCCTATCCTGTAAGGAAATCTATTAAAGGGTTATCTATCCTCAAGGAAGATCGTGGGCTATTGAGTCTAAGGTTTTAAACTTAAAATCTCTATGTCTAGTTCATTTTAAGTTTACCTAATCAATTTTATTAGTGATCAGTTAATAAAAAGCATTAAGATTAAGACTCAATAAATAAATCATTATATTACCCAAACTATAATCTAACCCTTATAAACCGGTGATATTGAAATTCATCACAACCTTAGAAAAACTAACACATAATTATAACTAGTAAAAACATAAAATTAAAAGACATAAAATAAAAATGCTAAAAAGTAAATTACAATAAAATAAAATGCTAAGGTAAAAGGAATTACTTTTACTACTACTAATTTAGATATCTCCCATAAAATAATATATAAACTTGTGATATTATTTAACCAACCGACCAATCTGGCGGTATCCTGATTAAGTCCAATTAAGTCCAACCAGCCATATAGGCGGTAATATTTGTCCATAATCCAGCCATAAAGGCGGTACCAAAATAAATTACCACCGACCAGTCTGGCGGTACCTGGTATCCTTGATTAATCAAGTTTAAACAACAACAGAAAATAATACCAACCGACCAATATAGCGGTATTCCTTTATTAATCAGAATTTTAAAGTGTAAATATATTATTTTTAAGGGAGATTAATCTAAATAGTAACAGTAAAAGAATTACCTTTCACCCTAGCTGGGAAATTACTTTCTCATGAATAGTAAAAACTGTAAAAAGTAAAAAGTAAAAATTAAATTACTATTATTACAAATGGTAATAAAAATAAATTACAAACTAAAAATTAAAAAAAACTAAAAAAATAAAATAAAAAAAAATAAAAAATAAAAATTCTAGAGAGAGAAACTCTCTCTAGAGAGAGAAATCAAGAGAGAGAGAGATGTGAGGTATTCTGAAATTTCGCCTTCTATTTATAGGCAAAAATTTCACTGTTCGGGCGTCGCGACGCCAAGCCCTCAGCGTCGCGACGCTGGATTTTTCACTATTTGGTTGACGTGGCACGATGAGAAGGCGACACGTGGCATGGCGGCTGACTGTTGAAGCGACACGTGGCAAGGCGGCTAAGATTCAATTATTATGCTGACGTCATTGGTGACGTGTCACTGTTCATGACGTCATTGGTGACGTCACTCTGATGATGTGGAAGACAACGTGGCGACACGTGGGGCGGCGGCCGTCAGACGAATGAGAGGTTGACACGTGTCGCGCTGTGATTGGCTGATGATGACATGGCATGTTGACTCGGTTGACTTGCTGATGTGGCTGCTGATGTGGACGATGATGTGGCGACACGTAGGATGACACGTGGGTCGGTGGCCGTCCAAGCAATAGAATTTCGACACGTGGCACGGCGCATTTTAGCATCTCTGTTGTGATGGTGACACGTGGCACGGCGCACGTTAGCAAAGTCAACTTTTCTCAGATTCTGATTTTGTGGACCCGGCGCATGTTAGCAGATTCGGCGCACGCTGGGCGTCGCGACGCGGAAGGTCTGGGCGGCGCGACGCTGGAAATTACCAAAATGCCCTTTTTCGACCAATTTTCACTGTTTTACTCCAAATCACCTCCAGAATGTCCTGAAACTTTATTTATCTACAAAATAACACAAAACACATCAAAACATTCACAAAACTCAAGAAACTGTACAAAATATTAAGTTAAATGAGTGGGAAATAGTGATATAAATACCACTCATCACCCCATGCTCACCACGCGCCACACGCGCAGATCGAAGGTTGAAGACGATACATGTGGCAGCCACGTCAGCCCCAATCAGCACCCAGTCAGCGCCCAGTCAGTAGACACGTCAGCGCCACGTCAGCGCCACTCATCATCTGCCACGTAGCGTCACGTGTCCGCCACGTCAGCAAAACCGTCCAATTTTGCCACGTCAGCACTGCCACATCATCAGCCACGTCAGCAAGCCACGCCATCAGCAACGTCAGCAGCCTGGTAAATTTCGTTTAGCCCATGAAGTTTTGAAATTTATAGTTTTGCCCTAGAACTTTTAGAAATTTACAAATCAGTCTCTGTGTCGGATTTAGACCAATGAAGTGTCTTTATTCACCATTTTCGATTCGAACGCGTTCCGGACGCAACGGTGACCTCGGATTTGTGAAATTCAGCCCCGATTTTAGTCTATTTTCATTTTAAACTTTAAAACTTAAAATGGAAATAGAAGATTCACATTCTGGTGCAATGATTAAAAAACTGGCTGCAACTAATATACTCCCTCTAGACCTCGGATGATAGATTTTTTGCATTGCAAAGATCTGTTTGATGTCTTCGAGTTGAAGGGAGAGAAACCAGAGTCTGTTAAGGAGTATGACTGGGATAATTCAACAACAGAACTTTGGGTCAGATTAGGCAGTGGATCGGTCACAGTGTCTTCCACCACGTAGCACAAGACACAGATACTTATGAAATGTGGAGGAAATTGGAAGACATGTTCCAGGCCAAAACAGCTCGGAATAAGGCCTTAATTATGAGGCATTTGGTGAACCTGAAGCTACGGAGTGGAACTTCCGTTGCAGAACACACCAACGAGTTCCAAAGCCTGGTGAACTAGTTGTCTGCAGTAGACATGCAACTGGCAGACAAAGTTCAAGCCCTCTTGCTACTCAGTTCTATTCCTGATAGCTGGGAGACTCTGGTGGTTACTCTCAGCAACTCAGCTCCAGGAGGCAAACTTACCATGCCTATGGTAAAGGATGCCATGTAAAATGAAGAAGCCAGAAGAAAAGACATGGGCTCAGATAAAACAGAAGCCCTTGTCTCGGAGCAACAAGGAAGACAACAGGAGAAACATCAAGGTGGGAGGAGAGGCAGAAGCAAAAGCATGGGAAGATCCAAGGACGGGAAAAAGACATACAAGTGCTTCCACTGTGGCATAGAAGGCCACTTGAAGAAAAATTATCGGAAACTACAACGGGAGCAAGGATAAGGCAATAACCAGCCGAAGAATAATGACGCGGAGACACTAGTAGTTACCACAGTAGATGTAGCTATATGCTCCGGCTAGGAAGAAGCATGCCTTCACACCGCAACTCAAGATGTCGAGTGGGTGGTAGATACTACAGTATCCTACCACGTCACTCCTCACAGGGATTTCTTCACAACATACAAAGTATGAGACTTTGGAGCAGTGAAGATGGGGAATATCAGTTCTTCTCAGATAGTAGGAATTGGTGAAATACAGTTGCGGAAAAATGCTGGGTATATAATAACCCTGAAGAAGTCAGGCATGTTCCAGAACTTCGGCTCAACTTACTCTCGGAGGTAGCCCTTGAAAAACAAGGCTATTCTAACCACTTCAGCAACGACACTTGGAGGATGATAAAATGTGTCATGGTCATCGCCCGAGGACACATCTGTGGAACCTTATACAAGACTCGTGTGAAGATATATGCAGAAAGCCTCAATGTAGCTGAAAGAGGCTTCTCAAAATCTGTGGCACCAGAGGCTCGGTCACATGAGTGAAAGTGGGTTGTCTACCATGACAAAGAAGGATCTAATCACTGTCTCCGAAATGCTGCTCTGGATCCTTGCAACCACTGTCTATTCGGTAAGCAACACAAAGTTTTTTTCAATTTCTCTTCTACAAAGAAATTAGAGTTACTCAGTCTGGTGTACTCTTATGTATGTGGTCCCTTGGAGGTAAACTCATTAGGCGGTAATAATATTTTTCTGACTTTTATTGACGATGCTTCTCGGAAAGTATGGGTGTATTTTCTGAAATCAAAGGATCAGGTTCTGGACTACTTCAAACTGTTCCATGCCATGGTCGAGCGTGAAACAGAGAAGAAACTGAAGTGCCTTCGTACAGACAATGGAGGCGAATACACTTCCAGAGAGTTCGATGCCTACTACGGAAGTCACTGTATTCGATAAGAGAGAACTTTTCCACGCACCCCACAACACAATGGTGTCGCTGAAAGGATGAACCGTACCATTATGGAGAAAGTCAGAAGCATGATCAGTATAGCTAAGCTGCCAAAGCCATTCTGGGGAGAAGTTGTTTGTGCCGCCTGCTACCTGATCAACATATCACCATCTATACCGTTGAACTTCGAGATTCCGGAGAAAGTGTGGTCTGGTAAGAATCTATCATATTCTCACCTCAGAATATTCGGATGTTTAGCGCATGTATCCAAGGAGCTCAGGCAGAAGCTCGATGCAAGGACTACTTCATGCATCTTCATAGGCTATGGAGACGAGGAATTTGGATACAGACTATGGGACCCGAAGGAAAAGAAGGTCATCAGAAGCAGGGATGTAGTGCTTCTTGAAGACCAGACAATATAAGACATTGAAAAACCCAAGATGCCTTCTAAAACCAGTGCTGATAATGCCGATGCAAATCCAGACACAACCCTAACACCAACACCAGTGGCCACAAATGATGATGGGGTACAAGACATGCCAGAAGCAAAAGAGGAATGAGGTGTTGAGCAGGGGGAGCTGCAGCCTGCTCCATCAGAGGCTTTAGGATCATCTACAGACACCGATTACAATAGATAGCAAGAACCTCCAGTACGAAGATCTGAGCGAGGTCATATTCCATCAGCCAGATACTCAGGATCAGAATACATTTTGCTTACTGACGAGGGGGAGCCAGAAACCTTCAACGAAGCTGTATCTCATAAAGACAAAGACAAATGGCTGCACGCAATGCATGATGAGATGGAATCTCTGCAGAAGAACAACACTTATAAGATAGTCAAGCTCCTACATGGAATGAAGGCACTGAAAAACAAATGGATATTCAAGCTCAAGAAAGATGGCAGCGGGAAAGTGGTGAAATACAAAGCTCGGCTAGTGGTCAAAGGATTCCTACAGAAAAAAGGGAATTGACTTTGATGAAATTTTTTCACCGATGGTAAAAATGGCTTCAATCCGAGTCATCCTAGGATTGGTAGCCAGATTGAACTTGGAGCTTGAAGAGATGGATGTCAAAACATCATTTCTTCATGGTGATCTGAATGAAGAAATCTACATCTAGCAGCCAGAAGGATTCAAGGTTTCAGGAAAAGAAAACATTGTTTGCAAGCTAAAAAAGAGCTTGTATGGGCTCAAGCAAGCACTGAGGCAGTAGTACAAGAAGTGTGACTCATTCATGGTGGGTCAATGCTATAAAAGAACTGCAGCAGATCAGTGTGTATACATTCAGAGGTTTCCAGATGGAAATTTTGTTGCTCTTCTACTGTACGTAGATGTCATGTTGATTGTTGGACAAGAAGCAACGAAGATCAGCCAGCTGAAGAAGGAACTCTCCAAGGCTTTCGATATGAAAGACTTAGGACCAGCTCAACAGATTTTGGGAATGGAGATTGTTCGTGATAGACAGAACAATAAGTTGTGGCTTTCACAGGAAAGGTATATTGAACGGGTAATCAGAAGGTTTGATATACAGAAAGCCAAACCAGTCAGCGTTCCGCTAGCGCACCATTTCAAACTAAGCAAGAGTTTGTGCCCCTCATCCAAGAAATAGATAGAGGAAATGTCAGCAATACCATATTCTTCAGCTGTTGGAAGCCTTATGTATGCAATGGTATGTACCAGGCTAGATATTGCACAAGCAGTGGGTGTAGTGAGCTGTTCTCTCTAAACCTGGAAAGCAACACTGGGAGGCAGTCAAATGGATTCTCAGGTACCTCAAGGGTACAATGAAGTTTCTTCTGTGTTACGGGGGAGCTGATCCGATCTTAGAAGGCTATACAGATTCAGATATGGCGGGAGATCTTAATGGTAGGAAATCTACATCAGGATTCATCTACACTTTTGCAGGGGGAGCTGTGTCATGGCAGTCAAGATTGCAAAGGTGTATTGCATTATCCAAAACAGAAGCTGAGTACATCGCTATAGTTGAGGCAGGAAAAGAAATGTTGTGGCTAAAACCTTTTCTCAAAGAGTTAGGGATCAAGCAGACATAATACAAGATACATTGTGATAGTCAGAGTGCTCTGGACTTGAGCAAAAACTCAATGTATCATTCCCGATGAAACACATTGATATTCGCTATCATTGGATACGCGAGGTGATGGATCAACAACTGCTGAGACTAGTGAAGATCCATACATATAAGAATCCAGCCGACATGTTAACAAGGTGGTTACTCGGGACAAGTTAGAGTTGTGCAAAGACATAACCGGGATAACTATCAGATAACGATTGTTTCAGATGCAGCTGGAGGGGGAGAATTGTAAGGTCCAGCTACTGCCTACATGAGTGCATGGAAGCTTCCCATGCATGAATCCAGCAAGCATCAACATGAAGCTTCCATCCAACCAAGTGACAACTGTCATGCATGGAGATGGGAAAATGCCATGCAAACTTTCGGTGGTGCTTTGAAGATTGAAGAAACAAACAAAGTGATTGCATGATTCAAGGAGTAAATGGTGGCAGTGATTAGGGTGAATAGTAACCAACATTGACCTATAAATTGAGGGCATTCCCAGTGTATTTTCTTCATCCCAAAGAGTGAGTGTTGTATAGAGAGAGTGAGAGGTTTTTTGTTTGTAAGTTTCAAGTGTAAACTTGTGTACTCTATTCTAGTATAGTAATAGAAGCAATTCGGTTTTTCCTCAAATCTTCTCTAAAGTTATCGGTGAATCACAACATTAGAGACTTCTGGCCATCACGTTATCCGTGTAACAATCTAATAATTTATTACCACGTGTGTTAAAATATTAAACAAATAATTAAAAAAGATGGATATTAAATCATACATATCATTTATTAATTTGTTTGTGATATCATGTCGCTCATGTCTCCGTTACACCAAAGAATTACTCCTACTGTGCAAAGAATACTGTGAATAAATTTTTCTCTGCCGTTAACTTTCACGATTTATTGGAAATTATTTAGGAGGTCTGATAGACGTGAAAATGGTACCAAAATAAGCATTTAGGTGTCTAGATTATTTTTCCCCATTGGTTTCGTAGAAAACTGGACTCCAAATAGGATTTGTCATCCGTTTTCATAACAGTATTAATCAGTAATTAATCTTTGTGTGGGTGCAACAAATTCGATTCGGTAAAAAATTGTTACTATTGATTAGTTAAAAAAAAAATTGCCCACCCGATTCCTGATTTTCGATTTGCCAACCCGATTTTTTATTTCAGTCATATTTTTTTACATTTTGGTATGTTTTTATATGTTATTTATGTAGTACTTTAATATGTTTTATTGAACTTATATGTTATTTATGTGGTATTTTGATATGTTTTATTAAAATTATATATTATTTATGTGGTAATATGACTATTCGATTAATGTTTTTGGTATGTTTTATTACACATTTGAACTTATATGTTATTTATATAGTACTTTGATATGTTTTGTTGAACTTATATATTATTTATGTGGTATTTTGATACATTTTATTAAAATTATATGCTATGTTTGTGGTAATATGACTATCTTTTTTGGTATGTTTTATTACACATTTGAACTTATATGTTATATATGTAGTATTTTGATATGTTTTATTGAACTTATATGTTATTTATATGGTATTTGGATATGTTTTATTAAAGTTATATGTTATTTATATGGTAATATGACTATTCAATTAATCCTCAAATATTTCCAATTAATCACAATCGTTCAAATCACTATTGAAGCGATTTGCTTCCGATTTTCGATTAAACTACCCAGGTCAAAATCGAATTGAACAGTTGACAAAGTTGAATATATCTCGCTCTCATCATTAGTAGACACTTTGGTTTAGCCTCTCGAAACGATCTGAGTTTGGCTCTAAGTCATGGGACTTGCCACGACTAAAAATGTGATTTTTTTAAAGTGGATTTTTTTTCCCTACTAAAAATAGCAAAGCATCTGAAGTCAAACCTGTAGAAGAACTTCTCACATGGATGCACAAAACCATTGAATACATTTACATATACTCAATGATTTTCTAGAATTATACATAATACATGCTTTCAAATTTTCTTTTAACCATGCAAGTTACCCTTATGGTTTATATGTTCTTAGTTCTTAACATCTTTATTTTACAGCCTTTTCATGTGTATTGAATTGATTTTACTAAGTTTTGGATATGTGACATGTTCGTTTTTGGAAGTATATCTGTAGGTTTCCATTATTTGGATCACATGATATTGATAGCATCAAATGATTATTAACCTGCACAATGTTTTTCCTAAACTTTTCCTTGATTCTGAGCTCTTTCTAGACTTCTCCTTAATTCATTCCCAGATTTTTTCCTTATTTGATGGAAGTGTAGTGTATTTGTAAACGAATTGGTTATTTGTGTGTATAACATATATGCTCCCTTCTATATTTGCGTATAAGTTCAGTGTATTGAGAAAAAGTTCAATGCATAGAGAAGTTCGTCCTCAAGTGGTGTGATTTGGTGGTGTTAGAGTTCAATATCTCACCTTGAGGTCTTGGGTTCGAATCCAGAAAGTGCGTTTTTTGTAAGAACCTGAGACAGTCGGGGATTTTACATACTGCGCTTAAACCCGGAATTAGTAGTTTGACGGTGGGATTTCTAACGATTTCAAAAAAAAAAATTCAATGGATGTTGGATGTATGCATCCATGAATTGGTTAGTATTTAGTAGTTTGATTATTTGTGTTCTTTAATATTTTTTTCAGGCCCTAGGTTCAATGAAGATTGGTTAACAGAGTTCAAAGGTTGGTTTCATATAAAGATAAACAACTCATTCTTTAATCTCTAGTTGTTAAGCATGGCATTAATAGAATTCAACCATATATATGGTAGCTGCTTCTTTCACCATGAATGCCTTTTACAAGTCAGTTGAGTTGGCAAGAATTTCTGCAACTGCTTCAATGGCACTGGTCTCATTGTAACCCAAAACCCATGTTAGTATCTCTAGTGGGTAGCTCTTGAATGAGGCATTTAGTTTTAATTTTCTGGCAAATGTTTGGATGTTACTGATTTTGTTTTTTAACGAAATATTTTGGAGAGTGAATTATATGGTGCCTATTATGAGTATTTTACTGTTTTTTTTTTTTTGTTTGTATCAGATTATAAGTCTTTATTTTGAAACTTTGTTATGTTATATGTAAGCATTGGGGGCAAGAGTACTTGAATCAGCAAGTTTAGATAAGAAATTGACAATATTATTGGAGCTTTCCAATTAACATTTTATGCATAGAAACATCAAATTGATGAGGAACCTATTTAACACAGATTTTCATATATATCACTAAATTATGTTTGATGGAAATTGAAAGATTTCTACTATTTACTATTGTTAGTCTGCAATTATATTGATATAATCTCATAGAGCTTTGATGGACAATGGTTCCAATACTTGGTCATCAAAGATTTCAAGATTTGGGTACAATCCTTAGGAATCTCATGGGGAAGTGATTTGGTAGTGATTTGGTGGTGTAGTGTTCAGAATCTCGTCTTGAAGTGCTGGGTTCGAATTCATAGAATGGTTTTTTATAAGAGCCTGAGACAACTAATTAAGGGTTTTATATGCTCGTCTTAAGTCCATAAGAGATGGTGTGCGACGGAGTTTCCAACTATTCAAAAAAAAATCTCAAGTTTCATTATTTGTCAAGTTTGCATTCAATAAACAATTATAAACTTGGTGATCAAGTAAAAAAAATATATTAGTTTCAATTTATGTTATGTGTGGATTCTTAAAATAAAAAAAAATTAAGAATATCAAATGAAAACACATAAAAAAAAAAGATTTGTTTTAACATTTTATATGATTTGAGTTTGATATGTAATAGTTATAATTCTTGATTTAATTGTAAATTTTATTTATATGTTGAACTGTATTTGCATCATAGAGCAATATAGGCTAAGTAAATAGGCGGGTAGTTAGTAGAATCACATAATTTTTTGAGTTTCATATTTTTTTTTAAAAAACCTATCTTGATTGAAATCGTATTAGTTCAAACTCCTCCTTATGAATGTAAAGGAAATTAGATTGTCAGTATGATATTAAAAAATTAAATAAAAAATTAATAATTCCTCTCCATATTTGATCTTCTGTCTTTAAAAGTTGGAAGTCCAATATATTTTGTTAATCTCTATGTTCAATAAATAATCACACATTGAATTTTATGATCAAATAGTAAAACATGTAGGTTTAATGTATGGGTTTTCTAGGGAAAAAACAACAATTATTATTAAGAAAAACACATAAAAATTGAATTTGTGTTGACTATTTTATATGATTTGAGTTTAGTATGTGGCAGTTAAAATTCTTGGATTAATTTACGAATTCTTAGATCCATCACACCATCAATGGCAGTAAAGGAAAGGGAATTATTTTATTTCAGTATTTTTTTATTTTTATTTTTTGGTTAAATATAAATTTTTTTGCTTTTTATATATATATAATATTTTTTATTTGTTTAATAAATATTACAATTTCATATTTATTCATTTAATTTTTTTGATTATTTTTTATTTAAATTAACACTACTTATGTAAAAAAAAAAAGATAATTTTTAAATAAAAATTTAATTTATGAAATAAATTTTTTAATGGTCTATTTGTTTAATAACTCTAATATAAATTTTATACATATTTTTTTATTTATTTTGAAAGTAGAGAAATTTATTTTATTAAAAGTCGTGTTAATTCTGATTCTGATTTTATTTTTACTTTATTAAAATTGTTTGTCTTATTTACTTTCGGAATCAGTATCTATATCTACTTTTACTTTATTAAAAAAATTATTTTATTAAAAGTAGTGTTGATTCTGATTGTGATTTTATATTTTCTTTATTAAAAGTTGTTTGTCTTATGTACTTTCGTAAATCAGTATCCATATCTACTTTTACTTTATTAAAAGTTATTTGTTTTATTTGTGTTTACTTCTTATATAAATAAGTAGTTTGCAAGTTTGAAGGTAAGATCATTTGAGTCTCTCTCATCTCATTTTCTCTTTCCCCTTCAACATATCATTCTCTCTTCTTATAATAGACTTATCATCTTAGTAAAATATTATGGATAACTATAACTTGGGCTCATTTTCGGATAGTTGGTCATGTGAGAATGATGTTCTAAGTGGGGAAAACATCTCCAACAATATTCGCGATTACATAAATGAATTTACTACATACCAGGTTAGTTATTATTGTTGTATTATGTATATTCGCTATTTAATTTTAAAGTAGAGAAATTATGTATATTTGTTATTTATACGTCTTCGTTATCTTTTTTTATATAGATCTTTGAAAGTATAGAAGATATGATAAATTGGGCGAAAAGAATTGGTCTAGAAAATAATATTGTGATAGTGATTAAAAATTATGCTAATTTAAAAGGCGGCAAGCTGCCAAAGTGTCATCTTATGTGTGAAAGATGAGGAAAGTACAAACCGCCACAATATCTTTTTGAAAGTCAATCCATGGAAAGGAACAGTGGGACAAGAAAATGTGAATGCCCATTTGAGCTGCGAGGTAAACCAATAGCTCCAGATGGTGTTATGTGGGGATTAAATGTTACATGTGGTTTCCATAACCATGAAATAGCATAATATCTTGATGGTCATGAGTATCCGTCTAGGCTAAAACCATTAGAGAAACAATTTGTGCTTGACATTGCCAACAGCACAGCACCCCGTGAAATTATTAGTATTTTAAAAGAAAGAGACCTGTCAAATACTATGGGAATCAGAAGCATTAACAATGTTAGTTCCATAAACAAAGAAGCTAAACGGGGTGGTCTAACTTCTATTCAATATGTTTTGGGTCAATTGATTAAGAAAAAAAAATACCTTCATGATTACCTTACAAATCCAGACACCAATGAAATTACAGATATTCTTTGGATTCATTCTAAAAGTCTAGAGCTATCTGTTAACTTTCCGTCTGTATTGATCATTGATGCCACATACAAGATCAACGAGTATCGGATATCACTATTGGAGGTTGTTGGTATCACATCCACAATGTGAACTTACTCGCTTATGTTCGTATATCTTATTAATGAGACGGCAGATCAACTAACATTAGCATTATCAATATTGAAGAAATAGATGGTTGAAAAAGGGGCCTCGTTGCCAACATTATTTGTTTCAGATCGTGATTTGGGACTCATTAAAGCCATTGAAATATGTTTTCTCATGGCTCATCACATTCTTTGTATTTGGCATATAAATCAGTGTGTAATGAATAAATACAATGTTTTTTTTAATTACAGGGCTGAGTCTGCACATTCGATATTGAAGTTATATTTGAGAAATATCATGTCATCCCTATAAAAATCTTTTGAAAAAATACACAAGATGTTGAGAATTCAGTTTGGGGAAATTCAGAAGTCATTCGAGAAATCTTTGAACATTCCACGCCATACACATTTCCGTGAGGAGATTTTTAATCAAATAAGGTGTCGGATTTCATTAGAAGCGATTGAGTACATTTATGATCAGTTGAAATGTGTTGAGGAAACATCTCACCAACTAGTCGGCATGTGCAATTTTTCATTCAAAATAATATAATGATTGCCATGCGTTCATGATATTGCATATTACTTTCATCTTTCCATTCCAATTCTGATACAAAGTGTTGCCTCACATTGAAGGAGGTTATCTATGCACGTACACGAGTTCAATTACAATGCAACACGACCTAACAGGATATCAAACGTTGTTGAAATATTAGATGGGATGGATTCATGTATGCGTGAGCATATGATAAAAAAATTTCTCGATATGGTAGATGTTGGAGTTCTACGGTCCCGAGGATCGAATAACAAGCATAAAACATAAGTGTGAATACAATCGAGAAAGTCGCGGAATACTTACATCGATCGGTTGAGCGATGTGGTGGACAACAAAACTTTTTCTGCCTTCTCCAAGCTCTCGGCAGTGAGCAGTTTGCTCCTCCAAGAATTCGGCTTTGGTCCTTCATGCAAGCTCCAAGCTTGTGATGAAATGATTCCATGCACATGGGTGGGTTTCCCTATCACATACGGACGAATCCGGATGTGTGCTAGCACCTTGATTTTGCAACAAAATCATCATTTCTTCCTCTCCATTCTCGGCAGTGAGCTGAGACAGAATGAAGAAATGAAACTGCCTAAAGGACGTGAGAGAGAGGAAGAGAAATGGAAGAGAGAGATGAGTGTTAGTTGGTGGAAATTGTATATGTAATACACTTTATTCATTTTCAAAAAACAAATAAAGGATTTACCAAAAATTTGGCTTTCCAAAAGTCAAATAATTAAATCCAACAACCATTCCAACAACTACCATCAATCAATCAATCAATCAAATTGTCACATCACTCAAAGTGACATGTGATTTGACGTTTGATGTGACTAATGATTTGACGCTTGATTTGACTTGCGTGCCGCACTCGAATTCGAAATATGAATGCGCTCGCAAACAATCCCGGCTCGGGTTCGCTAATTCTAAATTAACGAATTTTCTGTTGCGACGCAATTAAATGATTATGCCTAGCGAAATCATTATTCACGTCGCTAACGAATTAATTCTAAATTAACTCGTTCGCCCGAATTAAAATCTAATTTTAATTCCGCGTCGAAATCCAATTTTGTTTAATATATCGAATATATTAATTTATCGATTAATTCCAAATTAATCGTTCTCTCTCTTTAAATGATATTTCATCCCAGATAAAATATCTCCGTAATTAATCCCAGATTAATTTTCTCTCTCATCTAATTAATCCCAGATTAATAAAGTGCGAGTCATACGTCATCGGTGAATCTTCAGGAAGCGACCCATGAGATCCCCGGATATGTTAGCAGTAAATTCGGTTGTCGGACTATCCGAACACGTAAGTACCTAGTACTACGTTTTACCGATTTACAAGACAAGGTTGGCTTCTAGCAAAGCGTCATGCCTACCCAATTCTCCAGAAACATGCTTACAGGAATAAGCTATCTATATCAGGCGTAGTATACGTAGTATTGTGTATGTCGATCCAGTATCGAATGTCACATGCTAGGCCTGGGGCTGGAATTGTGTCTGCCTCGTACGAAGCACATGTCGGATGTCTGGTAACTAGTCTCTATAATCGGATATACATGACCTAGTCATAATATCCTGATAGTTGCAGCATATAAGAGCACCAGTCCCGTATCCTACGTGACATCATCTCCACTGTGACTGGAGTGATACTTCCTTCTTGACATCACACCCAACACACTACGATTCTCGATATACCCAGAAGAGGCGTACACAGAAACCGGTTAAAGCCCTGGACGACCAAAACCAAAGTATATTGATTGTCGCAAGTATTAGCGGTGCAAGTCTCAGGTTAAGACAAATACACCTACCCTGATGTCGGACTTCCATAGACACATAGTCATACTACCAATGGAATTCCGATGGGGTCTATCCAGAGCGAAGCTATTTTCCGTATCATCGGTAAAACACAACTTCTATTACACTTGCATGAGTATCCAATACCCAAATATATGAGAACTATGTCGTTATGCCCTCATAACGCGCACAAGTGTAATACTAGTCTTTTACGCATTATCGATGTCCAATCTCGATAATACTCTGACTAGGGATATTTAATGATTTATCCTTCGTAGACTGATACTGTCTCATATCATTCTCAATCCAGGAACAAATCATAAGGACCTCATATCATTTATACATCTAGGTGATCTAATCACAAATGATAAGAGGGCAATCTCCTTTGTCACATAGTTAATTTGTACAACAACACCATGATCTGTACAAATAGTGACGCTATGGGTCAAAACTGTCCAACAATCTCCCACTTGGCCTATAGCCAGTCACTCGAGTGTCTACCACCCGAACTATGTACGGTTCACTCAAATTGCTGAGAAAATGCTTTCATCAGCGGATTTGCATGATTATCGTCTGATGCGATTTATTCGATCATCACATCGCCATGATGTATGATCCGAACGAATCAGATGAATAGTCGAAGTATATATTTGGATCGTTGATGAGGCCATTAATTCTTTAGTCTGTGCTGAAGCCTAGCTCAGCTGCTAACAGAACTATATCTAATCTAATTAGATTTGTTATCGACCCAAATGGCTTCTATTGCTGCCTCAGTTGCAGCAATAACCCGCATTTGTTGTTTATTCGATAACAGTATCTTGCTTGGAAGATTTCCAGCTCACTGTTCCGTTATTCAAACTGTATAGTACCATTTATCGACTTTATAGTCGTTTAATCGGTTAGGAAACTTGCAGCAGTGATCTCAGTCACTTCAAGTTCTCTTTCTCCATAGTTTAAGACATCATCCTTAGTTCTCTAAGATACTAACGGATGTTCTTAACATCAATCCAGTGACTTTCACTTGGATTGGCCTGATTGTGAATCCATATGCTCAAAGCGTATGAGACACCAGGTCACGCATATATTTCAATGTACGAGTTCTCGAAGAATGTTAACAATTTTAAATCTATCCCAGTAGATCTTTATTCCTAGAATAAAGGTTGTTTCTCCCAAGAATTCTACGGAGAATTTTCTCGAAAGCCAAGCTTTCACCGATTGTTTTATGGGAATATCATTTCCAAGAAATGACATGTCATCATTATTTATAGGACATCCACTGTCAGTGCGCTCCCACTAACCTCCTTATATACACAAGAATCATTTCGTTTTGAATTAAATCATAAACCATTATGATTACATCAAAACGATAATTCCAATAACCTAATGCTTGCTTCAATCCAAACATGGATCGAATAACCTGCAAACATTGTTTGCTAGTTTTGATACGACAAAACCGTCAGGATGTTGTAAACATCCTCCAAAAGGTTTCCTTTTCAGGAAAGTGATTTTCCGTTCAGCTGCCATATTTCATAAATGAAACATGTAGCATCAGCAAGCATTATCCAAATGGATTTACCGTGGCAATAGGTAAAAGATTTCGTTGTAATCAACACAATGTTGATAACGATACTTTTTCGCTAAAAGTCTAGCTTTATACGTTGGTATGTTTCCATCCATGCATGTCTTTCTTGAAGACTTATTTAGTACCGACAGACACAATATCTTACGGTACATCAACTAGTGTCCAAACATAGTTGGTATACATGGAATCCATTTTGGACATCATAGCACTTTGCCATAATAGGGAGTCGATACCTTGTATCACTTCCCCATACGTAGTCAGTTCGTCTTCCTCAATAAGATTGACATCTTTATGAGGTGAGATCAGAAACCCATACCCCAGGTTGTTTTCTGACTCTCTCCAACCTACGCGGTTCTTGTGTATTCGAAGATTAATGGTACATTTTCATCCTTGATGAACTGTTTGTGTTCCATTAAGGACCTGGTGCCTTTGAACAGTATTACTCCGATTTTCATCGAGTTTTACTATCCTCCCACTTACCACTGCATATCGGTATTCCTCTTAGGAAAACCGCATGGCGAGCAACAATTAAATTGTTCTCTTGTGAGATGTATAAGTACTATACTTATGTATCCCTAGGATAACCAATTACATTAAGCACTTATCCGATTTGGGTTCTAGTTTGGTATCATCCAAGCATATGCCTAGCATACCCAAATCTTCAGGAGTGAGAACCCGGTTTCTTTCCTGTTCATATCCAATATGAATTCTGTCTAACAGATTTTTATGGAACCTTATTCAAAATAAGTTCTGCACTGTTTATGTTTATCCGTTGAAGTAAATGGTAGCTCAGAGAGACTCATGATTAACTTTATCATGTCCAACAAAAATTCGGTTATCATGTTCGGACACACTGTCATATTGACGTGTTCCGAGAGGAGTCCTCATTGAAAGAATACTATACTCTTTCAAGTATATTAGAAACTTATTGCTTAAGTATTTTCCATTACGGTCTAACCGTGACGTTTTAATACTTTAGCCGATATGTATGTCTAATTCGTGTCGAAACTTTAAAAGTTTCCGATTTGTATTTCAAAAGAAACACATAACCATAACGCGATGCCACATCCGTAAAGGTCACGAAATATTCATATCCACATCTAGCCTAGCTAGACATGGGCCCACTTACTTCACTATGAATTAGGGCTAACAGATCGCTGGCATTTGCACTTTTACCAAGTAAATAGTATTATAGGCACTTTGCCTAATAAACTAGATTCGTAGACTTCATTTGAATGGAACCAAATTAGTCCTAGTACCAACTATTCAAAAGTGTGGATATACGAGTCTTGTTTAATGTGTCCCAGACAACACTGCCACATATAAGTCTTATCTGATCAATCAGTTTGAGCTATTTGTTTGTCATGTTATATGTTTGAGATTTATTTGTATTCAAAATATAAATATGTTATTCACATCTAATGTGGTTTATCTCAATATCATCTTTATAAAATAAAACACTTTAGTGTTCTAGAATATAAAGGTAAATCCGCAACGGATTAAACACTGATATAAAGATAATGTTCCTAGTCAAACTAGTTACATTATAACAGTTTCCTAATTTAAGTACATACCGAGGGTAGTTCCTAAACTTAGGTATCTACGGTTAAAACAGCGACTTTCGTCCCGTTTCTGATTCGCAGATTAATCTCAATTGAAGTCAGTATCCTGCTCACAGTAGATGCTGCACACCAGTACATATTTATGTATCACACTAAGTATTTAAAATCCAATTTTAATACTAGTAGTGAACATAATTGTGACAAACATATTTGAAGTCAGAGCCTTGCTCGTCTTCAATTCCTTCATGTCTGCTTTGTCCAAACGGCAGTCACGTTTCCGTGATCCCGTTTGCCATAGTTTAGGCAGACATTTTGGGATATGTCATTTATCTTCCCAGAAGATTATAATGATTTTGCCTTTGCCTTTTTCAACTTCCAGAAGCCTTTGGACAAGCCTTGGTTTCCAGAATATCAAAGTAAGGTGCGCCTTGCGCTTCTTGCCTTATTGCAAGCAATGGCTTTGTCTCTTGAGAATAGCCATTAACTCTCAAAGAGTTATCATTTGCAAATAACACTTCTAAGATCTAAGAATAGATCTATGAAGATCCTTCAATTTCATTATCATACTTTAAAGATCTAATCCTTAGTTCTGATTAGGAAATTAATGAGTCTAATTGGCAAACTTAATGGATTAAGCACTAAAGTTATCATTACATGAATCTTCCAATGATCATGCTCTACTATTTGCTTAACTCCGGGCTTAGGACTAAGATGTTATTTTATCAAATAAAGTAACTTCTTAATTTTCAGGACCATCCTGAAATATTATTCTCAATTTTGAAAATTAAACCATTTAAATACATTTTCACCCAGGATTATGTTTTAAATGTCAATCTTTCAATTTATCTTGATTTTAATAGTCCAACTATTTAATCAACGATTTCAGGTACTTTTAATATAATGATTACTATAGTCCAACTATATAATCAACTATATATTTTAATTTGTTAATTCAATTATATTGATTACTATAATCCAATTATAAAATCAATTATCTATTGAATTAGTTTGAATACAGTCCAACTGTTTTTAAAAACAACGATTTAAATATTAGTCCAACTAACATTTAATTTATTTGACGAATGATATTTGAATTGAGCGTGTATGGCAAGTAATTAATGAATATTGCAAATTTAATTCTTGCCTCCCACTATTTTTCGGCGAGCCTCTAACCCTCTGTCGAGTACTCGGGAAACCGTGTTTCCTAGCAGGCTAGGATCCCGTTAAATGTCACACAATCTTGACTTTGGCCAACAAATTGTATGATAATTAACTAGGTATATCTCTAAGATCAATTGGATCCAATCCAATTCCAAAATATATATCTTATATATGCCAATATATCCAATATATTCCCTAACCTTTTTCCTCTGAATCAACTAAGCCTTGGCTTTGGCACAACAAACTTAGTGATCCCAGTTAAGCGTGACCCATTGACCATGGAAACTTCGTAATCAATGTCGATGGACAAGAAGTGGTCGTGACTTTGGCCAACAAATCACAACTTGGACAAGACACCAATATGGAACAAAGCTCTCGTGATTCAAACACATCCTCGACGGACAAAGGTCTTGACTTTGGCCAACAAACCAATGCCAATCTTGGATCTTGAGTAAGAATCACTCAATGGAAGGAAAAACGCTTAATATTTTATGAGGGTTTTTCGAGTGCAAATTGGCAACCAATTTATTATCTTTGTTAAGGTCTCTTCATCATACACCCTTAAACATGCATTCTAAACACATAATAAAGTGCGAATAAATAAAATAATAATGATATGCAGATGGATACTTAACACATTGATCCTAGATAAAATCTCTCTTTTTCTTCTCTCCCGCTAGCACAAGTATTTACTTCTACCCGTTACACTACACTTCTAAAGAAACCTCATTTACATTGAGGGGAATAGGTGAGAAGAGAAATACAATGAGAAATGAGGTAATAGGCTGGACACGCAGGTCCAATTTAATAAATTCCAAATTTATTACAACAATTTCTAAAATTACTCCACCCATCTAATATCCATCTGATATACATTATTCATGCATCGCAACCATGTATTCACACAAGCATGTTATCAATCAATCTAATCAAATTAATTAATCTGATAATTAATGATCATCCAATATTCAAACAACGATTTGATTTTGCGCCAGTCAAACTCGTTTTGCGAATAAGTACTCAAAGTACGAATTCTCGAATTAAATTAAACTACATAATTAAATCCAATTCAATTTGTATTTAATACTAATTCGCTATTTAATTCCAAATTAAATACTACACTTTATTTAACGAACCTTTACGATTTAAATCTAAATTTAATCGTTACGGGTCTCAAAGCTCGATTAACGTCCAATGTCAATTTAATTAAAGTCCAATGGGCTTTAAATTAATTTCTTAAGGCGTGGACTTTTGGTCAACTCGGGTCAAATCCAATAACCAAAACCCAATCCGGGAATAATCCCATAAGCCTAGAAATCAATTTCGGCTCATTAGGCCCAATTAAACTTTAAAGGCCCATAGTCGCAATTGGACTTTATGGAAGTGGTTTTGGGCCCAATTGGATCCAACCAATTTAACATAAACCTAACTTGTACAACCAAGCCCAATAAGCCCATTTATAACATTACAAGCTCAAATCTAATTTAAGCCCAATATAATTAAATTACCAATTCAAATTCACAATTTAATTACTTAAAGTGTATAGCATAATTAATTACCCAATTAACATTTCCAAAACACAATTAGCCTAATTAATCATGCTCATTTTCATCATCACATGTCCAACACATTTTGATCAAAATCAAACCTATTTTCACATGCTTCAAGTCTCGGCCTTGTTAGGGATTTATGTCCGATTCGGTTTCAATCCATTAAATCCACAATCGACATTAAATCAACATTTCCAATCGTTTCCAACTCATCCAATGAATTAAAAAAATAAAATTCCAAGACATTTTAGGGCATAGTGTATTCGGCCAAGCCTCACCATTTGGGGAAAAATGATCCAATCATAATTTCATGAAATTGATCCAATCAATCTTCAATTAAACATCAATTAAGCATACTAAATCATCCAATTTCATTATTTCATGCTCAAAATAAATTTACCCAATTTTAAACCCTAAGTCAAATTTCATGCTTTTACTTGCTCTGATACCATTGTTGGAGTTCTACGGTCCCGAGGATCGAATAACAAGCATAAAACATAAGTGTGAATACAATCGAGAAAGTCGCGGAATACTTACATCGATCGGTTGAGCGATGTGGTGGACAACAAAAACTTTTTCTGCCTCCTCCAAGCTCTCGGTAGTGAGCAATTTGCTCCTCCAAGAATTCGGCTTTGGTCCTACATGCAAGCTCCAAGCTTGTGATGAAATGATTCCATGCACACGGGTGGATTTCCCTATCACCAACGGACGACTCCGGATGTGTGCTAGCACCTTGATTTTGCAACAAAATCATCATTTCTTCCTCTCAATTCTCGGCAGTGAGCTGAGACAGAATGAAGAAATGAAACTGCCCAAAGGGCGTGAAAGAGAGGAAGAGAAATGGAAGAGAGAGATGAGTGTTAGTTGGTGGAAATTGTATATGTAATACACTTTATTTCATCATTTCAAAAAATAAATAAGGATTTACAAAAATTTGGCTTTCCAAAAGTCAAATAATTAAATCCAACAACCATTCCAACAACTACCATCAATCAATCAATCAATCAAATTATCACATCAATCAAAGTGACATATGATTGACGTTTGATGTGACTAATGATTTGACGCTTGATTTGACTTGCGTGCCGCACTCGAATTCGAAATACGAATACGCTCGCAAACAATCCCGGGCTCGGGTTCGCTAATTCTAAATTAACGAATTTTCCGTTCCGACGCAATTAAATGATTATACCTAGCGAAATCATTATTCACGTCGCTAACGAATTAATTCTAAATTAACTCGTTCGCTCGAATTAAAATCTAATTTTAATTCCGCGTCGAAATCCAATTTCGTTAATATATCGAATATATTAATTTATCGATTAATTCCAAATTAATCGTTCTCTCTCTTAAATGATATTTTATCCCAGATAAAATTTCTCCCCAATTAATCCCATATTAATTTTCTCTCTCATCTAATTAATCTCAGATTAATAAAGTGTGAGTCATACGTCATCGGTGAATCTTCTGGAAGCGACCCATGAGATCCGGATATGTTGGCAATAAATACGGTTGTCGGACTATCCGAACACGTAAGTACCTAGTACTACATTTTACCGATTTACAAGACAAGGTTGGCTTCTAGCAAAGCGTCATGCCTACCCAATTCTCTAGAAACGTGCTTACAGGAATAAGCGATCTATATCAGGCCTAGTATACGTAGTATGTGTATGTCGATCCAGTATCGAATGTCACGTGCTAGGCCTGGGGTGGAATTGTGTCTGCCCCGTACGAAGCACATGTCGGATGTCTGGTAACTGGTCTCTATAATCGGATATACATGACCTCCTAGTCTAATATCCCGATAGCTGAAGCAATAAGAGCACCAGTCCCGTATCCTATGTGACATCATCTCCACTATGACTGGAGTGATACTTCATTCTTGACATCACACCCAACACACTACGATTCTCGATATACCCAGAAGAGGCGTACACAGAACCGTTGTTAAAGCCCTGGACGACCAAAACCAAAGTATATTGATTGTCGCAAGTATTAGCGGTGCAAGTCTCAGGTTAAGACCAAATACACCTACACTGATGTCGGACTTCCATAGACACATAGTCATACTACCAATGGAATTCTGATGGGGTCTATCCATAGCGAAGCTGTTTTCCGTACCATCGGTAAAACACAACCTCATATTACACTTGCATGAGTATCCAATACTCAAATATATGAGAACTATGTCGTTATGCCCTCATAACGCGCACAAGTGTAATACTAGTCTTTTACGCATTATCGATGTCCAATCTAGATAATACTCTGACTAGGGATATTTAATGATTTATCCTTCGTGGACTGATACTGTCTCATATCATTCTCATTCCATGAACAAATCATAAGGACCTCATATCATTTATACATTTAGGTGATCTAATCACAAATGATAAGAGAGCAATCTCATTTGTCACATAGTTAATTTGTACAACAACACCATGATCTTTACAAATAGTGACGTTATGGGCATAACTGTCCAACAGCAGATCCATCTCAAAGCACAATTCGAGTCCCTTCATACAACCCTGAAAATAGAGGTCGACCTACAGGCAGAGATGAGCAATGCAGACGCCGCATACCTTTTTTTGGATATGCATCCACTTCAGGATCAAGGGTCACTCAACCAACTGTAACGACTCTAGGGAAAGGGAGTCGTGGGAGGCAATCAACCCATGATCAGTCTCAAATTCCACCGATCTGTGATACCTTTATTAAGAAATTACTTGTGGCATATTTGTAGGGTTTTTAGAGGGTGAATCCGGTAACGCAGCGGAAGCGGTGAAAATCCGATTTTCAGATTCAAAATTTTTCTCGGATTAATTAAATAAACATATTTATTTAATATTCCAATAATCAAATTATGAAATAAAATTCAATAAATCATATTTAAGTGAATTTACCAAATTACCCTTACTTTGGTATTTTGTCAATTTTAGTCTGAAATTGATCTAATCAATTTTGAATGATTCTAAATCATTTCTAAGATGAACTTAGCATGTTCAAAACATTAAAACACCAAGACAAGCAAAATCCCCATTTTTCTTTCTTTGGCCGAGAGCACCATTAGGGTGTCAATTTGTGCACTTTGTCATTTCATGTTTCAAAACACATCAAGATGTAATCCAATCAACATGAAACTTTATATGTATCATATACACATCCAAATACACAACATATATGAAAACCCACAAATTTGGAATTGGTCATGAACCCTAATTTTTCAATTTCCTCAAATTGGACAAATTAGACCAAATAGTTTAAATCAATTACTTTAATCATCATTCTTCCATCCAATCCAAGTCTAAACCAATGAAACAACTCAAGATCAAATCTAGGTCATTTAAGAGTGGGTCAATAACTCTAGATTAGCAACATGGTTTCCAAAACCTTAAAAGAATGCTTACAACTACAATAGTCACAAACTTCCTTCATCACACATGCTCAACACTTCCAACAAAACTTCCATCCAACAAAACACAAAGAATAAAGAAAAGAATAACTTAAGAACATCATAAGATGTAGCCTAGATCATAAGGAACATTTTCCTATCTAATAGTAAGTTGAGAAAACTTACTAAATCCAAGCCTTTCTTTGATTTTATCCTTTCTTCTTCACAAGCTTCTTTGGTTTTCTTTTAATGGAGTTTAGGTTAAAGTGTATTAGGTTAAGTGTAAAGTGAAATGAAAATCAATATATACTTGCACCAAATGTGCCTTGGCCGAAAATCACAAAGACATATACAAGTTGGTAATTTCATTTTCATTTCAACTTAATTTGGTCAACTTGCATAAATATCTAAATACAACTTTATTAGATATTTAATTAAGTCAACAAAAGCAACTAACACATTTTACTTTAAATATCCTAATGTAAGATATTTATATTTTAATTAATTTAATCATTTAACAATTAAATAATTAATTAATTAATCAAATACAAATATATTAAATATATGTATAATATTTACATTAAATATTAAAAACATATATTCATTTAGGATATAAGTCAAATAACTCATTTTGACTATTAATTAATGTGTATTTAAATTAATCAAGTATTAAATGTAAATACACAATAATTAGGCAATGACTATCTAGTCCCTTTAGCACGTATATTGCGTTTAACCTTTAAACGACTTTATAAATAATCAATATTATTATTAATGTTGCTCTAGTGTGCTCTACGAGTATGTTTCATTATTGAGACTCTCTAGATTCAGTATATCCGTCACGAAATCTAATTTCGTGTCCATAATCTATCCACCCGTAGATTATGACGATCACGGATAATTTCGCTGAACCATACAGGTCGAGGTCATGGCAAATGTATAATTCCTCCGTCACAGGTATCCGGATAAATCCCAGAGATATAGATGTAAACGCCAAATCTCTATCGGGATTATCCAGTCAAACTATTCTATTAGCAATCTAAAAAAGAATGTTTAGAACTAGCTTTTAAACTTTACCACGGGCCCATGGTTTTATCTGATTGCTAATCATATGGACTACCTATGCTCTGATACACAGAACTGACGGATCCTATCTTGATACACATAGGACACCCTGAGGATCTATCTACACCCAACGAACAGGCGGAGGTCTGATCTAAATAGATCGGTGACGTGACTTCCGTCTAAGTGTAGAAGATGTCTCATGTGCCCACAATGGCATCTCAAGTCTAAGAATCACAAGTGCTACTCAACCCAAGAAGATTTTTATTGACGCTGGTGTACCATCCATTAAGAATCTTCGGTGAGTCGTTCAGTGTTTATCCGCTATAAACACCTACACGTCTATACTAGTCTCCAAGACTAATGGTTCATTGAGAACCATTGGAATCATATATTCCAGTATACGACATGTATTGGTCTCAACGGGTTTACTTTACTGACCAAGTAATGTAAACCTTGACCAGGAACTGTCTGAGAATGACAACGTCATGATACTTCTCAATGTCCGTTGCGACGCTTTTGCAACTGTATCATGACTAATCATTCTAGGGTCATTACGTATTTACCATATAGAAAGATAGATTATATTATAGAAATTGCATATATTATTCATAATAATAATGTTTTACAGAAGTATTCAACAGAAATACAACCGGGAATTGGCGCTCTGAGCACCAACCCCAACAATATCAACGTTATATTTCCCACACTATTGATGTTCAAGCTGATGGTCATTGTGGATTTAGAGCAATAGCTGCACTAATCGGGTATGGCGAAGAAGGTTGGGGTCAGGTACGATGCGATCTTATTGAATAGATTCAACAAAATAAGGATTTAGATGATCGACTTTATCCATCAAATGGATGGGCAGACAATCTATTACATTTATTGCATTTCTTCCAGTCGTCGGCACCAGAGGTACATTGGATGGACTCAATGAGTTTAGGAATTCTCATCGCATCGAGGTACAATCTGGTACTGCATACATTTGCTGAGAATGTTTGGAGTTGTTTTACTCACTTTCCATTAAGGTCCCCTGCAGTTCCAGAGCATGAGCATCAAGAAATAACTATTGCTCATGTTGGCAGACACTTTGTGCAAGTTTTCTTACACCCTCATTACCTTGTACCACACCCATCTCAATGTGATGGTGAGAACATTAATCGTAAGAAGCTAAAGAATGGGCCACTCGTTATATGATTCGTAATCAATTATGATCGAAGTATTGGGTATATCACCAAGTGCGCTAGGAGGAGACTTTGGAGGAAACATATATTAGAATTTTTATTTTTATATTTTTAAGTGTAAATTTTTATGTTGTTATTTGTATTCTTTTTTAAATATATATTTCTCTAATATACATGAGAATATTTTTATAATACATAAGTAATGTTAAATAAAATAAAAAAGAATCACAAAAATTAAATGGATAAATGAACACAAAATAAATAATAATAAATATGAAATTTGTAATATTTATTAAACGAATAAAAAAGATTAGATATATAAAGAGCAAAAAATATATAAATTTAAAAATATATATAAAATAAAAAAAATAATTAATAAAAAAAAATAAGTATATAAGCAGTGTTAAAAAAAATATATATATCTAATATTGTTATAAAATAAGAGAGAAAATGAAGTAAATAATACCTTGTAAAGCTGCAAGCTTTTCTTATTGATTTTAGAATGAATCAATTATACAAGATTTACTCTTATTTATAGAGATATGTTTAAGTTAATATCATTATCCCTAATCAATGTGGGATAAGCTAAAACATAAAAGACAAATGTGGGGACCATCTAATTTACAACACTCCCCCTTGGGACCCATCACTTTAATTTTTACAATAATTGATCTAACATTGCCTCATTAAAACCTTGCCAGTAAAACCTAATGGGATAAAAACCTGGTCGAAGGAAAAAGATTACAATGCGCTTTTATCCAATAATATTTCTTGATGTCAATGATTATGCTCCCCCTGATGAAATATTATCAAGATAATTTGCTCAGTCAGCGCATGTAAATGCTATATACAAGCTTCTCAAATGTTGATGTCGGTAAAGCTTTAGTAAATAAGTCTGCAAAATTATAAGTTGATCTTATTTGCTTGACATCAATTTGCTTGCTCTACTGGAGCTCATGAGTACAAAAGAATTTAGGTGAGATGTGTTTGGTTCTGTCTCCCTTGATGTACCCTCATCTGATTTGTGCAATATATGCAACATTATCTCCATATATAACTGTTGGAATATCTGTGGCAGAATTTAAGTTGCATGTGCTCTGAATGTGATGTATAGTGACCTTAACCATATACACTCCCTGCTTGCTTCATGTAATGCAAGTATCTCTGAGTGATTGGATGAGGTAGCAACAAAAGACTGTTTATAGATCGCCATGAAATTGTTGTATTATTATAGGTAAAAACATACTATGTTTGTGAACGTGCCTTATGAGGGTCAGAGAGATATCTTGCATCAGCGTAACCAACAATGCCTGGATTTTATGTTGGCTCATTTGAATAAAAATCTCAAGTCATTAGTGCGTTAAGATAACGAAAGATATGTTTGACACCATTCTAATGTCTTCGAGTTGGCGCAGAACTAAATCGTACCCACATTAACAGAAAATGCAATATCCGGTCTGGTGCATTGAGCTAAATACAACAAGGCACCAATTACACTAAGATATGGTACTTTTGGACCAAGTATCTCTTCATTATCTTCTTTAGGACGAAATTGGTCCTTTTTAGGATCGAGAGATCGGACTACCATATGAGTACTTAATGAATGAGCATTATCCATGTTGAAACGTTTGAGAATTTTTTCAATATATGCAGACTGATGGATAAATACTCCGTTAGTTTTATGCTCGATCTGCAAGCCGAGACAATATTTCGTTTTTCCCAAGTCTTTCATCTCGAATTCTCTTTTCAAGTATTCAACAATTTTTTAGAAGCTCTTCAGGAGTTCCAATTAAGTTCATATCATCGACATATACTGCTATAATGGAAAATCCAATTTCGGACTTTCTAATAAATACGCATGGCAAATATGATCATTTATATATCATTCTTTCATCAAATATTCACTCAAACAATTATACCACATGCGTCCAGATTGTTTCAATCCGTATAAAGATCGTTGTAACTTGATTGAACATAGTTTACGATCAATTGATTTATATGCTTCAGGCATTTTCAATCCTTCGGGGACTTTCATGTAAATATCAGTGTCAAATGACCCATACAAATATGTTGTTACTACGTCCATAAGACGCATGTCCAATCTTTCAGAGACTGCCAGACTGATTAAAATCGAAACGTAATGGTATCCATCACTGGAGAATGTATCCTCATAGTCAATACCTGGTCTCTGCGAGAAACCTTGTGCAACTAGTCGCGTTTTATATCTAATGATTTCATTTTGTTCATTACGTTTTCGTACAAACACCCATTGTAACCAACAGTTTTGACATCTTCAGGTGTCTGGACTACAGGTCCAAATACTTCACATTTGGCTAAAGAAGTCAATTATGCTTGAATTGCTTCTTTCCATTTAGGCCAATCGTGTCTTTGTCTACATTCATCGACAATTTGAGGTTTAAAATCATTTGTAATTTCAGTAGCTACTATATATGAAAACACATTGTCGATGGTTATTTCATTTCGATCCCACAGTTCTCTTGTATAAGTATAATTTGTAGATTTTTCCTCATTTTTGGAATTTTGAGCCTCTTCAGGGGTTGATATCTCTTTATGGACTATCAGTTCTTCTGGAACTGGTGATTGAGAAGATGTAGGTATAGTCATTGCTCGAGCATTATTTTCAACAGGATCTGAATCTCTCATTTTCCTCTTCCGGGGAATAGTATCTTTATAACCAAGTGGTCTACCACGTTTCTGACGTGCAATAGATGATTCATTAGCTGCCTTTACACTAGATTGTTCAACATGAACAACCACCCGGGCTGGTGTATTAGCAGCTGGTATATGAGACTTGGTTACTTTGGCAGCATCTGGAAATGCATCCGGTAATTGATTTGCAATTTGTTGCAAATGGATTATCCTCCGCACTTCATTTTCACATAGGCTGGTGCGCGAATCTAAGTGAGACATGGTGGGAAATTTCCAAGAAAGTTCATGCCTTGCTTCTGGAGGCTCTTTATTTTCTCCCAATGGTGGAAAAATTGTCTCATCAATATGACAATCCGCGAAACGTGCGGTAAATAAATCACCTGTTAAAGGTTCCAAATATCTGATAATGGAAGGTGAATTAAAACCAATATATATCCCCAAACGACGTTGAGGTCCCATCTTTGTACGTTGTGGGGGTGAAATTGGAACATATACAGTACAACCAAAAATGCGTAGATGGGAAATATCTGGTTGGTGACCAAGAACAAGTTGGATTGGAGAATATTGATGATAAGTTGTGGGTCTAAGGTGAATTAATGCAGCTGCATGTAGTATAGCATGACCCATGTAGAAATTTGTAATTGAGATTGTAACAATAAAGTTCATGCAATTACCTGAATTCGTTTGATCAATGATTCTGCCAATCCATTTTGTGTATGTACATGTGGAACTGGATGTTCAATCGATTCCAACTGATGAACAATAGTCATCAAATGTCTTGGATGTAAATTCACCAGCATTATCTAATCGTATGTTTTTGATTGGATAATCTGGGAATTGTGCCTTTAATCTAATCATCAGGGCAAGTAGCTTGGCAAATGCAATGTTACGTGTGGATAACAAACAAACATGTGACCACTGTGCAGATGCATCAATCAAAACCATAAAGTAACGGAAGGTCCACTTTGTGGATGAATTGGTCCACAAATGTCTCCTTGAATCCTTTGTAAGAATGATGGAGATTCAAGGCAATCTTAGATGGAGATGAGCGTATCACAAGTTTGCCTTGTGAGCAAGCAGTGCAATTGATCTCATCTGTCAATAGAATCTTTTGGTTCTTTAATTTATGCCCATTGGAATTTTCAATTATTCTACGCATCATCGTAGCTCCTGGATGACCAAGACGATTATGCCATAACATAAATATCTTTGGATTATTGAACTTTTGGTTCATCACTACATGACTTTCTATTGCATTTATGATTGTATAATACAATCCAGATGAGAAAACCGAAAGTTTTTCAAATATATATTTCTTACCTGAGATATTTTTGGTAATACATATATATTCTATTTTGTTTTTATCTAAAGTTTAAATATGATATCCATTTCTGCGAATATCTTTGAAACTTAGCAGATTTCTACTGGATCTGCCTGAATATAGAGCATTTTCAATGTATAATTTTGTTCCACTTGCTAATAAGATTATGGCTCTTCCAGAGCCTTCAATTAGGTCTACAGGACCAGATATAGTGTTTACCTTTCCTTCACGTAATTTTACGTCCAAGAAGTATTTTCTATCTCGAATGATAGTGTGTGTGGTTGCACTATCAGCCAAGCATACATCCCCACATTTATTTTCCAGAACAAATAATTTATTTGTAGGTTCCATATCCTTGTAAAGTAAAATTCATGTCACATAAGTATATAATTCAAAAGAATAAATATACAATAGAAAATATAATATAATATAAAAATTAAAAACATCACATAAATGTGTATACACCAAAAATTATACATATTTATAACTTCAGGTTCTCTTAAAAAATAATTAGTTGACCTATACTTCAAGTTCCATTCTTATATTATTATTTAATTCTTATATTATTATTTAGAACATTAGATTCTAAAAGGGAATTATATTTCAGAACTGCAATTTCCGATTGATAACATTAATATTTAGAGTTTTCAAGTTCATAAATATGATATTATAGATTCGGAACTTCAGGTTCCATGAAACAAGTTTTAATCTAAAGTCTGATTGATTGAGATTAGAACTTCAAGTTCTTTAATTGTAGTGTAATTATATAACTTCGGGTCTTATAATTATTTTCTAGATTTAGAACTGCAGGTTCTAATCTGATAATTAATTAATGAGTTTAGAACTTCAGGTTCTAATTTCTCTTATAGTTAATCAGATTTATGAAAGAACTTAAAATAAACTATAAAATTAAAAAAAGAAATCCACTTTTTATTTTCTGATGTGGATGATCCAAATTAATGGCAACCACAAGCAAACTCAAAAAAATAATTAATTTGTTAAACTAATAATAAATAAAAGAATAACATAGTGAATTATAACTACGAGTTATAATTTTTAAGATTGAAATTTAGAAATTCAGGTTTTGAATTTGAATTACTGGTTCTAATTTCAATATTGAGATTCATAACTTCAGGTTGTGAATCAGAACTACGGGTTCTGAATATTAAGATCCAGAACTTCGGGTTCTGAATCAGAACTATAGTTTCTAATATTGAGATTCAGAACCTCAGATTCTGAATCATAACTATGAGTTCTAATTTTAGGATTGAAATAAATGTACCGGTTCTAATTCCTTCTTTTTTTTTTAAGAGCCAAAAGTAACATGATCATCAAAGCCATTCAAAACCATACACTTTCAGCTTTGGGGCATGATCGTGATGACTCCACAAATGGCATAATCATCAAACCATTAAAATGGCAATCTCATGAGATCATCATCAAGCACAGAGGCATGTGAATCTGAATTGGCTTCAGGCCAAATTTGGCTCATGGCTTTTCAAATCCGCTTATCATTATCAAGTACGCATGTTCTTAAATAATAGCAGCAATCAACTTCATCTTCTTAAGGCTTCAGGCCTTTGGCGTACTCGGCATTAATTTTTTCAGCGAATTGGCTTTAGACCTTTTGCGTATGTTGATTTAGTTTTAGATCTACCACATCCATGCTCAAAAAAAAAAAAAAAAAAAAAAAAAAAAAAAAAATGGAGACGAAAAACAGAAGATGAAACATGCTCATCATCACAATAGCAATTGTTGTGAGTAGGGTAAAGCAAATTTGCGGATGTGCAAATGATTATCAGATTCACGTCAACGCCATCAAAATATCAAAAACAAAGGCTTCAGGTCATATTGAATTTGAATATGAGAGTTGGGTATTGAATGGCTTAAAGCTGCCATATGAAATTGGCTTCAGACGTATCATTTGGCTTCAGGCGATGCATTTCACTTTTGCTTATTTTTGTTAAAAGAAAAATTAAATAGAAGCAAATCGTGCTGATAACGTGTTATAAAATAAGAGAGAAAATTAAGTAAATAATACCTTGTAAAGCGCTGCAAGTTTTTCTTATTGATTTTAGAATGAATCAATTATACAAGATCTACTCTCTATTTATAGTAGTGTTAAAGTATGAGAGAGGGGTTGACAGTTTTTTTTGGGGGTAGCCCTCTATTAAGAATAACATTTTAAAAAATACATGAAAATACGATTTGTATTGACTATTTTATATAATTTAGGTTCTGTACGTAATAATTATAATTCTTAAATTAATTATAAATTTTATTGTATTGACCTGCATTTACATAATAAGGCAAACTTTACAAGACAGCAAAATACCTTATAAAGAAAAAAGATTTTATAGACTAACGATAACAATTGGATTGTGATCCAAAATAACCCGCGCATTTGTACGGGCTTTCAATTAGTTTAATTTAATTCTAAAAACACCTTTTTTCTAAATAAACAAAAATTGGTTTTAATAATTTATTTTTTCAGTAGTTTTCGAAAAATTTTATTATGCATAAAAAAATCTTTAAAAAAAACACCACCATAGCTAAGAAAAAGTAATCAAATAAAAAACACTTAATCTGAAAAAAAAAAAAAAAAAAAAAAAAAAAAGAGAGAAATAAAAGTGGTTTATTATATTTGACTATTTGTTTTGTTTTAATTGTAATGGAACAGGTGTTTTAGTAGGAAAATGTTGGGCCGGATTTCATTATCTTGTGATCACTTTTCCAAGCCCAAATTTCGTTCAGGTTACCAACACTTATTTATTTTCCAAAAACAACAAACATCCAACAATATTTGCACTTGAAAATTCAAATATATATTAAAATATTATAAATAAAATAAATATCATTTAATTTAATTTAAATAATATAAATTTATTTACATTATCTCTCTTCTATTAATATATTATAAAACTCTGATATAATTCATCAAATTAACTGTTGTGACTCATGTAGTCTTTTTGTTTAGATGGTTTCTACAAGCAATGGCCATGAATCCCACAAAGTTGTGTGTGTTTATTATTAAAAGGATCTCCTTTGGATTTGGGTTCTTGTCATGCCGTTTCGCATTACTTTTCAGTCTGTCAAATGTCGTATTGGGCTTTCCATGGGTACCTAGGGATGGTAACGGACTGAATATGAGATGTCAAAATTCATATTTGTCTCGTTCAATCAACGAATATAAAAATTATCTATTTACTCGCGATTAACGTACTGAGCCCTCTTATGCGGGTCCCCCGATCATACGAGGATTTACCTCTATTTGAACATAAATAATAATATACGTATCTGACCCGTCAAACCAACGAATATAGAAAATTATCTCCTTACAAACCTCCAACATATCGAACTCCGATAGACCCCGTCCCATGAGAATTTTTACCATCCGTAACTATATGTCTAAGTTTTAGATTTTGTTTAAATGGTTGAATCTTTTTATTATAATCTAAAATAAACTTTTAATTAACTATTTTTTTTTTGGGTCCCAACAGATTTTTCTTACTTCTTAACATTAAAGTCACCCACAATTTGATCTACTTAATTCTTTAGAAACCCTATAACCTCCAAATTTCAAACCTAGGCTAGTCTCTTATAAGTATTATTAAACCAACTTTGTTCTTGACCAAATTCATCGCTTAATTTATTTCACAAGAATTGTTAATTATAATCATAATATGTCATATTGCTATTTGTCTTTATAAGCCCTAGTGTTCCATTTTGTCGGCACTCTTTAATTTTATGATAATTTTGATTCTCTTTAAAAATATTAATTATTTCATGAAAATCAAGTTAATTATCATGTCCTCAGATTTGCACTAAACTTGTATTTTATTTAACACTTGACTTTGCCTCTCATACTTGAAATTGATTCCATGCAACAATTGAACATTATTTAAAAATATACTTGGAATTCTATCGATAAAAAGCTTACATACACTTAAAAGTATGTTTCATTATGTATTTATTTTTATAAAATTTGGTACATATGGATTAATTAAATCAATCACAAAAGTTAAAGCATGCATGAACAATGACTCTCGATTAAAAAGTGTTAATTTCAATAATTAGGTGGGATATCTCATTTCAAGAAAATGACATTGTCAAAATAATAGTTGCATATGAATAATCTAATTAATTGACAAAGTTGAATAATAGAGATTAAACTATTCACAAAAAAAAAAAAAACAATTTGTTGAGAATTTGAGATAATATGGCAAAGAGCTTATTTCATTCGTCCATCGGGGTGTGGCTTTGTAGAGTATGGTTCATGATCTCATCTTGAGGTCCTGAGTTCGAATCCAGTTTGTGTGTGTTTCTTGTAAAAGTCAGGAACAGCCGGGAATTTTACATGCCCCGCTTAAACCCAAAATGGATGGTTTGCCCGTGAAATTTCCAACGATCAAAAAAAAAAAATTATTTCCATTCACATGTGTTACTATTCATGAAATCATAAACCCATATGCACCTAATGATGTCCAAATTTGGGTACTAGATTTTAGTCATTATGCCAAACATACATAATAAATTTCTAATAGGGACGGCAAGAATCAATACATATATATGTTATTATGTTACATTTGATTATTCTAATAGATACTTGTGTTGTTTTTATTATATAGTTGAACTCTTTTCATAGAACGTCATTTAATGTTTTTGAAGCATTTTCATAAGGGATATATGTAAGAGGAAGCCCATCATAAGAATAAAATTTTGAGATATAAGAGTTTCGAAGATGTATCACTTTAAACTAGCCAAAAAGTATAATATCTTATTAATGGAATGAGATTTTACAGATATAACTTTTTTAAAGAATAAATTTAAACTATAAGAGAAAATTAAATTTGAAGATTATATGGTATAAACAAAGAATTTAATTTTGAGAACAAATACAATGAAATGAAAATTATATATGTTTAAAATCTAAAACTTTTGAAAACGATTAGTTGGAACAGCAAGAGACAAGTTCAATGACTCAAAGTAAGAAGCCAACACTTATTGATAAATAAATAAATAAAATTAATTAATTAATTAATTAGTCTCTATAAAGAGACTTTGATTAATTCATTGCTTAATTAAACAATGATTTGATGGTAGTTAGTAAGATTTGGAAAGATTTTCCTCTCGTAAATAAAGTTCATATCTCAACGTCAATCACGCAACAATGGTAACATTAATTATAAATCAATCACTAAATTAACATCATGGTAGGCCCTTAATTACCTTAATCTCCCAATTAATTAATTCAAACTTCAAAGCTAACAAGCTAATATTAATTAGTCTTTCAGTATTCTCAAACAAGGTCTTCCTGTTAGGTTCTAATCCTTTTGTCTGTAAGTCAATATAATGTAAGTAGTATGCATGACCATGAAGGTGTTGACACGTGATTTTAATTATGTCTAATTTTTTTTTTTTTTGGAATCATTGGAAACCTGCGGTCAAACCACAACTTTCGAGCTTAAGTAGAACAGGTAAAATCACCGGCTGTCTCAGACTATTACAAGAAATACATTCTCTGGATTCGAACTCATTACCTAAATGTCAGATCTTGAGTCTTACACCATCAAGTTACGCTCCTTCGGAAAATTTACTTTTAAATGTTACTTATTTATATAAAAATTCTAAGTATGGGTATGATAAGATCCATGGAAAGTAATTTTTTGACACAAACGTACCTTTAATTTGATATTGAGAGTAGACGTTTTATGATTTGTGTTCATCAACTAATTATAATTAGAGAGATCAATTTACTACCTATTTTCATTGAACTATAGAGGAATTTTGAGTTTATGAGAGAAGGAGTATATTAATGTTCCACAAGGGGAGTGAATTGGTGATGTAGAGCTCAGGATCTCACCTTGAGGTATTGGGTTCGAATCTAAGGATCGCGTTTCTTGTAAGAGTCTGAGACAGTCGGAGGTTTTATCCGCTCCGCTTAAGCTTAGATAGAGTGGTTTGACGGTTGGATTTCCAACAATTAAAAAAAAAAAAAAAAAAAAAAAAAAAAAGAAAGAGTATACTAATGTTTTATCACCTGTCCAATGCCACTCTAGTATGTTTAAATTACAAATAATTTAATACAACAAAATATCTAAAGAATTTCTTAATCTTTTCTTGTATGTATATAACTTTTGGTGAGTAGATATTGTCTCTCTCTCTCTCTATATGAGTGCAAAGATCTTGTACAGACACTTTCTTAGCTTTCCATTCAAGCTTTCTAGATTTTCTTGATCATTCTAACTTTTCTCCTCTTTTGGATTTTCTCAACTAATTTTCCAAGAAAATTACCTTTGTAATCTATTTATACACAACATCAAATAACCCTAATCTTCTCACATGCTTGCTCTCCCTCTCTCTCTCTCTCTCTCTAGCTTTGCTAAATTTTTCACCATATGGCTTACATTGATCATCCAAATAACCCAACAACAACAACCCTAAAGCTTTTTGGCTTCAACATTTCATCACAAGATTCATCATTTTCAATCAAGTCTGATCAATCATCCGATCATGAGTCTCATGATGAAGTACTCGAACCCAATAACATCTCTTTTAACCAATCAAATGATAATAATAATAATAATAATAATAATAATAATATTAATGATGTTAAAAGTAAATACGAGTGTCAATATTGTTGCCGTGGATTTGCAAACTCACAAGCCCTAGGTGGCCACCAAAACGCTCACAAGAAAGAAAGGCAGCTGCTGAAGCGTTCACAGTTACAAGCCACTCGCCATCTTGTTTCTTCCCACTTTCAACACTACCCCATGTTAATATCATCATCATCATCATCATCATCACCGTCAGCCTTCAAGCCGACGAAACGTCGCCTCCTTGCTCCGGCGCCGCCTCCTCCGGCTTCTTCGGAGGAGAATCATTTTTCATCTTTTCATTACTTGCTGCATGGGAAGATGAATGCAGTGCCTCATCATAGAAGGAGGGATGTTATTATATCTTCGCATGAGATCGGACTCGGGGCTAACGCCGGAGTTTTGCCGGACGGCGGTAAGGCTCGGATTCATAAGGGGTTAGGGTTGGATTTGCATCTAAGTCTTGGGCCGGCAGTACCATAATTATGTGATTTTTTTTTTTTTTTAAATATTCTAAGGATTAATTTGTAGATATTTGATCATTATGATGAGCAAATTAATTTTCTATATTTAGCAGCTGTCGTGCGGTGCAATAGAGGTCAATAGGTCATATCAAATTATAATAATAATAATAATAATAAATTAATTACATCCTATAATGTTTAGGGGAAAAAAATAGGCATCAGTAAATTCATTCAACAATATTTTGTTTTGTGACCAAAAAAATAAGGAAAAATCGAACTGAAATGATAATTTATTTTATTTTCAAATTTTATTATTCGATACTTAATTAACAAACCGAATCAAATCGAATTATAATAATTTTTTAACTACAAAACCGAACCAAATTCATTAAATAATTTAATTTTTTTTATTTTTTTTAAATCTAATCATATTATTTTATTATTTTATAATTATATTTATTACATTATTTAATTTATTCAGTGTTTAGTGATGATTAATTTCATGAATATTTATAATTTATGCTTTGATTATTATTACTATTTTATTTTCCTACATTTTAAATTATTTAAATCATATTACATTTTATGAAAAAAATTATTGGTGTTGTTGTGATGATTAGAAGAATTACAATATAAAAAACTTAAGTAAATATTAGATTCAATGTTATTAAAAACCACAAGTTATTGTTTAAAAAAACATAATAATTAAAATTAAAAATTTATTTATAATCATATCGAACCAGACCGGACCGTGCTTAACCCTATGGTTACTTACATTCGTTAAAATTCGAACTCGAATAATCAATCAAATAAAACTTTTGAAAATCATTCGGTCAAATTTTTCGGAATATCCCACCAAGACATTCATTAGAGGTATGTCTAACAAACCAATAAAATCATAACATAACATGTATTTTAAAAAATATTTATGCCATGATTCGGTGATCGGTTGTATGTACAATATGAGAAAATCTTGTGTACAACATCATCAACCTAAAAAAAAATAATAAATAAATTCATGAGTCAATTATCGAATTACTGTCACTCATTTAAAGTTTGAATAATCGATAAGAATATTAATTTCGTGTGTTATTGCTTAATGATCCAGGTTTATTACTGATGGATGAAATGACTCCCTAACAACAAAGATCTCATTTCATTGCGAGCACATTAAATCCTCCGATTGAAAAGATCTCAAGATAATAAAATTGGATAAACAATTGACGGTCGACAGTATTGGTTGGATTAAGTGGGGAATAAAAATTTATCTTGAGAGAAATATCGCTTCCAATATATGTTGGATGAGTCAACAAGCTCACAACATTTCTAGTCTTGGACAGTTCCTCAGCGTACAACCTGATCATCGGCCGACCGTGGATTCTGATCTGAGGACAGTTGTCCACATATCACCAAGTGTTGAAGTTCCCTACTAAATGGGAGCGTATAAGAGATCAGAGGAGACCAACTTACTTCAAGGAGTTGCTATCAAACGACCTTGAAAGCCAAATCTGACTCAACATAGCAATTACAGGAATGATCTCGTAAGGCCGAGCCAGATCAGCCCAACATCTAAGAACTCGACGAGATCCAAATTTACCCCCAACTTGCAAACCACAAAGCACAAATTGGGACTCACCTTGAACCTCAGATGTGCACAGATTTGATAAACTTACAAATAAAGCGACATGACTGTTTCGCGTGGTCGCATGAATATATGATCAGGATAGATAACCCACGAACTTCGTGTGGACCCAGACTACCCCCGGTAAGATAAAAGAACAGAAAATTTTCCCCATAGAGGAACCGAATCATCAACGAGGTGGTTCAGAAGCTTCTAGAAAATGGAGCCATCAAATAATTCCAGTATCCCGAATGGCTTGCCAATGTTGTGGTTTTCCGAAAGAAAAATTGGAAATGGCGAATCTGTATCGACTTTACATATCTGAATAATGCATGCCCCAAAGATTCATTCTCTTTGCCTCATATCAATTCAATGGTCGATGCTACAACAGAGTATGGTGATCACGGTTTCAGGTCAAACCGCAACCCGACCCGAACCGCACCGCGCGGTTTGAAAAAAAATTAAAAATGATTTCGGGTCAATCGGAACCGAACCGCAAATTTCGGGTCGGTGTGCGGTTTTGACCCAACCGCGACCCGAACCGCCCAAAATCGTAAAATTTGACCCAAACCGCCTAAACCGCCGACCCGCGTTCAAATTAAATATTATTTTATATTTTTCTTCTTCTTTAATCATGAAATTTAAGATATTTAATGATCATATGACAATATGGAATTTATAAATGAAAATTATGTATTTTTTTCTCTTCAATTATTATGTGAAAACACACAAAATTTCCTTAAAAAATTTATAATCCAAACCGCCGACCCGAACCGCCCAAACCGCTAAACCGCCAACTCGAACCGCCGCTATTTTCCTTATCAAATTTGCGGTTTCGGTTTCTAATTTCTCAAACCGTCAACCCGCGCGGTTTGAATTGAAAAACAAAAAAAACAGACCCGAACCGCACCGCGAATACCCCTACAACAGAGCACGAGTTATTGAGCTTCATGGATGTCTACTCAGGCTACAATCAAATCCTCATGCATCCAAACAACCAGAAAAAGATGGCTTTCGTCACCAACTGAGGAATCTATTGCTATAAGGTGATGTCATTCGGACTCAAGATTTCCGAAGCCACATACCAACGCCTCGTTAATAATATATTTTCCCAATTGATCGAGAAGACCATGGAAGTGTACATAGACAATATGTTGGTCAAGTCATTAAAATCCTAGCAAGATCTAGAACACTTGGAACAGGCATTCAACATAATAGGAAGAATGGCATAAAGTTGACCTCATTAAGTGCATATTCGGCATCGCTTCGAGCAAATTCCTATAGTACATGGTCACTCGACAAGGGATCGAAGCAAACCCCTGAAAGGGAGAGGCCGACCTCCATTTTCTCGTTCATCTTGATCCACTTCATTGAAGTCTAGGCGACTTGCTCCCCAACGAGATACTATTTCATCAGACTAATCATCTCCTTAACCATCACCTTGAATGCGACCGCTTCTAACTGGTCAATCAACTAAGCCTTCTCGCTTTCAAGGGCAACCAGACTCTCCTTGTAAGCTTCCACTTCAGTCGATGTTGTCTCCCTCTCTAATTTCAGAGTCGCCTTAGCCTCTCTAGCCTCGTCTTCGGCCTCCTTCACTTTCTTCTTCATAGCCTCCCCTAACATCTTAACTTCGGCAAGCTCCTTCCTCAAGGCAGTATTTGATTTATCCACCTCTCTCACCCTTTTCTGACTGGCTTCAGCATACTTCTGCTAGTAGATAGCACATTCTAGAGTCTACAAAATCGAAAAAGAGCTCTGTGAGGAAAAAATCATTCAACAAGAATTACAACCTCAAGTATTGAATGGTTACCTTATACGAACGGGCCACTGTGTAGGAGTTCTACGGTCCCGAGGATCGAATAACATGCAAGAAATAAGTGCGAAAACAATCGACAAAGTTGTGGAATACTCACATCGATCGGTTGAGCGACGCGGTGGACAACAAAACTTTACTTTCTGCCTCCTCCAAGCTCGGCAGTGGCAGTTTATGTCATCCCCAAATTCAGCCATTTTGGTTCTCCTCCAAGCTCCAAGCTTTGTCATGGTGATTCCAAGCTCATGTGTGGACTTCCCTATCACCTTCGCATGACTTCGTAGTGTGCTAGCACTCTTGATTTTGCAACAAAATCATGACTTTTTGCTTCCCTTCATGCTCAATTTTTTCCCAGAAAAACCAGTGAAGAACGGCCTCATGGGCGTGTGTGAGAGAAGAAAAAAGAGGAGAGAGATATTTTTTTTTGGTTGTAATGATTTAGTGTATCTAATACATTTCTCTTTCTAATTTCCAAAATCAAAATAAATCATATACAATCAATAAACAATTGTAAATGTCAATCAAGCTTTCAAAAAGCTTTCTATCAACTTACATCAAGTCACATCACTCATGAATAGTGACTGGTGTCAATCACTCAAAGTGAAAGACATATATCACTTGATTGACGGATGATGTGACGCTAGATGCGACTAGCGATTTGACGCTTGATTTGACTTGCGTGCTGCACTCGAATTCGAAATGCGAATGTGTTCGCAAACAATCCCGGGCTCGGGTTCGCTAATTCCAAATTAAAAAATTTTTCTGTTGCGACGTAATTAAACGATTATGCCTAGCGAAATCACTATTCATGTCGCAAACGAATTAATTCTAAATTAACTCGTTCACCCGAATTAAAATCTAATTTTAATTCCGCGTCGAAATCCAATTTCGTATAATATATCGAATATATTATTTTATCGATAATTCCAAATTAATCGTTCTCTCTCTTTATTGATATTTTATCCCAGATAAAATATCTCCGCAATTAATCCCAGATTAATTTTCTCTCTCATCTAATTAATCCCAGATTATAAAGTGCGAGTCATATGTCATCGGTGAATCTTCGGGAAGTGACCCATGAGATCCCCGGATATGTTGGCAGTAAATTCGGTCGTCGGACTATCCGAACACGTAAGTACCTAATACTACTTTTGTACCGATTTACAAGACAATGTTGGCTTCTAGCAAAGCGTCATGCCTACCCAATTCTCCAGAAACATGCTTACAGGAATAAGCGATCTATATCAGGCGTAGTATACGTAGTATTGCGTATTTCGATCCAGTATCGAATGATCACATGCAAGGCCTGGGGCTGGTACAATGTCTGCCCCGTACGAAGCATATATCGGATCACTAGCAACTAGTCTCTTTATTATCAGATAATCATGACCAAGTCATATTATCCTAATGGTTGCAACCCTTTAGAGAACCAGTTATGTATCCCTGCGCGATCATCATCTCTATATGACTGGAGTGATACTTCTGTCTTGACATCACACCAAACACACTACGATTCTCATATACTCAGCAGAGCGTACACAGAACCTGTTAAAGCCATGGATGACCAAAACCAAAGTATATTGATTGTCACAAGTATTAGCGGTGCAAGTCTCAGGTTAAGACCAAATACATCTACCCTGATTTCGGACTTCCATAGACACATAGTCATACTACCAATGGAATTCCGAAGGGGTCTATCCAGAGCGAAGCTGTTTCCTGTACCATCGGTAAAACAAAACCTCCTATTACACTTGCATGAGTATCTTATATCCAAATATATGAGAACTATGTCGTTATGCCCTTACAATGCGCACAAGTGTAATACTAGTCTTTTACGCATTATTGATGTCCAATCTCGATAATACTCTGACTAGGGATATTTAATGATTTATCATTTGTGGATTGATACTGTCTCATATCATCTCAATCCAGGACCTAATCATATGGACCTCCTATCATTTATACATCTTGGTGATCTAATCACAAATGATAAGAGAGCAATCTCCTTTGTCACATAGTTAATTTGTACAACAACACCATGATCTGTACAAATAGTGACGTTATAGGTCATAATTGTCCAACACACTGCCCTTCGCGACCCCTCCACAGGCCCTAAACCTGTCAACCGACATTTATCTTCCTCCAGCAACAATCCATCCATAAAATAAGATAAACTATAGGGGTCTGACATGACTGTCACCCCCAGGGGATCTTGATGACGATGTTCTCAATGTCTTCCTCTGGTTCATCAAAAGCTTCCTCTTTTTTCGTTGACTGGCCATCCTCAATCGATGCTTTCACCACCAATTCTGAATGGAGGTTGGTAAAGACGCTCTCTTTCGCCAACGAAGGATCAGAAACTGACTCAACCTCCTTCCCCTTGACCTTATTACTTTTCCTCTTGGCCATTTCTCATCCATTGTTGGAAGTTTGAAGCGACCTGCCATGATTTATGTTACGCATAAAATCTCTTCAGACGTTAATGCCTTAAAAAAAAGCTTCTCATACAAGAATCAACACACCCAAGTACCCACTACTATGACCAAAATTAGTTTAGTCAAGGCCAAATGGGTACTTCAGTATCGAAAACTTCTTTCCATAAAGGGGTTAGTCTCAGCCTCTTTTCGTCCAAGACAATTCTCCAATTCCTCTCCGAAGCAGGTAAACTCAACAGGTATTTGGTATTCACAACAACATCGGGGGTTATGTTGAATGAACAGTTGCGGGATGTTCCTGAAAAATAAATAGGGAGTGAACGTCAGTCAAACGATAAAACGTTAGGGGAATACAGCGAAAGTATAAAGATACTCACTCCACGAGTTCCAAAACTCAATCACTATGCGAAAGTATCGACCTCATCCGACCCAAATACATTATCTCTCCTTACAAAGAAATAGAATTTTTGTCAGTCACTATGAGTGTACATTAATCAGTTTTAACTGATTAACAGAATTGTTCCGACCAGTTTTTTTATAATGGTTCGGTTATTGTGATTAAATCGATTTTTTTGGTTAAGATTTTAACTTTTTTGATTTTTTGTTCGGTTAAGGTTATGAGATTTGTATAACAGAACCGACCAATTAACCGATTACAAATCATAATTTGACTTTATATATATTTCTAATTAAAATGAAATTAAAATTTTTTCCTTCTGTCTTTACTGAGTGTAGTTGTAGACTGTTTTTTGATGAATTTAAATTTATCTTATGTTGTTAAACACATATATGTTTGTCTTTTGGATGAATTTAAATTTGTATTAATGTGTTAATGTAAATTGTTATTTGTGGAGATTATGGACTGGTTAATAACCGAATTAACTAAAACCGATCAAAAAATAATGGTTAGGTTGGTTAATGGTTATGTGTCATTAAATGGTAAAATCGGTTGAACATTTACTTAACAAAATAATTTTAGTTTTGTTAAAAAATCAAGGATTAACATACCGAAATGACTGATGCACACCCATATCAGTCACTTCAGTCGTTTGTCATCAAACCTAGCACTATATGTTCCTTCTTTTGTCGAAGGAATAAACGATACCTCCATTTCTCAGACACATGTTTCTTTAGGAAATATGTGTAGACTGGGTCTTTAACACCGAACCTAATCTCCAATTTGTACGCCATACATTCAACTGAAAATAACACCCTCCAAGTGTTAGGCATCAACTACGACGGAGCCAGTTCGTAGTGATCCAACACCTCCTAAACCAATCTGGGTATGAGAAACCTCAATCCGTGTGCAAATGGGCGCTCGTAGAATCCTACCCATCCAGGGATCTTGTAATCAATTCTTTCACTCGGCATGGCTAATCTCACCTCTATCGACGGGGGAAACCTATACCTTAGTTTCATTTCCCTCATTGACTGCTCTGTCACTCGACTAGCTGAGTTATTAGTCAAAATATTGGTTGGTTCACTAGTACTTGGGGTCCCACTCGACTCCCCAAAGGCAGGTAAAGTCCTGAGAGATTTTACATCTTTAGGTATTCCTATGGGCGGTTCGGCTATGATCAGAATCCCAACTTCACTCGAACACTCATACGATCAATCAAAACCAGTTTCTTCCCAGATAGACTCATTGGAAGATCTAGAAACTCCTTCAGATGACCCATCATACATCTCCACAAGAGTATCTCTAGAACTCATAGCACTTTCACTCGAAATATCTTTCACACGTCAGTTTATTCAAACCTATAAATAACTAAAATCTTCATTGTCACTACATCTTGTGACTCAAACAGCCCTAAATTCACAAACATAATTCTTCATAGACTACCCAACCTTGAAAATGAAATTGCCTAAATATCCAAGAATAAGATTAAATCTTCCCAAGAACGAGTTGAAGAAGTAAAGAACAAAGGCAAAAGCGAGGAGAATACATTGAAGACTATAGGAACTCTTCCAACTAGCTGAAACGAGCGAGTTTTTTTTAATGAAATAAATGAGCCTACAAAACCCTCTTATACTCTCGTTTCCTTTTGGCGTCTCATTTTCCCGCCTAAAGCCATCTTGGAACACTCGCTAGGGCTATAGTAGCAATCAAACACGGGCCTTAATCATTTTATGTCTGCCCCGAGAAATCCAATTGGGCTCTACATCTAGAGAGGAACGAACTATATTATCGTCTGAGGCCTGTCAGATCACTATAAATGGACATGCGTCGTTCGCTTAGAAAGAGTAAGAAAATTGCACGCTCTAACAGACATCTAAAGGCCCTCATATGCCCAAGTCAACATGCATGGACCTTCACATGGTCCAGTCAGCTTACGAAGCAACTTATTTCTCTCAGTCGACAAGAGTATACCCTTCCGAGCGTCCTATAGGTCCAATTGGCCATAAGGTTATCTATCGGACATTTAAGTCCTTCAGACGACATAGAGTACTTGCACATAGTCTAAAATACATGATCAGACCCTTGTTTCAGCGGACATCCAAGGACCACCATTTGACTCAACCGACATGGTTTTCGGACGACATGTAGAAATGTCCAATTATTATCGCTAACCATGTTTGTAATTTCAGACATATAGGTAATATCATATGCCTTTGTGATTTCAGTCAATGAGAGCATTCCCCATGACTCTTGTCGAGTCAAGTTGAAGATCTTGTCATTCATTTGGTTTAGACGACATAGAAGACTCATCTGAGCCTACGTCAGAACCAGTCGGCTAGAGATTATCCTGGACCTTCATATGGTCCAATCAACGAGAACATTCCCCATGACTTTTTTAGAGTCAAGTTGAAGACCTGGACTTTCATCTGGTCTAGACAACATAGAAGACTCCCCCAGGCCTGCTTCAGGACTAGTCGGCTGAAGATTATCTTGGACCTTCATTTAGTCCAGTCGATGTGAATATTACCCATAACTCGTGTAAGTCAAGTTGAAGACCCGGACCTTCATCTGGTCCATACGACATAGAATACTCCTCTGGGTCTGCTTCAGAACCACTCGATTGGAGATTATCCTGGACCTTCATCTGGTCCAGTCAACGGGACATTCCTCGTTACCCTTGTCGAGTCGAGTTGAAGACTTGGACTTTCATATGGTCCAGACAATATAGAAGACTCCATCTGGGCCTGTTTCAGGACCAATCGGCAGGAGATTAATCCTGGACCTTCATCTGGTCATGTCGATAGGATATTCTCCATGACTTTTATCGAGTCAAGTTGAAGACTTGGACCTTCATCTGGTCCAGACAATATAGAAGATTCACCTGGGCCTGATTTAGAACCAGTCGGTTGGAGTTTATCCTAGACCTTCATCTGGTCCAGTCGACGGGGATATTCCCAATTGACTCTTGTCGAGTCAAATTGAAAATCTGGATCTTCAACTAGTCCAGACGACATAGAAGACTCTCATGGTCCTACTTCAGGACCAGTCGGTTGGAGATTATCCTAGACCTTCATCTGGTCCAGCCGACGGGGGATATTCTCCATTACTCGTGTCGAGTCAAGTTGAACATCTGGACCTTCATATAGTCCAGACGACATAGAAGACTCCTCTCGGCCTGCTTCAGGACCAGTCGGTTGGAGATTATCCTAGACCTTCAACTGGTCCAATCGACGGGGACATTCCCCTTGACTATTGTCGAGTCAAGTTGAAGACCTGGACTTTCATATGGTCCAAACGACATAGAAGACTCATCTGGACCTGCTTCAGGATCAGTAGACTGGAGATTATCTTGGACCTGCATCTAGCCCAAGCAATATCAAAGACTCTATGACCTTCATTGAGTCTAGTCGACTGAGGGTTATCCTCGATATTCATTTGGTTCTCTTATGACCTTCGTTTGGTCCAAGCGATGTCAACGTCCTAATACGATCACATATTTTAATCAAACCTCAGACGACATACTCGTTGAATACTCTCTGAGCCAAGGAATAATTGACTTAAAGAGTAGAAGACAAACTGTACGGGCCAAATTTGAGCCAATGACCCAATTGTATTTTCATCTCAGGCCCATCTACCAAATGAATCCCTCAATGCAACCCATTGGTTTTCCAACAGATCTCCAAACTTCATAATTAATTACCCTTCAAGTGATAAACTGTTTTATCATCGAAAAATTAAGCATTTAACATGTTAAATGGACCCAACATCATAAATATAGCACCTATCCCAAGTACGAAGCTACTTCTTACCCTATAAAAGGATGCAGAAATCGGAATTATATTCATTCAGGCTTTCGCACTCATATTAGAGCTCTTAAAACATATCATTATTTAAACACTTGTCTACCGCCCTCACGACGGTCCACGGAGGTGAAGGTAAGCTCGAACCTTGTTCTTTCTTTATTTACTACTCATCTTCATCATTAATTTGAGCATTTGAGTGCCTACGGGAACCACCACACCGGTGAGTAGAAACTCACAATTTACTTTACCTTTGTTTTACAGAATCCCAAGCGCCCCATCATACAAATCTCGATTGTGGATCGAAAGCGAAATCCAGTATCTACAACTAGTCATTCAAATAATTATTCATCATATGTTAAATAGAAAATTAAACCTAATTGAAGTAAAGTCATTGTCCAAATGCATCGGTTGAAGGAAAAAATGAAGATAGACCATGCTACAGATAATCATGCTTTATTAGTTAAATTCAATTTAAAAGATTAAAGATTGAAATAATTGATTTCTGGTACTATCTGGCTCAAATTAGGCCTTCGATCAATTCCAAACTTAAGTGTTGAAATGATGGATTGAAAGCTGACAATTGTTGTGTGGCTGTTGAATTAGGTGGAGCACTAAGGGTTGTATTTTTCAATTATCCTGTATGAGAAATAGTCATAATTAAAATTAAAAAAAAAAAAAAACTTTACACTAATTTAAATAGTAACTACTAAATGTTAGTTCACTTCAAGGAAAGAAATAAAATAGTTTTGTACCTTTTACAATTGCTATGGAAATAAAATAGTTCCATAGCAATAAATAAATAACCATATATCTATGAAATAAATAAAATAATCAACCAATTCAAATGAACACAATCAATGAGTTGATGATGATGGAGAATTAAATGAGAGATTTAGTTGGCTGGTTAGTGACGAGAGAGAATTGAAACAGAAAATTAAATGAGTAATTGTAAAAAAATTGGAACAAATAAAAAGATGTAGGGTTTTAATTAATTGTATCGCATGTCAATTTTTTATTTATTGGTGATACCACATCAACTTGTAATATGAAATTATTGTTGCATATTAGATTTTCTTGTACAATATAAATATGCATTAAATGAATTTATCTATCCTCGTGTCCAATTAGTCATAAAATTAATTAACGTAATTCCCGTACTAAATTTTTCTTAATTACTCTTTATAAAATATTGGGTTAATTATATTTTATCTCTAAATTTTTTGACAACTATCTTCATTCATTCACAACTTATTAACAATATCAAACTCACTCTCACTTAGTGTTGAAAAAGATATACGATAGAAAATTATAAAAACTTATCCCACCTAGTCCAAATTTAAAGAAATTAACCTTAAAATATTAAATGGGCCAATTCATTTCTGTGAAAGCCCAAATAGAACATTAAATGATCAACACAGCCCAAAAAACAAAGCCCAACTTGAGTCCATGATGAAAAGAAAAAGATTTTCAAGAGAATCCAAATCTTCTGTCCCATTAATATTGTGTTCCACCAATCAAATTTGGACAACTAATATCTCTCATTAAATGAGAGAATTCTGACTTTAACACTCCACCAATCAGATTGTTCTCTCATTTAATGAGATATATTAGTTGTCCAAATTTGATTAATAGAGCACAATTAATGGGACAAAAGATTTGGACTCTTTTCAAGAAGATCTAAATATTACTAAAAACCGTGAAATTTTCATTTTTCCTCGAAGTTTGATGAAAGTTTACAAAAATCCAATGATTTTTTACGTATAAATTTTCATTTGAATTTTTAAAATGTCTTAATTTCCTCAAGATAATGGTGGAAGAATCATAATTTTATTAAAATTTCAGGTGTAAATTAATAGACAATTAGTAATTTCAAGTGAAAATTGATAAACTTAAAAGTTTTTGAGTTTTTTTTTTTTTTTATTCTGCAAATTTTCTGTATTGAGTTGTTTAATTTCTCTGTAGCTTCAGATAATTAATATAAGCTTGTCACTGATTGTTGGGGAAAATATTTCCCATCCGCTAAGATAAAATAAAAATTATTTCATGGAGAGGGGATCCAGATACAATGAATACGCTGAACTGAGAGAATCAAGGCTGCGTAGGAAGATAATGCAGGAAGATGATGATGATGATGAAACAAATGATGGGTATGAGCCAAAGCGATGGCCTTTAAAGAAACAAGTGAAGTTTCAGGGGACTTTGACTGGTTCAAGAAAAGGGTCCTCTGTTTTGGCTCAGTCAGTGCCTGATTTTTCAGTAACTTTGCGGAAAGAGAATCGGAAGCTTGCCCCATCAATGGGAATTTTTCAAGTTCACAGGGATGTAAGTCTGGAAAATGCAGGGGGGAGACGAAGAAGATGATGGCAAGAAAGAGTTATGCTTGAAGATTGAAGGGCATTTCAATGGGGGTGGCAAAGGATATTATAATTGTGGCCAAAACAGAGGAGGGTGAAGTGTAAGATCTGAAGTTACCAAGAAATGTTTTTTAACAAATAACATCACATTAATTTGTACAAAAAATACACACCACATGATGAACAAAAGAAACTCACAAATCAAAAGTAACAGGGCTTTATATGAAATTCAGAAGGAAACTAGCCTGCATTACCAGATGTCTATCACAATCTCCTCAACCAAAATTTGAAGTATGTCCAAACCAATTTCAGCACCAGTTTCAAACCCTTCTATATCAAAATCTGTCCATTTCCCCAACGAATGGCTCATCTCACATTCTATTATCTCGTCGTTAGTCATCCCAGCCAAATGCGTCCACCTTATAGCCTCCTCTCCAACCTCTCGAACCAGCATTTCCGCCTTCATGCGTAATGGCAATCTTGTCCACGCATTGAATCCACAGTTACAGTATCGGCCATACAGTGCATCAAAACATTCTATCCAACAGTCGAAAAGGAATCCCCTAAGTTGAATGCCATCTTTCGTAGATTCAAACCCAAGAAGGCAATTGAATTTTGGCTGCATAGCACTAGCAAGAACTTCAAATTCATCGAGTAGAAAGGGAGCTATAAGAAAATCTTTCATTCCACCAGGGTTCCGAAGACTTGTGTTTCCAAACAACAGTTCAGCATTCAAGATAACGCCTTTGGCAAGACTTAGCTTGCTTCCGGTTAATCCAATATCAATATATTTAATGCTATGCAACAATCTAGATATTTGGTTGATAATATCAATCACCATTAGATTACTAGTACTTCCTTTGCTCAGTGAGGTTGCAGAATCTAGAAGGTCAGTATCAGGAACAGCTGGTTGCAACTGATCTTGAGAGAAATCCATAGAGTCGAATTGCAGCCTACATCCTGGAATCAAAAGCAAAATATTCAGAATTGCCAAAAAGCATTTTCAAATACTATTTGTAGGAAAGAGGAAAGATTGGAAGACAACAATGAAAGGCAATGGAACCAAGAAAAAAAGAAAGACATTTCCTCACTAATGATGTAACGGCCTAGGCCTACCAACCAATAGATATTATCCGCTACAGATTTGTTATTGGGTTTGGCAACCCAAATAGAGTCTACTATATTAGAGGAACCCATGGCATATAAACTAGTTCAGCATCCTCTCTAGCGATGTGGGATGTTAAATTATCCCCTCACCCTCCTTAAGGATCTCGCATCCTTGTGAGGGGCAATTGGAAACGGAATGAAATCATATCTATCCACACATCGGGTCACGAGGCGTCTCTGATACCATTAGTAACGGTCCAGACCCACAAACAGTAGATATTGTCCATTTTGGACACAACCCACCACAGATTTGTTATTGGGCTTTACAACCCAAAATGCGTCTACTATTATAAAAACTAGTTCAACATCCTCCTCGCTTGTGATGCGGAATGTTACAAATGAATTCAGTTCCTCACCTGAGCTGTTATCTATGCTACTGGAGACACAGCTGTCATTTGAGAATGAAGTTTCAAGGACAGAACCGGGACTAAAATGTTCACAATCACTTCCAAACCCAGCTGATGTCACTTTTGTCTTTGCCTTGGACTGAGAAGAGAAAAAAAAAACCATAATCATCACAACAAAAGTTCCAGTGGCCACACTAAATCTCGTTACAATTTCTAAAATTGTAAGAATCAACAGGATAAAAAACTATACAAACATATTTACCCACAAATTTACCAAGATAATTCAACGAGATTGTGCGATCTTTTTACAAATATTTAATGGGCAACAACATCAATAAGTCGAAGCATGCTCATAGTCCTACATGCATTGATCCCTTTAACCAATCATTAATCCGAAAAGCTATTAAGGTACCATTATCAGGAACAAGTAGAATAGAAGTTAGGACAAAATGATGAAATGTCGTAGACAGATTATGATATCATATACCTAAATATTATGCCTAATTGCCAAAACCCAACATATTTGAAGCAGTATGCCAATGGAAAAAGAAACCAACCTGTAAAGATACATGACCATCAGGATAAATAGGCTGCTCTGCTGTCAAAGCAGATATTAGCTCTTGAAGGATTACAGCATTGGATCTCTTAGGTGGGGTACCTTCTGTTATCAAATCATCCTCTTCCTGGGAAGTCAATTCCTTCAATTTTTCTTCTATCAAGGCACCTAAAGCATCTCCTGAAAATGGCAACTGCTTTTTCAGAGATGATACCCCATCATTTTCATCCATCACCATTCTCTGGTGAGAAGCACTCTTCTTACTCATAGAATCATTTTGATCCTTGATTTTCTCCTTGATGTCCATGGCATTCCCAGTCTTGTGTCTCAATGGAGAATTAAATGTAAAAGAAATTACATCATTTTCCTTATTGCCATTAGCTGCACCATCCCTTTCACAGGCTGATTTGCTTTTGATAGATGCCCGATCCACTGAACAAGAATTAAGACCCTTTGCTTTGCCAGTCACCATATCACCCCTAAAGTTTCTCTGTCTCCCTGGCATTGAGTTGATAAAGCCTGTACTTTCAACTGATCCATTGACACTAATGGTCCTCCTCTTTCGCACTGGAGTCCTTAACTGTTGCAAAGAGCCATCTCGCTGGTTACAAGATTTTCTCTCAGCATCAATGCTAGAATTATCTCCTTTGGAAGGAACCCTAGGCCTGGTGCGGCCACTTAAATTTCTGTTCAGAGCAACAAAATCTTTGGCCCTACTAACATTATTTGCAGCTGATGAAACTCTCCTGCTTGGAAGATTACTCAGTTTGTCCTTTGGTGGAATCCTGTCCCTGCACAAAGACGTCTGATTTTGGTTTTGGGTTCTTTGCCTGGAAGTCAAAGCAGATGGCTCCTCATTTTGAGGCTTGCACTGCTGGCTCGTCAAATTCCACTGAACTTGACCTTCTTGCAATGAAGGCTTCCTATCTGGACTGGGTACATTACCCAAATGCGTTTTGTTATTGCTCTTTTCTAGTGCAGAAAGAGATACAGGTTGCCCTTGTTGTCGGAAATCTAAATCTCTTTCTTTGTCTAGAGAGGATCCAGGTGAACATGGCTTACTCTTTCCAGTTCCCGGAGAAGAGACATTGACGAAATTTGAAGCAGAGGATGAATAAACAAAAGGCTGTTCAACATTTGGTCTGGATTCCACAACACCTAGCATAGTGCCACAATTTCTACAAGAAGTCTGCCCCATGAAAGACATACAGCCGCCCACGTTATAAGTAGGCTGCGTTGACAAATCTGGCGACATGTACTCCACTCTTGCTTCCATCAAAACCTCATCCTTGGTGGTGAAGAGAGTTGAACTTGAATAAGTAAGAGCAGATTTTGCTCTATTTGTAGCTTGCACACCAGGCTCCAAAATTTTAGTAGCAACATCAAACAATCTAGAGGTCCTAGACACATTCCTTGCAGAGGAGACCCTAGGACTCTTTACAGGAGAAGCAAGTTTTGGGTGATAATTCCTTCTTGACCGCGACAAAACGCTCTTAATTTGCAAAGCCTCGGCTCCAAATCGAGTCACTACCCGCCTCTCAAACTGCCCAGTCTTTTGCATCTTTTGAGGCCTAGATTCAAATTTTCCACAACTTCTGTCTTTCAAGTCTTCACTACTAGACCCACTACACTCATTCACATATTTCTCATCTCTACCATCACAAGAACCAGCAAATGAAGATTTCTTGGGATTATATTTATGAACATCCGGCATTGAGTCAAGACCCATTAGCCTAGCAACCAAACCCGGCGCTCGCATGCCACTTTTTTTCTCTAAATCAAAACTATTACAGATACCATTTCTCTTCATATTGGGAAAATCCCCACTGCTCTCATCAGCAATCTACCATACACATTGATTATCAAAATACCCACAAATTGTAATACACATTCAGCAAAAACAAGCAAGATAATTCAAATAAGACGAGACAAAAATAAAAAAGAAATTAAATTTTTACCAAATGAAGCTTGGTTTTGGGCATCTTCTCATCCCTTATAAACTTCTTTGAAACTTGTTTCGCTCGAACTAAAACAATGCAGCAACAAAATTCAATCTTTCTTCACAAAATGGAAACTTTATGAACAAGACTAACAACATTCATAGAATACACTAACCTGGAGGAAGCAATTTTTGGAAAAAGGATTCTTCTTCTTCGCAAATCTACGGTTCCAATCAAAGAGCTTAAAGAAAATACCAACACAACCAGCAGGCCTATGGCTATGAGGCTTCTTCTCTGTTATAGCCAAAGACGACGACGACGACATTTTTGCTGTCGTTTCATCCATTTTATTTCTCCAAAATTAAAACCCTAAACCCAAAGAAACCCAACAAGCTCTCCTCATAAACTAGACCCACTACATTGCAAAACCCAAAAAAAATCCCATAATAATTTTCATCAAAAAGGTCTTTAATTTGATCCCAACAAGCAATGCTAAAGCTTAAAAGACACAATGTAAGCAAGAAAACAATAACCCAGATGAGAAATGCAGTGCAATTATGTAATGAGCAAAAAAACAAAAATTAAAAATCTAGCATCTGCCTAATGCCTAATGCCTAATGCCTAATGCTAAAGCTAATGCCAATGCCTCTCTCTCTCTCTCTCTCTTTCTCTCTGTAGAACGAAAAAGACAGCACATAGGAGAGAGAAACAACAAGATACAGTAAAGAGATGTAACAGAACACACTATGCATGCAGAGAAGTGTAATGTATCTTCTAGTTCTACCATCTGCATGTCTTTACGCAAAGACCAAATGATTCTCTTTTATCTTGTTGATGATGATGGTGGTTTTGTGACTTGTGAATGAAAAGAGAAAGAACGCTTACTGACGGGGAACGAAAATTATATTATGTGCCGGATGTATATACCTTCTCTCTTACAGGGCTCTCGAGAAACAGACATTTGGTGGCGGCAGGTTATATATATTACGGCAGATTAACGCTGAAAAAGGAAGGGCTCTGTCTTCTACTATGCTCTGAATTGAGCTACAGAAGAGGGAAGAGTTTTGATTGATTGATTGACTGTGCTGCGTCGATCAATCAAAACGGAACAGGTAAATTTTTTTAAGTTCGAAATCTCATCATCAAATTATTCATTTCGAATTTAAATGATGAAAAATGATACACATATAAATATTTTTACTGAAAATAAATACACTCTTCTCATTGTAACTACCATGATCATTATAGTAATCACTGTATCTATAAGTAAAAATATTTATATATCTATTATTTTTATTAAACGATTAGATAATATTTCTTATTATCCCAAACTCTGGCGGAAAGACACTCTTTAAATTCTAGCATATAACATTTCCTTGAGACTGTCACTACGTTAATACATAAGCCTAAAATTTCATGAAAAATTAAAAGAATTTGTATAGAAATTTACTTCATTATATATTTTTTTCATTTAACTTCTTCAAATTTATAAGTTTATTACTTTTGTGTTAGTACCTCCATCCAACTAAAATCTTAGTTTTACCATCCTAATAAACTTTATTTCAAATGTATCATATCTTTTTATTTGTGTTAGTACCTCCATCCAACTAAAATCTTAGTTTATAACTTTTGTCTCTTTCAAATGTATCAAATTTATAAACCGACGTCGGGAGTGGCGTCCGGCGACGACACTCTTATGATCAAGTTGGAGGAAAAAATTTAAAGAGATAATTTAATTCTATTTTTTTATTTGTTATTTTCTTTTTTATTTTAAAATTGATTTTTAAACATATAATTTGCTAAGCTATATACTATAACTAGGTGATGTGAAAAATGGCAACACAATGAGGCAAAAGTAAAATCGTAGAGTCCACATCTGTCAGTGTCAACCATCCACATACAGCTAAGGCCTAGGAGCGTTGTTTCTTTTTCTTTTAAATTTTTTCGAATTTTACAACACGTCACTTAATTATTATCTTTCATAATATTTCATTAAATTGTTATTTTCTGCGATAATTTGAACTTTTTATTATTATTATTATTATTATAAATTTAGTAATGTGTCGTTTATATTTTTATTCCTGCATAGTGCTGTGCATACCATCAAATTAGAGTTTAAATTGTGGCGGTTCACAGAAAATTTAAAATATATAAAGACTAATGAAGTTAAAGAGTTTAATACTTTAATTTATCACATGATTTGTTAACCTAATATTACAGAAGAATAAAATTAAATGATTTTATTTTTTTATTTTTATTTTTTTTGAAATCGTTGGAAACCCCGCCACCAAACCACCCATTCTGGGCCGCGGCGCAGGTAAAACCCCCGGCTGCCCCAGGCTCTTACAAGAAGTTGCACCCCCTGAATTCGAACCCAGAACCTCAAGGTGAGATTCTGGACCCTTCACCACCCATTGATGATTTATGTTCATTCGCAAATCATCAAATAATTTTCAAAATGAGATAGCAATAATTATTTCTTCATTCCATAGTTAAATGCTCCGATATGAGGTATTACAATCTAGTCATGTATATATCGTTGAGGGGAGCTATTCAAGACAATATAAATATGATTTTAAATGATTTAATGTTCGATTATTAATATTTTAAGAAAAAAATGATATTTTTTAATTTCAAAACCTCGTATTTTTTTCCTATAAATTAATAAATTATACAAACTATAATTTTTAATTTGACATCTCGAAAAATTACGAAAATATATAGTTTTTTTATCCATTTTTTTAATTAAATGAACACGTGAGTTTCCATGGACCGGCAAAGCAGTTAACAAACCAAGATTAATGTTGTCCACATTGATGAAGTTGATGGTTTTTTTTTTTTATTATTATAAATTTAAAATAGGGTGTATAAAAATTAATTAAATTATATGGTATTGATTGATAATTGCATATTTGCATTTGGGACCTAAACCTAGGCCATAGTGAAAGTCTATTTTAATTTTTATTTTTATTTTTTAGATTTGGTCATGGAGTCTTAATTGTTTTGACCATTATTTTGTCTTGTTACAATGTTGTGAATAAGTGAATTTATCGACTTTCACCCAAGTGATTGAATTTGAAAGGCCATAAGAGATTGGTGGGTGGTTAATGATTCCTTTGAATATAAAATCTGTGAGTGTTATTATGGTGTGAATTTGGAAGACACTCGAAGCTCTTGTAGTTAATTAATTGATTCATGAATTTCGAAATATGTATTAAAATTTTTATTTGATTTATTCATTCATCTATTTTATTTAATTCATGAGTCTCGAATCTAATTTTACTTTATTTATTATTTTGTTCATGTACCTCATTATGATGTTATACATATATAAAGAAGTATTGAGATATATTGAGAATACACGACATATGTAATATAATGTCACACTTCTATTTTGATAGACGGCTCCATTTAATGAGATAGTGGTTTTAACTAGGCGGCCTAAACCGATTTTGGTCAAGGTTATTTGATTATTAATATTATTCCAAAGGGTATGGGTTAGTGGTGTAGAGCTTAGAATCTCGCTTTCAGGTCTTGGGTTCGAATCCAGGTGATGTGTTTCTTATAAGAGTCTGGAACAACCGGAGGTTTTACCATGCTCCGCTTAAGGCCGGGTTGAGTGGTTTGGCGGTGAGGTTTTCAACATTTACAAAAGAGAAAAATTGTTTGGAGATAAATTGTTTGGAGATAAATCTTTTGTTCTTTTTAAATAAAAACCGCAGTAACGAGCAGGACACAATCAAGTACATATTCAATCTTGAGTATTGTGGCCAGAGTTGAGTCGACGATGGATTTTTGCAGGAAAGTACTAGAATGGTGCATTTGATCAGTGTTTAAAAATTCGGTCGAGGCTGCCGCCTCGAGGAGCCGCGTCGCCGCGACGAAGCGTCGAGGCGGCCGCCTAATTCGATTTTTATGAGGAGGCCGCCTCACGCCAAATCGGGGTGAGGCGGCCGCCTCACGCGAAACTTGTTTTTTTTTTTAATTTTAACATTTTTTAAATTAAACGACGACGTTTTGAGGATTTCAAAACGTCGTCGTTTCATTTACATTATAAAAAAAGAAAATTGATTTTAGGATTTCTGTATTCTCTCTCTCGACTCCTCTGTTCTCTCTCTCTCTCGGCCTATACTGCTCTCTCTCTCTCGGCCTCCTCTGCTCTCTCTCAGACTCTCGGTGACTTTTCTGATCTCGGCGACGACGATGGTGTTGGGTTTCTTTAAGGTCCCAATTATCATTATCAAGTAAGAAACAAGTATGAATACATCAAAGGAAATTGCGGAATACTCACAATGATCGGTTGAGCGATGCGACGAAAAACAAAACTTTTTATGCCCTTTGATGTTCACGGCATTTGCTGTTTTTGGTCCTCCTCCATTCGGTCATCTTGGTCCTCCATTGATGCTCCAAGCTCCAAACTTCTCAAATGGTGATTCCAAGCTCACAAGTGCGGTTCCCTATCACATTGTATATATTCTTTTGAGTGCTAGCTCTTGATGATTTTGCCACAAAATCACCATCTTCATCCTTGTTATTTTCGGCCTTGCCAAACAATGGATAAGAAAATTGGTTCAAAACCGAGAGAAAGAGAGGAGGGAAAAAGGGCTCCAAAACCGTGAGCCATTACAAGAGAGAGAGAGAGAGAGAGAAAATATGTTAGGTTAAAATTGATTTCCAAAATCAATAATAACATATACCAAAAAAATTGTAAAATGGCTTTCAAAAAGTCAACAAATTTTTGGAGGCAAAAATGCATTAAATGCATTCAACAACCCACATCAACTATTCACATCACAAGTGACTTGACATCACATCACTCAAAGTGACAAGTGATTTGACGCTTGATGTGACTAGTGATTTGACGCTTGATGTGACTAGTGATTTGACGCTTGATGTGACTTGTGGGCCGCACTTAAGTTCGCAATGCGAGTGCGCCCGCAAACACTCCCGGGCTCGGTTTGTTAATTCCAAATTAACGAATTTTCCGTTTCGACGTAATTAAATAATTATGACTAGCAAAATCACTATTCACGTCGCTAACGAATTAATTCTAAATTAACTCGTTCGCCCGAATTAAAATCTAATTTTAATTCCGCGTCGAAATCCAATTTCGTATAATATATCGAATATATTATTTTATCGATTAATTCTAAATTAATCGTTCTCTCTCTTTAAATAATATTTTATCCCAGATAAAATATCTCTGTAATTAATCCCAGATTAATTTTCTCTCTCATATAATTAATCTCAGATTAATAAAGTGCGAGTCATACGTTATCGGTGAATCTTCGGGAAGCGACCCATGAGATCTCTGGATATGTTGGCAGTAAATACGGTCGTCGGACTATCCGAACACGTAAGTACCTAGTACTACGTTTATACCGATTTACAAGACAATGTTGACTTCTAGCAAAGCGTCATGCCTACCCAATTCTCCAGAAATATCCTTACAGGAATATGTGATCTATATCAGGCGTAGTATACGTAGTATTGCGTATTTCGATCCAGTATCGGATGTCACGTGCTAGGCCTGGGGCTGGAAACGTGTCTGCCCCGTACGAAGCACATATCAGATCTCTGGTAACTAGTCTCTATAATCAGATAAACATGACCTAGTCATAATATCCCGATAGCTGCAGCATATAAGAGAACCAGTTCCGTATCCTACGTGATCATCATCTACACTATTACTGGAGTGATACTTCCATCTCGACATCACACCCAATACACTGCGATTCTCAATATACCCATAAGAGGCGTACACAGAACCTGTTAAAGTCATGGACGACCAAAACCAAAGTACATTGATTGTCGCAAGTATTAGCGGTGCAAGTCTCAAGTTAAGACCAAATACACCTACCTTTATTCGGACTTCCATAGACACATAGTAATACTACCAATGGAATTCTGAGGGGTCTATCCAGAGCGAAGCTGTTTTCCGTACCATCGGTAAAACACAACCTCATACTACACTTGCATTAGTATCTTATACCCAAATATATGAGAACTATGCCGTTATGCCCTCACAACGCGCACAAGTGTAATACTAGTCTTTTACGCATTATCGATGTCCAATCTCGATAATACTCTGACTATGTATATTTAATGATTAAATATTCGTGAATTGATACTGTCTCATATCATCTCAATCCGGAACTAATCATATGGACCTTTCATCATTTATACATCTTGGTGATCTAATCACAAATGATAAAAGAGCAATTTCCTTTGTCACATAGTTAATTTGTACAACAACACTATGATCTATACAAATAGTGACGCTATGGGTCATAACTGTCCAACAGATGGCAGCGTTTGTGGTAACTTGTTCTGCTTGTTTTTCTTTTTCATTTATCAGTCAATTTCGGTTTTTGATCTGTTGGTTGTTAATATTATTGCTATATGGTAGTTCCCCTGAATGTGTAGCACTACTGATTCTGGGCAAGTATCATTTTCCATAAACGATATTGTGAAAGGTTCAAAGCAAATTATAATATTATTCTTCATCAAGTAAAAGATATTTCAAATATTATAGAGCTTTATTCAAACAAAAAATATATATTATAGAGCTAGTTAACACCTAAAAGATATAAACATGTTGTTTCCTTCTGTTTGTTTGCTGAATGTAATGTTATTATATAAAGTTCGCATATAATCTGTAGATTTGGATATTAGGGTTTTTGATTTGGGTAAAATCAGTGATTAAGAATTGAATTGGATGTAAATTTTTTATATATAGAGATTGAATAATATCAAAAACTTCATTTTCAGATCGAGGCGCCGCCACGTATTTTTAAACATTGACTGTTTCAATATGCTATAAAAGATAGCTTATTTAGGGATTAGTTATCAATAATTGTTTGAACATATTATGAATGAAGAAGAAATGAATGTATTTTAGATTTAACATGTTTTTATTATTCTGATATTACAATTTTAATTATTTTTTCGATTTTCTGATCGAGGCGCCCGCCTCGCCTCCTCGCGCCTCATTGGCCGGCCGCCTCGAGGAGCCGCCACGTATTTTTAAACATTGCATTTGATATAAATTATTGTACTGAGAATATAATATAATTTATAAAGCATGGAATAAACGGTAGAGTATAAATACGTCAAAAAATAATATAATGTTGTGAGATTATGATTTTGTGAGCCTTGACGTTAGCGTTAAATAACATGTTTAACGAAATATTTTAACGCTAACAAAACGCTCTACCAAACGCACCCGAAATGTAATTTGAGGATGTCGGGGATTCGAGTAATAGCAAGAAAGAGTGGCCCCTTTCAAACACACAAATTGGGATACATTAAATGTTGATGCGGCTGCCAATGCTATGAGGAACATAGCTATAGACTAGGGACAACAATCGTCCATAATGATCATGGAGAAATTATGGCTGCCGCAATTCACTCAACCGGATTCATGGGAGACATTGAGTTGGTGGAGGAGGCAGAAGCTATGAAGTTGGGTGTCCAAATCGGGGGCTGGTCCCTTTGATTATAGAAGCGAACGCAGAAATGAAATTAGCTGGGTAATTTCATCTATTCAATCCCTAGTTAGAGAGATAAACAATGACAGTTTTAATTTCATTTTAAGAAGTTGTATAAATTAGCTAAATTTGCGGCTAGCAATCCATCATTTAGAGGTGGTCATTGGTCCGGTTCGGTTTCGAAATGGAATCGGAACTGAACAGAACGATTCCCGTTCGGTTCTGAATCGGAGCCGGAACTGAACGATTCCGGTTCGATTCCAGTTCCATTCCGATTTTTTTAATTTTAACAATGATTTTTTTAAAAAAATTAAAACGGTTCCGGTGCTTCTTTTCGGTTCGGTCAGGGGTGAACCCTAACCGAACCGAAAAATTTCAGTTATGATTCCAACTGATTCGATTCCGATTCGATTTCGGTTCCGAACCGGAACCGTGGCCGGATCTACCTTCATTTGTTGTAGGATATTCCACAAATTATAAAAGTTGTATTTGTTGATCAATGAAACTTTTATTTTTTATTTTTAATTGAATTTGAAATGGAATGCCAATTTTGTGTAACTGACATTCATGAAACATTAAAGGTTTATTTGTACATCGTCGCAAAAGAATTTAGAAGTCATTTTCCCTTGTATTTTATTGCAATATGTTCATTCAACAAGCTAAAGGTTTTTTCTGGATGAGTTTAAGCCCATTTCAAAAATAAAAAATATCAAGAAGTTAAAATTTTGGGTTTAAATCACTAAAATATATAAAATCTGATTAATTGAGTCGAACGATTACATTTCCCGATAAGCATCGAACAAAGCCCTACTTTGTTTAATCACATTTGGTGGAAATCCAAAGCACAAATGTTGATCACCGACTTCGTCAAATTATCCCTTCTGAACTTAAACGGGGCAGGTAAAACCTTTAACTGTCTCATACTCTCACAAGAAACACACTCACTGGATTCGAACTCAGAATCTCAATGTGAGATCCTGAATCTTACACCATCAAGTCACATAACAAAACACTTTCTTAGACATCACTATGATTCGTGCACAATGCCCAAACATTGCTGTTGTGGTCATCAAAATGGAGATGTGGATGGCTAACAGCTTTGCCAATTGAAACCTGAACCTCTCTAACTTTGAATTGTACAATTAGCATCATTTTCGTCGTTTCTTGAATTCATTAGTTAACCTAATACGAAGCTAGCGGGTTTAAGTTGAAAAAATATGGCATAGATATTAATCGTGTAAAATCTGTTTAAGATGTTAATTAATTGTGTGAGAACAAGATTCAAAATCCTCAAGAGGTGTAGTTTGACGGCAAATGATTTATGATCTTATTATCAGGTCATGAATTCGAATTCAGAAAGTACATTTTTTATAAGAATTTGGAGTAGTCGGAGATTTTATCTAGGGATGGTAAAATCCAGACTCGGACACGGGTTCGCACGGATCCAAGTCCGAATTCGGGAAAAATTATCCGGATTCAGACCTGGGTATACCCGGTGCAGGTCCGGGTATACCCGATTTCGGATCCGGGATCCGTATAAAAATAATAATAATAAATTTATCAATTAACATCATAAAAAATAATAAATTATCACAAATTGAAATTCACTAAAATATACAAAAACTGAAATTCATTAAAATATAATTAAAATTAATCGTATCCATGTAAAAATTATCAATTAATTTCATAAAATATCCTAAATTATATTTTTTCTTTAAAATTAACCGGATCTCCGAATCGGAAATTATGTAAACCCGGGTCCGCACGGATCGTCAAAATCAAGACCCAAGTCCGCAAAAATATATTGCGAACTCGGGTCTTCCGGATCCGGGCCGAATCCGTGTAATTCTACAATCCCTTATTTTACCTACTTCACTTAAAATCAAATTGGATGGTCTGACAACGTGATTTCTGTTTTCAAAAAAGAAAATAAGATTCAAAGTAGACAGAGAAGTTCATTACACTAAAATCTTGCATATGAGACTTGTTTGTATCTAAATTTGATGAAACAACATCATCTCTCTTTCTTTGTTTTTTTGGTTCTACAAGATTATCCTTTTTTTCTTGATTAATTCTACAACTATATGAAACAAAATCACCTCCATACATTTGACACCTTCAGTGGAAACATAAATGGTCAACATCAAACTGTCCACAAAGTTTGATTCCAAATCAATCAATGGTAAAAAGTAATGAAAATGGGTGAAGCAGAAGCAGAGACACAACTGTCTTGTGGAAACTCAGCAGATAACACTTGCTAGCTATTTCTGAGAAGGAAAGGGACACTACATGTTGCTCCTATTATTTCTCACTACCCAACAAAGATGCCATCACCTCACTCTGCTCTCAAAACTACCTACTGTCCCAACCAAAGTCCCATATCTTTATTTTCTTTTCCATTACTACCCTCTGGTTTAGGTGTCTCTTTTATAGCTGGGATGTATATTCAGTGAAGGTAAAAGGTTTCATTTTATATACAAAACTCCCGTTATAAATACGGTTTGGATAAGAGTCTGTTTCAATTGTTTGAATTTGTGACTAAGCGGATAACAAATTAACACTTGATTATCGCACTAGACACGATTTTCTCCAAAATTCTATCGAGTATCGCTAAATAATCGAAACATAATACATGCGAGATACACCCGAATGTTCAGTTCCGTTGAATGAGAAAAGTTTGGTCCATGTTTAAATTCAAGAACGGCACTACACTTTTGGGGCATGTCCTACCCAAAAGCCAAGAAAGCTCGCTGGCTAAGGACATGCTTAGAGAAGATAGCCCTTACTGCATGTGTAGTGTTTTGGCTTTTTTAAAAAGCAGAAACCTTCAGAAACTGATCAATATAAACACATTTTGTTACCAAAACTTTTTCTAAAACCAGCCAGAATTAGCAAAAAAAAAAAGAAGTAACCACTGCCACTAAGAACATAGAGGAAAATCTAAGTAAAATACAAAACCAGGACAAACAAGAAACTGAGGGTCCTCCTAATGAAATGCCAGTACATATGTTTTGCTTGTCACATGGTCAATCATGTAACACATTTCAAGATTGATCAGATCCATATAATTTTATAATCTTCAGGTAACAGGCAAGCATATTTAAATTAGCTTAAATGGGGTAATTTTTCAAGTTTCATTTGCTGGTTACAAAACGAATTAATAAGTACATCTAATACAATTATCAAACAAATGAAAAGATCACACATTACAAACTTAATTAATCAAAGTTAAATAGCCAAATATATAGGCAAATTCCAACAAATCAAATAAAGCAAAAGAGAAAACAGAATGGGACAACCATGAAAGCAAGGGTTACCTGTCATTTTGTTCCACAAGCATGTGCCATGAATTATATCTTTGCTTTGGTCCTCCATCTTTTTATCTTCACACTTTCTTATCCTTAGATAACACATCATCAAGAAACACAATCCCCTTAATTTTTATAATTAGAAACTAATTAATTAAAAATACATATACTTGATTAATTGATAATCATTTCTTCTTGTTCTTATCTTTACTGAAGATTGAGCCTAATCCAAAAAGGTTCCCAGATGGAACATTCAAAATAGGATTGACATGGACACCATTACCATAAGAGCCATAATTCTTCTTCAATGGAGGCTTTAGATAGCTTGATTTTACTGATGATGATGATGATGACTTGTTGCTGCCATCTTTTGACAACGCGGCACGCTTATCATTTGATGCAGATCCAGTTGAGTTGCTTCTTGATAAAAGAGGTGGCAAGGGGCACAAGCTTCTCCCATAGCCACTGCCACAATTCAAGCTGCTACTTCTTTTGAACTTCCAAAATGACTTGGAGGAACTTTGCTTAGTATTGTTATTGTTGTTATCTTCTAAATCATCATCATCTCCTGCTTCATCCCTCACTATCTTATTATTGATATCTTGATTCTTTGTTAATGGCAATGCAGCAGCTTGTTTAGGATTAATATTCTTCTTCTGCTTCTGCTTATGCTTCTGCTGCAGCTTCTTCACTTCTGTAGGAAGAATCTTTCCATCAGAGAAAAGCTCATCGGCTGATGAAGATTCTTGATCAAAGCTTTTGCGAACACAGAAGTCAAAATCAATGCCAGTTGAGTTTGATCTAAAAGGGTGTTGCTGCTGCTCCTCCACAGGAATAAAATCAGATTGACAAAAATCATGAGAAAATGAAATTCTGGGACTCATATTAGAACTTTCAAGCTCAACTGCCATTATGTTTTTACAACAAAACTACAGTATCATGCAAGAAACATATATCAACAAGTTGTGAGCTTATAAATTAGCAAGCAAAAAAGAGAGCATTGAATGACAGAAACCTAAAAAAGGCTGCTGCCCATTAAAGATAATTAGGAGTTGTGAAGGAATGAGATCATGAGTTAAAGGCAAAGGGAAGAGAGAGATGAGGAGATTAGAGCGACTTGAAGAGAGTTTTAAGGAGGAAAGAGCCGGCCTTAATGGAGACAGTTGAAAGGGGAAAAGGGAGAACTGTTAGAATTTGTATTCGGTGTTAAGTTGAATTCTATATTATTATTATTATTATTTTTGCATAAAATATGATATTGCTATTAAAATATGGAGGAATGATATACACACATACAATCTCACTAACAAAAACTACACTTCTCTCACTGTAGCTACAGTGATTGTTACAGTAATCACTGTAGCTACAGTGAGAGGGGTGTAGTTTTTGTTAGTGAGATTGTATGTAAGTGTAGCATTTTTCTAAAATATGTTTGACTTGTTTTTAGTGAATACCATCCATAAATATAACTAGTACTTGAGTAGCGTAATTTGGTAGTGTAAGATTTAAAATCTGATTCTTAGGTTTTGAGTTCGAATTTAGGGAGTATATTTTTTATAAGAGCTTATTCGGGACAGCTGATGATTTTACTTATTCCGCTTAAGCCCGAAATGAGTGATTTCACTGCGAGATTTACAACTATTCCAAAAAAAATAAAAATATAACTCAGTATGCCTATAAGCACAGTTTAATGTCTAGTAGGACTTGCATCGACATATTAAAGTTAAAATTAAGGATGGCATTAAGCCCCGCAAGTAAAATTTAGGTCCGGATCTGGGAAGTTCAGCTCGGTTTGTTATTGGGCCAGGTCGGGCTGTCTCGGGTCGGGTTGGATCGTTTCGGGCTCGGGCCGGGCTTTATCTGGACTCGATTTTTTTACTATAAAAAATTATATATAATTTTATTTATTTTAAGTCCGGACCGGGCTCCGGCTTTTTTTAGTTAAGCCCGGCTCGAGTACAAGCCCGAGCCGGACCCCTCATTTAAAGTCCGGTCCGAATTTTTTTTACCCCGGATCGGACCGGGCCCGGATTTTTTTCCCACACTTAATTAAAATATAATTTAGAATTTTGAAATAATAAATAAATAAAGTCTTACTCTTACGAGTAGATTTGAATACTGCATTTTAAGATAAGGCGATAATTATTTTTTTTAAATAGTATCTGAGCAACTTAATTAAAGAGTATTTGACAATTATGAGTACTTTAAGATTAAAAAAAATAATATTATTGTTGTTAATATAAGAATGCAAATAATTATACTTTCTTTAATAAATATTATATTACAATATATAGTTATATTTAAAATTTAAAAAAAAAATTAGATAATTCTGTTAAGGTGCAAAACATGGATAACAGGCTGAGAATGAACCAAATTTCATGATTGAATCTGCATTTAAATAATTAGAACATTTTTCAATACATATGCAAGTAGAACTTGAACCCTTACACTCATTTATAACAAGAAAAGCAATTTACCATCCATTTTCATTTGCATAAAATGACTCATATCTAGCATAAATATGGCATAAAATCTTAATATATATTCATTTAAACAAAAAAAAAAAAAAAAAGTGATTTGGTAAAATTTTCATTTCTTAGAAATAGATCAAAACTTGATAACAAATTATCATGCAAGCACACTCAGTAGCAGAGCTTCTTTTTTTTTTTTTTTTTTTTTTTTTGTTGCAATTGTTTGAAATCTCGCCACTTGACCATCCATTCAGGATTTAAACAAAGCAAGTAAAACTCACAGATGTCTCAAGCTCTAATAAGAAACACACTCTCTAGATTCAAACTCAAGACCTAAAGGTCAAATTCTGAGCCCTACACCACCAAGTAGACTCGGCCACGGTTCCGGTTTGGAACTGAAACCGGATCGGAACCGAACCGATTTTTTTTTAGCCGAACCGAACTAAGTGTGGCAATGGGCCTGCCCAGGCCCTGACTTTGATAAGCCCGGCCCGAGCCCGACAAGAAATTTTTTTGCCCAAGCCAGGGAAAAGCGCGGCCCGAACGTCTGTCGGACATGCCGGTTTTTTAATAATAAAAAAATTATATATATATAATTTATTATATAAATATAAATATATATATATATATATATATATAAAATATTTTTTTAAGCTTGGACCCGGGCTTATTATGTTGAGTCCGATTCAGACCTCATATTATAGGGCCCCGGCCCAAGATTTTTTTTATCCCGGGCCGGACCGGACCCATGTTTTTTTCATCCCTGAATCGAACGAATCGGACGGTTCCAACGATTCGAATTAGAACCAAACGATTCCGATTGGAACCGTTGAGGCCTAAGTTCCCTACCCAAATTTTTTTAAAAAAGTTTTATTTAATATATATATATATATAATTACTAAATTATCCTTAATAACATTAATAAAACAGTTAGTTTTATTGGCATTTTAGGTATCACAAACTTACTATACATATTTAGGAATATCTGATGAAATTAATATTATAAAAATAATAGATAAAATAAAAATTATTCAATCATTAGGACAATTTAGTAGTGAACATGTAGTTAGTTCAAGACTTAGTGTAGGTGATCATTGGTTACTACAACAACGAAATAAAAAATATAGGGATAACACGACTAACAACTCAGAATTAGATAATTATTTATCTATCAATTTTGACTTTCCAGTTGAAAGTTTAATGCGTAAAATTTTTCAAGTACTTGAATGGTGGAACCGACATCAAAATATTTATAATATTTTATCAATTACTGCTAAAAAGGTGTTGGCATCACATTTTTCCACTGTTGCGGTTGAACAAGCCTTCAGTTTAGGAGGCAATATTCTGGAAGCGAGACAGTCTTCATTACATCCAAGCACTTTTGAAGCAACAACATGTGTGGATGCTTGGACCCAAGCTGATCTGAGGCAACAAAAAGATGTCACCGATGACTTTGAAGACTTGTTCGACAATGCATCTGCAAGTGCAAGCGGAACGGGAGCTGAATGATCAACAGACACTAGTAATGATGATGATTGGCGAATTTGAAAAATTATAATGGGGAACTATCTTAAAAATATAATAGAACTATGTGAGCTTTGATTTCTCTCACCCCTCGATGATACGTAGGTAACTTAAGTTTGTAAAAATTTAAGTTCAAGCTCTTTAATTTTATTTTTAATTTAATGCAATCTAAATTCAAATTAATAATATTAAATAAATTTTTTAATCTCATTTTTATTTTATTTTTTTTTAAAAAATCATTATTAAAATTAAAATTAAAAAAAAAAAGAACATAACTGAAACCGTCTAGTTCGATTCCGGTTCCACAAGTGTGGAACTTGGAACCGTTCAGTTCGGTTCTGGTTCAGAATCGAACCAAACCGTTGGTCGGATCTACCATTAATCCACGCCCATTGGGGACTCTCAGTGGCAGAGTTACTAAAAGGAAAACAGACAATTGCTCTTATTCAATTCAAAAATTTATTAAAATATATCTTATAAATTAATTAAAAGAAAATTGATTTGTTAATAAGATAATGTTGACTTTATTCCCGATAAAATGAAGAATTTGTAACATATTTTTTGTGAAAATTAAATTTTATTTGAATCAATATTCTCACTATCAACTAAGATCACTCCTGGCTAGTTTACTTAAATCTTTCTAACCTATGTTTTTCTTTTTGTTCTAGTTCAATGTTGAAATGGTCTCAAGACATTTACCTATAGCCATTTGCAGAAATATGAGGCTCATGCATTGAACTACTTATTTTTCTAATTAGTTAATTGTTGTTTTTTTAAACTCTTTATTGGGGGCCATGATCATGCCCTGCATATGTATGAAAGTCAAGGTATCAAAAAGCAAAGTATGGCAAATTAAGCTTGAATTAGAGAACTCAAATTTTATTTTTTTTAATAAATTATTGGAAATCATACCGTCAAACTATCCATTTCTAGTTTAAACGAAGCAGGTAAAATCTCCGGCTTTCATAAATTCTTACAAAAAAACGTATTTCCTAGATTCGAATCCAAGACCTCAAGATGAGATCCTAAACATTACACCACCAAATCACATCTCTTGGAGACGGAGAACTCAATTATCTTATGTAAAAGTCACAATCAATACTGTTGAGTACTGATCCACTTTCAATCAAGTTATAATAATTATGTAAGATCTTTAGCTTAATCAAGAATGGATGATTTAAAGTCATAAGCTTAAAATAGTTTTTTTATATTATCATAAGATATAAAATTGTTGAAAGGGGACATACTTTTGCCTCCTAATTTTTTTATTATTTCCCTTCTTTCCATTGTTGGTGGTTGTGGACTAAAGGAGAATAGCCCATTTACCTAATACTACTTTATAAATTTTAATTTCTATCCATATTTTATTCCATTTTCTAGCTTTGGCCACTTGCCATGTGACCAAACTCTCTAAAAGAAGCAAAAAATATATATTGGAACTCTATACTTTTTTTTTTTGGAAAGGGAACTCTTTCTTTTTTTTTTTTTTTTTGGAACGATGGAAATCCCGCCACTAAACCACCCATTCTGGACCGCGGCGCAGGTAAAACCACCGGCTGTCCCAGGCTCTTACAAGAAGTGCACCCCCTGGATTCAACCCAGAACCTCAAAATGAGATCATGAACCCTACACCACCAAGCCACACCATTTGGGGACTGGAAAAGGAACTCTATACTTCAATTCTCATAAAGGTTGCTAATACATTGCATTTAAACACTTCTCAAATAAGGCTTTGTAATCATTGGTACTCCTTCAGTCCCATAAAAATAGATTTTTTAATTGTCTAATATACCCATATTTAATGTGTCTTATTATCAACAAATATAATTTATCATTAATTAATTATACTTGGAATAATAAGTAAAATTAGGGATATATTAGGAAACATTTAAGTAAAATTTATTATAATAATTGTATTAATTAAATTTTCTTAATTTGTGTGAAAATGGAAGTAATATAACAATTATGAGGGTTAAAAAATAAAATTATTAATGTCTTTTCTTACACGAAGTAAATTTAATGTATTACTTTTTTGAATTGTATTTTTTTCTATTTTTAAAATTTATCAAATAAAATATTTATGAATTTCATAGTGATTTTTAAAAAGGTATTTGGATATGAATATGGATAAGAAAATTCCCCTACTAAAAAGGTACTTTACAAAAATCAATTTTTTGGAGTAAAATTAAATAACATGACATTTTCATCTGCCATGCGTTGCCTCTGGATTGGTTGACCACTTAGATTCTTAGTATAGAAACTTGATGAAGATACAGAATCCATGTCAAATTGCGGATGTAGATTTGAATATGTATTATATTTAATGAATTTGGATCGGTAAAAAATATATGAATCCGGATGCGGATATTATCTATGCAGATATTCAGATTCATAAAAAAATCCGAATTTTTATTTTTTTAAAATTTTTAATTTTCAAAATATTTAAGTGTAAATATTTAAAATTAAATAAAATAATATATATAACTAAATAATAGTAATTTAACATTTAAAATAGCATTTACAATTCAATATACATAAAAAAATATAAATATAAGTATTAAATTATAATAAAATCATAAATAAAAATAATTTTTGATAATTTTGATTATATTATATAAGGAACTGGATATCCGGATTCCGGAATCAATTTAATCATAATCTGATCTCCGGATCCGAGACATTCCTATTCCAACCCCAGTATCCCTATATCCTATAAAAACAAGATGTTAGGTTATCACTTTAAACAAACACCTTGTGCTAGCTGCTCTCATCACCATCCACATCCACATCCACATCCACGTAACCATACACTGATGGTATCGCGTCATTCATATAATAATCCAATAATATCTTATTACATGTGTTAAATAAGAAAAAAAAAAACTAAATATATAAATGATAAGATCTATTTAATATAACTTTACATGTTATATATTTATTGTAGTTAATGATATCACGTCACTTATATAATGATGGTACCAAAAAATTACTATATGAACTCCATTTAATTCTATATGTTTTGAAGAAAATCAACTTTAATGTGGTGGATAAGAAAATGAGGTACCAACCAATTTTATTAAGAAGTTGTTTAAGGGTCGACCAAAAAAAAAAAAAAAAAAAAAAAAAAAAAAAAAAAAACTGAAACTAGAAAAATCTAATAGAATCAAATCGATCTAATAATTTTTTATTTTAAAAATAATTATTTGATTTTAACTAAGAAACCAAACTGAACCAAATTAATTGAATTTTTTTTAACTAAAATAACCGAATTAATGAAATAATTTGATTTTATTAATTTTTTTAGTCTAATCTTTTTTTTTTGTTATTTTATATTTTATATTTGTCGCATTACTAATTTGTTTGATGTTTAATGATTAATTTTATGAATTGGTTTTTTTTTTTGTTATATTTTTTTCGTACATTTTAAATTATTTATAAAATTTTTAGTATAATTGTAATGATTATAAGAGTTATAGTATACAAAATTTGAATAAATGTTAGATTCAATTAATACTACTAATTTTTTAATTTTTATTATTATTGTTAAAAAATTGAACAACTTAAATTGAACCGAACCGAACTAACAATTAAAAATAATTATAATTTTTATTAAAAGAACAAAAACCGAACAGTTAGTTTTTTTTTTTAAAAGAATAATTATAATTATAATTTTTTATAATTATACCGAACCGAACGAATTATGCCCACCCCTAAAGTTTTTTTTTTTGAAATCGTGGAAACCCCGCCACCAAACCACCCATTCTGGGCCGCGGCGCAGGTAAAACCTCCGGCTGCCCCAGACTCTTACAAGAACCACCCTAAAGTGTTACCAATAATATAACAATTTATAAAACCTCCTCGCAACCTTTTTTTTAAGTTAAAATTAAATAGATTGTATGTTCTTATCACAATTATTCTTATTAAATCATATCAATTAAATTTAAATAACAAACATATGTCAATCAAATATTATCCAATAACATGAGAAAATTGTATAGACATGCTTTGATTAAGTTTAACATTCATTTTTACATAGATTTTCTCAACTTATGTGAAAAAATATAAAAATACCGTCAGTTATAATTACACAATTTTTTTTTTTTAATTGAACTTTCTCGACAATTCAACTCTTTAATTTACCAACTTACTTGACCATATAAGACTATACTCGACTACTCGATTGATAGGTCCCGGATTGATTTACGGGATATACAAATAATTTATTTTTTGATATCAATAAAATGGTTCCAACCAAAAAATGATATGTTAAAAATATTTTACACTAATAAAATTATCAAGGATGACTAACTATTTCAATAAAGTGATCCCAATTAGAGAATGATAGATTGTAAAATCTTTAATATTGATAAAATAGTCCTAATTAAAGAAGTTAAATATCTAATACCAATGAAGTAGTAATCGATAAATTCTTAAAGAATGAGAGAAAAACCACAATTTTATTTATTAATTTTCTTGACTAGTTATGTTATAGAGGAAAACATATATAGCCTTCTCCTAATAACAAACTAATAGTTTTTGTTTAGACTGTTTTTCGTTTGAATGAAAAAATAGGGAATTCATTCCTTGAACAAATTTCCCCAAATTTTGAATTTGTTTGGTTAAGAAGGTACCGCACTAATGTAACAAGCAGACGTGATAAACAAAGAGATCTACATGATTCGGGAGAGAATGTCCCAAACATACGTCCACGGGAGAAATGTGGATATTTTATTATTGCTCGAGATCAAGACCGACCTGAGCTACAAGTAAGGAGATGAACTACAATTATGAAACACCTCGGGTCTTATACATGCCCGGTATAATTCTCTCAAGTGGTCGAGTGACTGACCAACTTTCTCTCTCTATCTCTAGTTTTGGAACTTCTTTATTTTTATAAGTTGTGAGATGCGAAATTTGCTAACCCTTGAATTTGTGACTTCAATCTTTTATATATGCTCACAAATCCACTATTCCACCGATTCTAACATCACTCATGTCACCATATCATCATTACGGTACTATCTGTCATCCTCAACAACCCTCAATCTAGCCAATTAGATCTGTTTATTCCTCTACTAATGCATCGACCTATGATGGCCTATGAGGGCTTTATTCTGCCACTGTCATGTCACTGTACCGGCCTACGACGACTGGCGGACCTACAACTATTTTGAAATTTGAATCACTGTTTTTCTTCCACCATCGTTAGCCTTCTGGAAGCACCAATTTTTCAGCTAAGGCATACGTCACATGACTCAATGCAGGTCTGCATGTGATCTCATCATCATTCCTCGAGTTAGGCTACCGAGGTGGATGATTTTCACCAGTATTGTCCCTCTTCAACTAGATCGGGCTTTCAGATAATGACCTCATCGAGTCAGGTTTATACAATTTCTCAGGAAACCTCAAATCATCAAACATCATATGGTCGGGTAGATATCCCAACTTGCTTCATTCTCAGGACGTTATGTTCTCGGGAGAACTCCTTTATACAATGAGGTCGAGTCTCTCCATCAAACCCTATCCCTTTCTGGGCCCTTGGGCTTTTTGTCATTTTACTTTTGACTGTGTAATCTTCACGATCCATTGATATCTGAACCTTCCTCGGGGTAACAGCTTTCAAAAAACCACCATCAATAGTTTTATTCCTATATCTCAATAATTTAATCCTAAAATCATAATAAAATAAATAGAACTAATAAGATAATACAACTCAAAAAAAAAAAAAAACGCACCCATGATCATTATCTATATCTAACACCGATTTAGTTGTATTTTTTTTTAAAAGTTAGTAAAAAGATTTCATTAATTAAAAATGCCATAAATATATACATATACAATCATTTCGAAACTAAATAACATAAAATCAAACACTACTTTCTTATAATTGATCGGATCGAAAATCGGATTCACATTTGAATCAACTAAAATATTAGAAGACTTTACATACTGTAAGGAACCTAGGACATCACTTATCTCCACATTGGTATGATATTGTCCACTTTGGGCCTAAGCCCTCATGGATTTGCTCTGGGTTATACCCAAAAGGCCTCATACCAATGAAGATATATGTCCATCCTTATATACCCATGATCTTCCTCATATCTAACCAATGTGGGACTTTGGGACTTTGTTTGCACACCCAACAATCCTCCCCTCGAACAAAGGACCACAAAGGACAACTGAGCCTCCCCTCAAACGATCATTCATCCGTCCACTCCATGAAGACCAGAGCACACCGCCTGTCTAACCGAGCACTCACGGATCACGATCGGGGCTCACCACCTTTGTTCGATATTCCGAGGATTCATCCACATGGCTAACATCGGGGCATGGCTCTGATACCACTGTTAAGGAACCTAGGACATCACCTATCTCCACATTGATATGATATTGTCCACTTTGGGCCTAAGCCCTCATGGATTGCTCTTGGGTTATACCCAAAAGGCCTCATTTCAATGAAGATACATGTGATGTCCTAGGTTCCTTAACAGTGGTATCAGAGCCATGCCCCGATGTTAGCCATGTGGATGAATCCTCGGAATATCGAACAAAGGTGGTGAGCCCGATCGTGATCCGTGAGTGCTCGGTTAGACAGGCGGTGTGCTCTGGTCTTCATGGAGTGGACGGATGAATGATCGTTTGAGGGGAGGCTCAGTTGTCCTTGTGGTCCTTTGTTCGAGGGGAGGATTGTTGGGTGTGCAAACAAAGTCCCAAAGTCCCACATTGGTTAGATATGGGGAAGATCATGGGTTTAAGGGGAACATGTATCTTCATTGGTATGAGCCTTTTAGGTATAACCCAAAGAGAAAAATCATGAGGGCTTAGGCCCAAAAGTGGACAATATCATACCAATGTGGAGATAGGTGATACCAATTGTTAAGTTTTATCGCAAAATCGTCAATCAATCAATCAAGAATGCACGATTTTTACCGTGGTTCGCCGGAAAGATTCCCGACTACATCCACGTTGAACTCCGGAATAGGGAGCTCGCTGCACTAAGCAATTTCAAGATTACACACGGAATCTTGAATCCGTTTACAAAATGTATTCCCCAAATCTCACAAAGAACCCTAATCTCTAAAAGTGACAATCTCTCAAATTCCCAATTGAAGACTACACTAACTTGGACTAGGGAATTGGCTTAACACTTAGCCAATTATTAAGGGAATACAAATAATGAAAACTCTCTCCTAATACTCAACCTAAGTGCCCTTTATATAGGATGAGCAAATACATGTAATTGGGACAACGGCAAGGATTGCGCCACGTGTCCCTTATCCAACGGATGACAAGGCTTCACATTTTACAATCTCCACCTTGAAGCCAAAACACACTAATCACTCCTAACCATATACAAGGACACACTAGGTCAAAAATAGCACAGCAAACTCACCTACTCACATCACCGCTCATGTCGGCTGCAAGGTCAGCCAACCCCCACCTGCAACAGCTTCATGCAGTGGGAGAGTTTGGTTGCAGTCACAATCTTTGTCCCCATGTCCGATGGGTTATCTTCTGTTGGAACCTTCATAATCTCAATCTTACCACTTGAGATAATTTCCCGCACAAAATGATACTTCACATCCACATGCTTGGTTCTCTCATGATGTACTGGATTCTTGCTCAGATGGATTGCACTCTGACTGTCTGAATACACAACTGTCTTACCATGCAGCTGTTGTATTTCGGTTAAGATACCCTGAAGCCAAATTGCTTCCTTGAACACATCAGTTATGGCTATATACTCCGCTTCGGTAGTTGAGAGTGTGACCAACGGTTGCAGACTTGACTTCCAGCTGATACAATTTCCACCAAGTGTGAAATAGTAAGCTGTAGTTGACTTCCTCGAGTCCCTGGTAGGAGGCCTTACCTGCCTCCTACTTCTGTCTCTCGCTAGCTGGTAGTTGGCCAAGGTGTCTTGAGGTGTTTCATCATGCTGCTCAGTATGATCCACTTGATCTACTGTGTCCTCTTCAACTTGTTCTTGTATCTCTGCTACTTCATTTCTGTTTTCCTCCTGGTTATTTCTCCTGGGCTGGGTGTCCTCAGATGTCTCCGTGCCTGACATGTCACCGACTTGACCAGCGGTCCCTGATGTCCCTGGCTCCACCTGCATCTGAGCTCCACCTGCAAAATCAAAATCTGCTAGATCCTTTTCTAAGGCATCTGCATTCTTGTTAGTAGATTTACAAGGAAAACAAATTTCATTGAATATAACATCTCGACTAACTATGACTTTGACTCCAGGTGACTCCCTTTCCCATAACCTATACCCTTTTGTCCCTTCTTGGTATCCTAGGAAAACACACTTGATTGACCTCTGTTCAAGTTTACCTACGGACTGGTGAATATAGGCTTCACAGCCAAATACTCTAAGGTGTGCAAGCTTATGAGCTCTACCAGACCAGATTTCCTCTGGTGTCTTAAACTGAACAGAACTATTAGGGCTAAGGTTAATCAAATGAGTAGCAGTATTGAGGGCTTCACCCCAAAAGGCCCTCGGAAGTTCGGAAGAAAATAAAAGACATCTGATTTTTTCTAATAAGGTTCTATTCATTCTTTCCGCAACTCCATTCTGTTGAGGGGTGTTTCTAACAGTCCTATGTCTTAGGATACCCTCACTAGTACAGTATCGGTCAAACTCAGTATTACAAAATTCTAAGCCATTATCAGTTCTCAAGACTTTTACTTTGTTACTAGTTTGATTTTCTACCAATACTTTCCATTCTTTAAATTTAGTCAAAGTTTCATCTTTTGATTTTAGTAAGAATGTCCATACCTTCCTACTGTAGTCATCAACAATAGAGAGGAAATATTTCTTACCCCCATGTGTCTGGACCTTTGCTGGTCCCCACAAATCACAATGTAGATACTCCAGTCTCGCCTTTGACAAATGAATTCCAGTTGGGAAGCTCTGTCTGTGCTGTTTGCCCAACACACAGATCTCACAAAACTCAAGTGGCTTCAACTGGTCCTTTCCAAATTGTCCCTGCTTGCTGAGTACCTGCATTCCTTTCTGGCCTATATGGCCAAGTCTCAAGTGCCATATATTAGTCATATCAACATTAGAAGTTAAAGCAGAAATGGGTTTATCCGATAATACATGTTGGCCATTTAGAACATACAATCCATTTCTCTTATACCAGTTAGGATCAGTTTATTACCCTTAGATATGTGCATGTGTCCTTGTGTGCCTTATATGTGAAACCTAATTCATCTAGTGTTCCTAGTGATATCAGGTTCCGTTTCAAGTCAGGTACATATCTAACGTCAGTAAGAATCCTAACTTTACCATCATGGAGTTTAAGTGTTATGTCCCCAACCCCCTGTATCCTACAGTATTGTCATTACCCATATACACAGTGCCTTGATCTGAATTTCTAAAGTTGACAAACCAGTCCCTATACGGACTCATGTGGAAGGAACATCCTGAGTCCAGAATCCATTCTCTGCTAATGTGATCCCTACACACAGTCAATGCCTCAGATAGGCACATCGACTCCTTTTCGGCAGCCACAGTGGCGCTGCCTTCATTTTCCTGTTCCCTCATGAACTTATAACAATTCTTTTTCAGGTGTCCCATCTTTCCACAATGATAACACTTCTTGTCACTATCTTTATTCTTATCCTGTTTGTTCTTTTTCTTGCCTTTAGGTTCTTGATTACTAGTCTGATGATTATTAGGACCATTGAATTTCCTTTCATTTTTACCTTTCACGAATAAGTTCGCTCCTCCTCTCCTACTGGTTCTAAGTTCTAGCTCTCTAGCCCTTATACCAGATATCACCAAGTCTAGCCTAGGTACAACTCCTGTGTACTGTAGAGAATTCTTAACGACACTATATTCTTCAGGTAATGCATTTAAAAGTATCATAGCTTCGCTAGAGTCTCCTAGGGCTTGGTCAGTACCTTTAAGGATTTGAGTCATTTTCGTGAATTCATCCAAATTATCATCAATCGACTTACTAGTATCCATCTTGTAATTAAACAGATTTCCTTTTAAGAACACTAAATTTGGTGCAGAAATAACAGAATAAAGAGATTCGAGTTTACCCCAAAGTTGAATGGCAGTGTCCATTCCATCAACCTTTCTGATGACCGAGTCTCCCAAGTGGAGGAAGATTAGGTTGTAAGCCTCTTCCAGGATTTCCTCCTTCGCTTCCTTTTCCATCTTTGGCCACTTTTCTGGATCCGGTTCCAGTGCCAAAGCTACCTTGTGGTGAGAAAGCAGGACTTTCATTTTCTTCTTCCAAGTAGTGAAATCCCCTTTCCCGTCAAAGATGCCAATGTCGAGTCTCATGGTCGACATTTCCTTTTCTTTTACAGTAATCACCCGATGACAATTCCGCAATCACTCTCGGCAATAACTCCCCAACTCAGCCCAAACACAATTCGGCAATTTATACCAACCAATCTGTTCAAAAAACCCAATTCGGCAATTCGCACCGAATCTGCCCAAAACACACGGCAATTCACTGCCTCCTCACCCAACACACAGAATCCAGAGAATACACACCCTTAACAGCAACTGTAATTCCTCACGACAATTACTCACCAAAAAAAAACTACAACTCCAACAGACCTCCAATTTCCAAATCGCAACAAAGCCCCAATCACCCAATTACACAGTACCTTAATCACTCAGTGACTAATGATCCTAACCACCCAGACCTACAATTTGCGTCGCCTAAACTCCTTTCAAATTTCAACACAGGTTACTAACTTTGATGAGTTCGGCAGTGACATGTACGGTTCTGATGAATCTTGATCTTTGATTACCTGAGTCAGCAGCTTGAGGGTCTTGTTCTTGGCAGTGTTCTTTGATTTTCTTGCTTTCGTCTGTGGCTCCAATCTTGCACTCGGTTTTTGGTAGATTTTGGTTCTTGATCGACAGTGCAGGGAGTTGTTTTCTTGTTCTCGGCCGTGAGTCTTCAATTCGTCGATCGGCTTCTTTAGACTTCTCCTTCACCGATTTTCAGATTCAGATGGCTCTACTCTTAGAGTCTTCTTGGTTTTGCTTTTGTTCGGTGATTGCCCTTTGTCGATGGCTCTGTATCTTCAATTAGGAATTTGAATCTTGCTTTCGATTCTGTTGCTCTGGTTGGCAGACCTTGATGCCCTTCGTCTTCAATTTACCAGTTTTTGGGTTTCCTTTCACCAAAAATTCTCACGAAGGATTTTAGGGTTTCTTGTTAAACCCACTAAACCAAGGATCTCTTCTGATTCTTTCCTTTTTGTGGACTCAATCTTTTGGGCTTCAACTTCAGTCCTCCAATCACTTTCTCGGCCCCCCGGAAATCTATGCTCCTCTCTCTGGCTTTACCGAAAATGGAGAATGGCTGAGTCTTGGGCTTTGATCTCGGTTCACCGATCAGATTTCCTTCGGCCCACCAGATCCAAATGCTCTGATACCAACTGTAAGGAAACCTAAGACATCACCTATCTCCACATTGGTATGATATTGTCCACTTTGGGCCTAAGCCCTCATGGATTTGCTCTTGGGTTATACCCAAAAGGCCTCATACCAATGAAGATACATGTCCATCCTTATAACCCATGATCTTCCCCATATCTAACCAATGTGGGACTTTGGGACTTTGTTTGCACACCCAACAATCCTCCCCTCGAACAAAGGACCACAAAGGACAACTGAGCCTCCCCTCAAACGATCATTCATCCGTCCACTCCATGAAGTCCAGAGCACACCGCCTGTCTAACCGAGCACTCACGGATCACGATCGGGGCTCACCACCTTTGTTCGATATTCCGAGGATTCATCCACATGGCTAACTCCGGGGCATGGCTCTGATACCACTGTAAGGAAACCTAGGACATCACCTATCTCCACATTGGTATGATATTGTCCACTTTGGGCCTAAGCCCTCATGGATTTGCTCTTGGGTTATACCCAAAAGCCTCATACCAATGAAGATACATGCCTATCCTTATAAACCCATGATCTTCCCCATATCTAACCAATGTGGGACTTTGGGACTTTGTTTGCACACCCAACACATACCAACCTAAATGTATCACCTTAATTGGTGAATACAGATTCTGAATGGTTACTTTTACTCCATTTTACTCAACATTTTTTTTCACTTGATTGTGCCAGTTACGTTCATAAATGTATTATAGGTTTTTCTCACTTTAGAAAGGGCGTATTCATGCAGTAAAAGAATATTGAGCATATTTTCATAATCTTTTAATCTTTGAGGTATATTTAAATAATAATAATAATTAAAAAAAATTAATTTGAAAATTATAAATATTAGAGAGATGGCATATGTGCCCGACACATAATATAATTTTCGGTGACAGTGGGCTTTGGGTGCACACACACTTTCATGACACCGAAAGACAGGAGAAACTCATTTTGCGTGGGCTACAGTTGCGAAACGTGGAGTTGCCCACACCCTGCAAGTGGGTCCATCACGTGCGAATTATTAACTAAATCATTAAATAAAATAAAAAAACCGCCAATAATTATTATTATTATTATTATTATTATTTTTTATAAAAATTCACAATTCCAAAAAGACGTCCAATCATACTCCCATATTTTTTTTTATTGGTCCCCTAACAACTCTGATACACCGGATAAATTATGAGATTTAATTATATTTAAATCCTCATTTTAATTAATATTTATATTAAGTATTTACATTAATTTATATTTATAATATATTAAATTTAACTAGTGTTCATGATACGTTGTATTTTCAAATATTTTGATATTTACAACGTATTTAAATTAATGATTATGATATATTGAATTTTCTACCGGATTCATGTATTTTTTTTATTTTTTATATATTTCATGTATCTCATTATGATTATATCTATATATAAATGGATATATATCGTATTTTTCCTTTAATAGATGATTTTATTTAGTGTGACGATAACCTAATTTGACGGACTAAATTGACTTTGGTAAGTGTTTTTTTTTTTTTTTAGAAAATAAAAATCGCAACACGCGAGTCTATCTAGGTATAGTATATTTTATTAATCAAGCCCACAAACTTTTCAACGAAAATTACTCCTCTCCTCTCCTGACAAAACCCCCCTTTTGTCTCCTTGTGATTTTCCAAAAATACTCATCCCATCATAAAAAATATCCCCAATATATACCACCATTTGCAATATATATTTGTTAAATTTAAATTTTCCACTCTTTATAAATATATATTATTCTTATTTGTTTAATAAATATTACAAATTTCATATTTATTAATTTAATTTTTTTGATTCATTTTTAATTTAATTAACAATACTTATGTAATATAAAAATATTCTCATGTATATTAGAAAAATATATATTTTTAGGATTCGTAATGTGGTGGTGGGAACATTTTTCATACGAAACTAAAGAATGTTCCACTCGTTATAGGATTCATAATCAATTATAATACTATTTTTTAAATATTCTTAAGTGTAATTTTTTTATATTACATAAGTAGCGTTAAATAAATTAAAAAATAACCACAAAAATTAAATGAATAAATAAACACAAAATAAATAACAATCATTATGAAATTTGTAATATTTATTAAACAAATAAAATCTATATAGATATAAAAAGCAAAAAATATAAATTTTAAAAAAAAAAAAAAATTATAAATAAAAAATTTAATTAATAAAATAAAATAAGTATATATATATATGAATATATTTGGTTTATTAGGAGAGGAATTTTTTGTAAATGGAGGGGTAATTCGGAAATATACAAGGAGGACGAGGAGCTTGTGTCAGGAGAGGGGGAAGAGTAGCCCTCATATTTAATGAGCCCTTATCTTCCCCCCTCCCCTGACATTGAAGAAAAGTTTTATCTCCCCTACAATTCCGATTTTACCCCTCATCTTTCTCACAAATTCAATTTCTCAAATAAACAAAATATATCATATTTTTTTATATATTGATATATATAAATATAAAAATAACATATGTAGTTATTTAATTTATTAATTAAATTTTTTATTTTATAAATTTTAAAAATTTATATTTTTTTTAACTTATATATATATTTTTAATTTTTTTCTTAAATATATTAGATTTGTTAAACAAATAGACTATCAAAAAACTTATTTTATAATTAATTATTATTTGTTAAATTATATTATTTTAATATATAAGTAGTATTAATTAAATTAAAAATGATCCAAAAAATCAATTTTATCCTTTCCTTCTTCTTTTTTAACTTCTATTTTTTTAATCTCTAAGTCTTATTCATTCCCTTCCCCCTGAATCCCCCCCTAAATGCCTAGATACGAACCTGTCATATTTATTCCCCCCCTCCCTAATCAAAAAATTATAAATAAAAAATAATTATTAAAATGATACCTGGTGTTATAATTAGTCTATCTTTTTTAAATTATCTCTTCCTCTATAATTTTGTAATGTGTATAATATTTATAACTTTCCAAAAAAAAATCATTGTAAATATTGATAAGGGCAATTTGGTAAGTTAGCAAGGGGACAGGGGAGGGGAGTGTGGCAGGTTTGGCAGGGGGGGGGTGATGATCAATTTTCATATTTAATTGATGCAAATACTCCTCCCCCTCCCTGGCCAACCCCAAAACCCCCCTCTTGTTCCCATGTGCAATTCTAAAAATATCTCTCCATTTGTCAAAAATTATTCCCCCAATTATTATAACTCCATTTACTAATAATTCTATATATATATATATTAATTTAAAATAATATATACTAATTATAACTCCCTATATACCTTTTTATTAATTATATTTTTTTATTTTATAATTTTTTGATTTTTGTCAATAAATATTACAAATTTTGTATTTATTCATTTATTCATTTTTAATTTAATTAACACTACTTATGTATAAAAAATTTATAATTTTACCAATAAAATTAATTAATAAAATAAATTTGGTGATAGTCTATTTGTTTAATAAATCTAATATATTATTAAGTTATTTGTCATACTTATTTTCGTAATCAGCATGTTATAAAAAAATTATTTTATAAATTAATTTTATTTAGTTAAATTACATTTTTATAATACATAAATAGTGTTAAATAAATTAAAAAATCACAAAAATTAAATGAATAAATAAACATAAAATAAATAACAATAAATATGAATTTATAATATTTATTAAACAAATAAAAAAGAATATATATATAAAGAGCAAAAAAAATATAAATTTAAAAAAATAAAAAATAAAAAAATTTAATTAATAAAATAAAATAAGTATATATATTATTTTTATAGTATATATGTTATTTTTAAATACATATATATAATTGAAATATATTTGATTTATTGGAGAATGAAATTTTTTGATAAAAAAAGATATTTTTGAAAATTGAAAGAGAGATAAGGGAAGAGGAAATGTCAGTGAAATGGGGAATAATAACCCTGCTTTTCAACAGAACAAAATTCCATGATTCCGCCACGTGTACAAAACAACAGTCACTACAGATTCTTCCTTCTGATTGCGATGGTTGGTGACAGCATGTCTTCGGTCCACGTGATGATCGTTAATGGGACCCAATAAAAGTAACTACCCCAACTTACATAAAATTCGCGTTACGCCGTTAAGTTAACAGACGTTTTCCCCACTGTCACAGTCACCGACTAAATGGAATTATAACGGCCAAAAGACGTTATCGTTACATTGTACCGGCACGAGGATAATCCCAATCCAAATTCCGTCATCTAACGTGCCCGTTTCAATCGCTATTTTTTAGGTTGTCTTTGAAAATGACCTTATTAATGACTTTAGACCGATTTTTATTTTTATTATCATTTAATACAAATTAAAACTAAGAGATTTTTTAATATAAAAAACTATAAAATAAATAAGTTTGTTAAGTTCTATTAACTAATTAAAATAGAAAAAGAAATGTGAAAATTATTCATAAAAATGGTTGATAAAAAAAATAAAATTATGCGAACATCTAGTTGAAGATGGATTTGAATATGGTTAAAAGTATATATGAATTTTGAAAAATTAAAATGTAAAATCTAATAATACTTATACATTCCACAATCCATTAAAATCTATACTTCACTAGTTTGTTCGTATTAATTTTTATTATTTTTGAATGTCGATGAACTAAGGTCAAGCCTTAGCCTAATCAACCTAACATAGTTATGTCAGGGGTGTGTAAATTTTCGAGTCAACCCGCGACCCAACCTGATCCGCGTGGGTTTCAAAAAAAATTAATAATTTTTCGGGTTAATCCGACCCGACTCGAAATTTACAGATTGGGTCACGGATTTGATATTAAAACCCGACCTCACCCGACACTATAATATTTTATTTTTTAAATTTTTTTTTATTATTATTTTATTTATTTATTACTTTTGTTGTCTTGAATCTACCTAAATTTGAAAGGATATCTGCATGAATCTAAAACTTAAAAGAAATGGAAAGAAATAAAATTAGCTGTTAAGATATTTAAATGACTAAATCCCATAAAAAAGTTGAAAAAAAAATCATTTAATTTAAGCAAGAAAATAATAAATAAAATCAAAGTTTCGTGCAAAACAAGTGAAAAAAAAAAATGAAAAAAAAAAAGAAAAAGAAAAAGGAAGCTGTAAAGTGAGTCAGAGTCGTAAGCATAAAGACCACTACGTCTTCACTCTCTCATCAAATCTTTTTCTACAACTTGTTTCCCTCTCTCTTGTTATTCTTTCAAACTCTTTAATAAGCAGCAATGCCACCGAATTTTAGCCATTACCAGTTCCCAAAACACTGTTTTAAGACTACCCATCAACTCATTTGTTCAGAAAATTCAATACTATGGACGCTGACTCGAAGGCGACTAGGAGAGTGCTGAGGCTGACGGGTTCGGTTCAGAACTACGATTGGGGCCGAACCGGTGCTGACTCGCTCGTTGCCAACCTCTACGGATTGAATTCAGGAAAAAGGATTGATTCTGACAATGCTTATGCCGAGTTTTGGATGGGAACTCACGAGTCTGGCCCGTCGTTTGTGGCGAAGAAAGGTGGCGGTGCAGTGGAAAATGGCTCGGTGGCGAATGGTGGTGAGAGTGTCAGTTTGAAATCTTGGATATTGAAGAATCCCAATGTGCTTGGTGATAAGGTTTTAGACCGCTGGGGCTGTGATCTTCCGTTCTTGTTCAAGGTTTGTTTTTTGTGATCTTGCTTCCATTATTTGTTTTATGTAAAAATATTTAATGTGGGTCTGTGTTTTTCTAAAAGGAAGTAACATTTTGGCTATTAATAAAAGTTACTATTTGAAATGAACATTAAGGTGAGATTTGGAATAGACTGTTAACTTTTGCAGCTTGGTAATTCTTTCTGCAAATCCTCTGTGTTTTCTTGTTTGAAATGGATTTGTTAATTTTATGTGTGTGTATTTGTGTTTTTGTTGAATTTAATTGAATTGGATTTCTAATGGTAAAACCTTTACATGGTAAAAAATGTAAGTTGGTTAGTAGTAATCATATTTTCGGTTTGCAATATTTGTAAAATTTTCCTATCGAGAAATTGATGCTTAATATAATAGAATGGTTCTTGCCTGCCTTATTATTATATGAAGAAAAAAATATTGTGGGCTGATATATTTTATATTGTTTCAAATATATTTTTCAAGAGAGAATGTTTTTTGGGGAATAATATGCCATAGTATATGTATGGATGTTTTTATGAGAATTGATTCATTGGAATGGATTCTTAAATCATTCAACTTGTGATTCTTTTTTTGCGAAATTCAGAAACTAATCGATTTGAAAGTGGTGGATGGTCATTGTTGATGGTATAACCTCTACCTGGTCAAAAATTGTTGGTTGACTACTAGTTATTTAAATTTTTGGTTTCAATTTAATTAAGTTTTCTATTGGGGAGTTAAGGGAATATACACCACAGTGATTCTTGCTTATTTGTGTGAATTATATAACCATAAAATAATAATAATAATAATAATAAAATAAATTGAAAAAAGGAGAAAGATGAAGTAGACTGGGGGAGTTCTTCTTCCTAATTTTCCCTTAGTTTAAATTAGTGTCTTTCTTATTTTGAGGATATTTACTATTGGCTTTTGAATCCTTTTGGAAAGGAGAATATATTCCTACTCTTATAATGACCCATTATTCCCTTACTTTTCATGCCTGTGTGTGATTATCTCAAAATCACACCAAAAAGAAAAAGAAATCTTCATGCTCATGGAGATTGGTGGTTTAGTGATGTGCAAAATGCTTCAAAGATAACAATGTTCGGTTAAAAACTATCATTGGAGCCAAGCGGGCCATGATTCACAAGAAGCAATGGTGTTTAGGCTGAATTATAGGAAAAGCCTCGTGCTGAGTGGATGGGCACTCATGACTTTGGACCACCCTTTGTGGTTCAATGCATTAGAGAGGATAGTTAGCGAGAGTTGGGTTGGAGAGTGAGAGTTTAAAATAGTGGATATTCAATCGTTAATGTGCCTGTAAAATATAGACAAGTAGAGTTGATTCTCTCTTCCTTTGTTTGAGAAATATATGTAAGGTTGGAAATTTAATTTTTGATCGTGTGTGCTGCCTTGTTTGTGATTTTCATTGTTTGGTGTGTGTTAGGTACTTTCAGTTGCAAAAGCATTGTCAATACAGGCTCATCCAGATAAGGAGCTGGCAAAGACTCTGCACAAATTGCTGCCAAATTTATACAAGGATGATAATCACAAGCCTGAGATGGCTTTGGCAATTACAGAGTTTGAGGCCCTTTGTAGCTTCATCAGTCTTCAGGTATTAAATCAATTCTAAATCTATCAAATGCATTATACTGATTTTAATGGGTTATTTTCAGAAAATGAATTTGATTATTTTTCTTGATCAATTTGTTTCTGATTGCTATCCTTTGTCAATAATTTAGCTTTCTTACCTCATTTTCTTGCATGTTCTGTCACTGAATTTTAACTTAGAATCATGTACCTGAAAACATTTTTCTCAATTTATTTTAACAAGACCTATAAAGATTCCCTAGTATGTTTGCGTCATGCCAAGTTTGTAGGTAGAGAGCTCCTTGGTGATAAACTATTATCTCTATCCTGTCTCCAGATCATGTCATCTCCTTGCTTAGTTATTAGGAAGGCTGACGTTAGAACGCTATAGTAAATTATTAGGATGGTGGTACACTGGTTCTTAATCAAGGGAAACTAAAAATTAAGGAAAATTGAAAGGTTTGTGAATTTGACTTAATTACTTGAGTTATCTAGCAGGGATGCTAGGATATTATATTGTTGTTGACTGATATTGATTCCAACGCCACCCATGCTGTACCTAAAACTTTGATGGGTTTGCACAAACTATATTGTCCTACAATTTTATACGGGAATTCCTATAATGTTTAATTGAGTGCCGACAATAGAAAAAGGGTGATAATCCATACCTGCACCAGGTTTATTAGATATATAATTTTTTTATGTACATAATAGTTGTCTGTTTTGTGGAAAATAAAATTTTACTTTCCGGAGAACTAAATGGCATATGCTTACTGATGTTGATGTTTTTCAGGAGCTCAATAGTGTGCTGCAAAATGTTCCTGAGATTGTGGAACTTGTTGGCAGTGAGGAAGCAAACCAAGTTTTACATATCAAAATGCAAGATGGGGAGGAGAAAGCAAAATTTATTCTTCGATCAATTTTCACCCATCTCATGATGGCTAGCAATAAGATGACAACTAAAGCAATATCTAAACTGAAAAGTCGCCTGCATAAAGAAAGTCAGGTAAGTGGCAGATTTCTTCGTAGTTTATAATTTTTGACCATATATTATGTTTGGGTTTCGTATAAATATACTCCTTTTGTGCTTTATGTTGTTATTTGGTTGTATTTATTTTCTCTTACTTCATTGGATTGAGAACAGTTACAATTCTTAGATGACATTCAATAGAGTTTCTTTAACAAGGGTTATCCCTGGTAAACAGGATGTAACATGTCTGAAAGGGAGATCCCTGAAGACACATTTCCGATGAACATTTTTAGTTTGCATCTTTATAACACATGAGAACTGATAACATGTTGCTTCTTAATTATCTCCGTCCATTTATATGGATATGAAATGTCAAATAGCTTCTTTATTATATTTCTTTTCCTGCAATTTTCTTGACCATTACTTGATGAATGATTTCCTTCTCTCTATGCATTAGGTAAGGCCCTTGACTGAAAAGGAGCAGCTAGTGTTGCGGTTAGAAAAGCAATATCCAGCTGACATTGGTGTTATAGCAGCTTTCTTTTTTAATTATGTAAAGCTTAATCCTGGTCAAGCACTGTATCTTGGAGCAAATGAACTACATGCATATATTTCTGGTGAATGCATCGAATGCATGGCAACTTCAGACAATGTTGTTCGAGCTGGTCTTACTCCTAAACACCGAGACGTTCAAACTCTCTGTTCCATGCTCACATATAAACAGGTAAGAATTTGTTGCATATATTTAATTGATATCTTTGATTGGATCTTCTGTTAGAGAACAAGCATTTGTTTCCTTATGAACTCGAGCTTTTTCTGATAAGGTGAACTGAGCATTGTCTGAATGTTGAGCCAATAGGAAAATACCAAACTGCAAATTCATTATGCTTTTTTTTTTTCTGTTTCTTTTTCAGGGCTTCCCTGAAATCCTGAAAGGGTTTCCTCTGAGTCCATACATCACAAGGTATCTCCCACCTTTCGATGAGTTCGAAGTTGATTGCTGCATACTTCCCAAGGGAGCATCATCCGTGTTTCCCGCAGTCGTTGGTCCTTCAATTTTCTTGGTCACAGTTGGTGAGGGCACAATGCTTTCAGGATCACACAAAGATGCAGTTGCAAAAGGAGATGTCATGTTTGCTCCTGCGTACACCGAGGTTAGCATAACAACTTCATCCGAGATGCAACTGTATAGAGCTGGGGTGAACAGCAGATTCCTCCAAACCATATGAGTACAAGATGGTAGTTCTCTTCTAATCCAGTAAATGATTTGTTAATTCATGCACTTTATAAATTGGTCTTTGTACTAAAATGTAATATCAGTAAGTACTTGGATGTAAATGTGTTGAGTTATAGTAAAAGTAATAGGATTAATAATTATACCGCATTGAGAAAGAATATACAAGCTGTTTGTCACATTTTTAATCTTTGTGCAATTTCTTCTATCTCCCCAGGCTTCACGTTATTGTTAATGAAAGATAGTAAAGAAGATTGTCATAACAAAGGTAGGCAACTTTTGGTTTGTGAGATAACTGTGGTACTAATCCAAACCAAACCAAACTTATGAATATTTTGACGTCATTATATTGTATCTAAGGTTAGCAAACAGGGTGCCCTAACCATCGATACCGGTTCAGTTCTAAACCAATTTCGAGTTACCCTATCTTGAGAGTGGGAAAAAAATGTTTTATGTCACGAGTTTGAACATGAATTATCAACAACAGTTAGTAATGCGACTGGAATAAATTGGATTAACGATGAATATTTGGTGTTGTGAGTTGCTTGCATTCCCAATTTCCCATTATCTTAAGGAGAATCTTGCTGCTACGAACAGAAACAGATACCAAAGAAGATGGTGGAAATGGTCCAAACAGAGAAGCACTAACAATAATGTAATTGCTGCTACACACAAAATATAGCATATTAATTTTAAGCCGCAAAAAGTTCTACTCATGTTCGGTATCTGATCAGCACAGTTCATTTTTTACATCCAATTTGCTGCACAACCACATCACCCAAAACATGGAAAAAAGCATAAATTTCCATGAGACAAGTATCAGAAAAAAATTAATTGTTTATTGGTTCCATAGGGGGCAGTCTTAAATACACTCTTTATTAGTACTAGAATACCACATCAACCGCTAGAGAATGGCATTACATCTAATAAGATATTTTGTAAACAAATTCGTTTCTATGGTCCGGGGTCTGATTCTGGTTTCTGGTTCCAGTTCCAAACATTAAAAAAAAAATGGAACCTACGTGAAAAAATCCAATTCCGGAACCAATCCACCCTAAGGCGATTCCAGAATGGAATTTTCAGTTCGATTCCAAGCAGTTTAGTATGCTAACCCCAAGATCAACTGGACTCTGGGAGCTATGAAAAGAATGAAGTCTGTGTGCTTCTCTTAAAAAAAATGCTTTTTTCCCAATATGCTACTTTGAATAGAAGATCAATAATAAATAACCAAGTACAAAACCAGGCAACCATCAGACAGTAAACAAATCTCATTTCTAAGCAAAAACATGAGGTTTTTAAGCTCAATCATTTTCGAAGCACAAAGGAGAAAAAGAAATTCGTAGAAATTTCATCTGCCCTTTGCAAAAACTCTCCACTTAAAAGAGCCAAAATGTTTAATAGTACCCTATTCAAAGGAATTATAGTGCTGCAATAAAACAACAGGGACAAACACAATTGACCATCCGGAACAACTCTTCAGGCTTCTGTACCTGGATAATCAAAAACCACATCTTTCCCAGTAAGCTTCCTGTAAACTCCAGAAAATGTCTCAAGCTTGTACTCGGTGTTGTTCCTCTCCTTGGGATCCAAGAAAATCTAACATTTGGAGAAATCACACATCAAAGTCAAACATAGAGCATACTAAATACCAACTAGGAAACAAATCATATCATATAACTTAATCTCTCATTATTTTATCAGCCATTCATAATTAGTTGCTCAATTTCCATGAGGCGCTTTTAACTACCTTGATTATTTTTGATCCATCAAGACGGTATCTGACACGTTTTCCAACAATCTCAGCTGGATAAACTACATCCTCAAGCATGGCATCATGAACAGCTGTGAGTGTGCGAGTACGAGGTCTCTGAACAGCAGAACCTTTCTTCGGTGGCCTTACTATCCTACGGGTAGCAATGAGTACAACATCCTGTTACACAATCACACAAAAGAACCATGTAAATGATGCCTAATGAGATCCTTCCATGTCAAAACTTCAGCAGACTAGCTACAACATATTTGCAGGATTGAGTCGACTTGTCAAGCAGAGTTCAATGACACAAAACAACCAACACCCGATTTTAGCCCAGAAAGAAACATAAACAAAATGCTATAATGAATTTTCTCAATAAATCTAAGAACAAGTGCAATACCTTCCCGCTAAATTTCTTCTCCAGCTCTCTAACGAGGCGAAGATGAATCTTTCGATAAGCCTTCCTCAATCTGTAAGGCACATAGACAACAACTGCCTTGCGGTTTCCAGAAACATCCATTTGACTGCAGAATTAGAGAGATCGTCTTCAGAAGGTTAAGAAAAAGTCATGTAAAGAAAGGAATATTAATCAATAGTTTACATACATTGCCTGATTAATGTAAAGATCTTTCAAGTCACTTTTAAGCTCTTGGTTTGTATTCTCCAAATCAAACAGTGCCTGCAGACATCAAACACCGTATATTTGACATTGTGGAATTCCAGATGTAAGATGAAGTCAATTAGAAAATAGCTCAAAGGACTAACCTGTGCAACTGTCTCCTCAAATTCAGTGGGCTCAGCATCCTTGTCTTTTTGGATTTTCCTCTTTGTTGTGAACATATTGACAGCTCTGGTTTCTAAAGTTAAGTTAGATCGAAAATATGAACAAGAACTATCACTTGAATTCGTCAAGGGTGCTGATGATCCACAGAGACCATAGTAAAAACTTGATTAATGATATTTTATGAGTAGCTGCAACTTAACAAGGGTGTATTTGTAAACATCCATCACACAGGATCAATGCCAACACTCATGGTAGGAGTACATTGTTGAACACAAACATTCATGATCAATGATGCTCTTACATCTATAGTAACACAAAGCTTAATCGACACTCAATTATAAAGTTTTAAGTATAAAGTGAACCTCTTCAGACAAGATGCTTATCAATTTTTTGCCTCAATTCATCAAGGTACCCGAGTCCCTTTACTAAGCCTGTCACCATGCTGAAAGTCCCCTGCCCCCTAAGCTAAAAGCATTAAGCATCCATTTTCAAATTTTCTATATTCATCCCAATTCAAAAAGAGTAACCGAAGTCCGGATAATCAACAAGAGTAACTAGAGTCTCGATAATCAACCACCAAAATTCTAACATTAACCTATTTTAATATAAAAACATGACCACACAGCAGAGACAACAACGAAAATCCTCCTAGATCAAGCGACAATATTTTATCAGTAGTTAGAAAAGGAATAAAAGGTATGATTATCCATTCGATTACCAGTAATATTATGTTATACAGATCTCCACCATGCATATACTCATTCAAACCTAATATAACTCAAAAGTAGCACCGCATTCAAAAACCTCACTTTTATAAAGCTATAGCAATGAACGAAGAAATTGAAAGACAAAGGATACTCGGTTACATAAAGAGCTAACTGACCAGGCTAAATGAAATAAAAGTACCAAGTAAACGGTCCAAACTCAAAGAATCGGTTAATTCTAAATTTTAATCAATCAATATAATTCATGCAACACACAACATGAATTATACACCAAAAGAACAAGTAAATGAATATGCATATCAGTAAGGTCTGTAGACAACATAATTCAGGACACGACAGCAAAAACACACAAAATAAAGAGAACCCAGTTGATGAACACGTAAAAAAATACGATCCATTTGATTCTAAAGTAGAAGAACAAGTAAATCAAAGGAATTCAAGCATTCACAAATTACAAGAAATAAAAGAATTGCATTTAATAATTAGAATTATTTGCATGAGAGAAGTAGATTAGGGTTTAAGGCTTACCGCAGCGAAGCTTTTGGATCTGTACGTACGGAGGAGGGAAATGCTAGCTTGCTGCTGCTGCGTGACAGGAGATTGAAATGGGTTGATGCTAAGGGTTTAATATATGTCGAGAAGATAGGGTTATAAATTAACCTAATTTGGACGGTGTAGATTGAGTGAACTTATTTAATCTCTGGGCCTTGGATTCATGGATTGTATAAAATCGATTTTATGGGTTTGTATTGTGCAATATATAAACCCAAAGGGCAAAGATAACAGTTATTAGGCTATTTAGGTAAAAAAAATTACCACTTATCATAATTTTTATTTATTCAAAAATAAAATACATTGAACAAAATAATAATTTTACGTAGTTTTCACAAAATAATAATGAATATGGATAAACTTTTGAACTGAAGTCAAAATAATCATAAATACATAAATAGTGTCAAATTATTGGAAAAATACTCGCCTCTTAGTTTTCGTCATAAAATCAATAATTATATTTGGATAATCCATTTTCTCTACCAACTCCTTTCCAATGGATATTATAGTCTTTACTTTGACATAGTAGACTGAAACCTGAAAGTAAGACTTGATTATCTTCAATTTAGAAAAACTTCCTATACGAATATAGTCAATAAATCATGTAAGCAACTCATTCATTTGGAAAATAATTAGCCCTCGAATTCAAAATTAGCCTATCAACTATCTTTTTTATATCATTTGGTAAAATTTCTCTCAAGATTTACAATTTCAAAAGTAACTCATTCTCGCAATATTGGAGGTGTTATCATGTTTCAAAAACTCCATCAATATGATAGATTTACAAAAATTCAAAAGCCAAAAACTAATTTATATGTTGGAATGTCTCCTTTACTCAATAAAAATAGAATTTTTCACCAACTTTCAAGCATCTATCTTTACTTGAGAGACAAGATTCTGACACAGGGAACAGCTGAACCTAAGCACAACTTCTTGAGTACAACTAACCAGCAATAAAAATTATCCTGCCCAAGGTTGGCAAAAAAAAAAACACTCTTTTAAGAATTGAAGCAAAAAGGTCAATTTCTTCATACATATTGAATTCTCTCTGAGTTGTTTACCACAGGGCAAATTGATAGGCTCTATCCTCTTAAATCATCTAGCCATGAAAGAATAACACCAGCACCTTTCTCCCATGAACAATCTAACATCATGTCGTGAGCTACGCCTTCAACACAGACTGGCGATACACCATAAAACGTGCCTGTTTCGCTCAGTCCCGCTGCATCCTGCAATATATTATAGTCATTGAACAGCCACTCATACTTGAAAGAGAGAGAAGCAATAATATGTTTAGAAATGTGTATATGAATAAAATTTAAAACGGTTTTTGACATCAATAGTTAACAAGGAAGCGAATGAAATACATGTCAAGTATTATAATCATTACCACTATGAAGTCATTTTTTGCACCCAAAACAAGAACATTAATGGAAGATTTTGGCACTGAAGGAACCGGAAGTGAAGCGTTTAGCTTCCTCAAATCAAACAACGGCATTCTTGAACTTTCTTTCATCAATTCCTGATAACTGCAAGAAAGCAAGTTCCAAAAAGGATACATAGAGGTCATTAACTATTCTTTTGATTCTCAATTTATTCCATTGCTCATTTTTTCAAATGCAAATTCCTGTTGTAAAGTCATGTATGTGTAAGACTGCAATATGAACAGCTAATTAAAGAATAGAAGAATGCTTAAAGATTAAAAAGGAAGCTCGTGAACGAACCGTAGGACCAGATGATCTTCCATTGTGGACGAGAAAAAAGTTTCCTTACAAAGGGACAGATCAGTCTGGAAAGCTTTAGCTGCCAAGCTGCGAGTCACCTGCTCACAAGTTTGAATAAATCACCCTTCAGCCGGTATTTTATATTTACTCTGAGCCCAAAAGCAAGAATATCGAAATTTTGATAAAAAGGGATTAATACCACCATTTTCTCTTTGATAAAACTACAGTTTGAATTCAAAGAAAAAAGGAATAGTGAGAAAATGTTTGAGAACACCATTTAAATTCAACGAAAAACGCAACTAACAGACTCTTGAAGGAAAAACTGAGCCAATGCCCACGAGTGAAGTCCAGATATACAATGCAAAGTATAAAAAGTAATTGATCAAATTTATTTTGTATTTGTTACAAGAACAAATTCATTAAAAAGAAGAAACACAAATATTTTTCGCAACATGTGAGACGTAATACCTTAAATGCAGCGATAGGTTTGGTAAACAGATACCGCCACACTAACCCACTGAACAGGAGAAAAAAAACACAAAATCTTAGTCTAGGCCAATTATATACTCCACTAAGGAAGAGTATGTGCATAATATGTTAAGACAGTACGGAAAATCACCTATTACCCGAAGGAGGTACAGTGCATATAAGTGCTGCTCCTGCTAACTCAGGATATGGAGCTTCAATTTCTGAAATCAAGCCACCAAAAGAACAAGTCAATGCAAGCAAGTAGTAGTTAATGAATCTTCTATTAATTTCGATGGCCTGGTTAAGAGATTATCTATGGTTAAACTCTTCCTAACTTTTATTTGGACATCTTGTTTTGGCTACTGGGGTTATGTTCCTGGCACAGGTATTGGCAAGATCTGATTGAAACTTTAGCATGGCAGTTATTTTGGCACAACCTTGGCTAATTTGATTCGACGGACAGATAAACCAGTGGCCTTAGATGTTCCAGATGTGTAAACTTCCCGTCTCAAAAATCAAAGTCCATTTCAGGTGCATGTTTTGAGCCTCAAGTCTTACATCAACTTCTAATGTTTTACGACAAAAGCTTAAAATTGACTCCTAATGTTCTAAGTTCCCAGCAACACAAATTGTGACTTTAGGAAGTATGTATCTATATCTTCTAAGTACTTTACTAGAAAATTATCTTATGGACTTTTTAAGGAATTTAAGTCTACAAGGCAACTCTAGCAACACTATACTCAGTCCTTGTTCATGTAGAGTTGCTGCACTTTTGATTATAACCAACCAGAAGTAGACAGTTACCTAACATTTTTTCATTTCTTATCCTTGAGATATAGTACTGAATAATCAGCCCTCCAAATGAATGTCCAAGCAGGATTGGTGACAAACTGAGGTTTTTTTGGATGAAGTCCGCGACATCACCTGCATGCGTCTACTGCAGAATGTTAGGTGAACATGAAATTAGAAACTCACATTTTTAATAATGGAAACAAGAGCATCAACAATGACTGAAAGTTAGATGGCCAATACTTAAGTACCTGGAGGGAACCAGCAGAAGTACCAGGAGGCTCATCACTTTCACCCTAAAAATTTAGAGAAGATATATATCTCAACTTCAGATCACAAACACAAAATTACAGTAATTCAAATAGCTAATATAAGATAAAAACAGAAACACAATCTGGTATCAATTCCATTATCAAGTAGACCATGGAAATTTTGACAAATTACCAGGTATCCATTAAGGAACCCCTAGGTAGTTTCCCCGAGCAATATTGACTCCTTATTGTTGAAATCCATACACGTAACTCAATTCAAAAGTTAGTTTAATAGTTGAGGGTGGCCCAAGGCATATATTTTAAGTTCATTCATATTTCTCAGCCAATGTGAGCGATTTTCTTCAACACTCCCCTCGCATACAGGCCAGTCTTTTGCCCGGTCACATGAATAGCTAATGTGAGCCCATTCGTCTATGAATGTGGCTCTGATAACATGTTGAAATCCATGTACCTAACTAAACCCAAAAACTAGCTTATGCGGGGATTTTCTCCTAACACTTATAAGAACCAATTCAGATTAATAAGAAGGAAAAAATTGAGTTATGTAAAGTAGAATAGAGAAAGAAAAATGTGTGGAGAATGTCCATGCTATGATGCCTTTAAATTAAAGCAGCAGCACTATTAAGCCAAGGACTATACAAATCAGATATTGCCACAAAAAATTCAAACAAATTAAGCTTCAAGAATAATAAAGAGAGTAAAATTAATCAATAAAACTCAGACCCAATTAAGCATAAGATAAATAAAGAGAGAACAAAAATGACCTGACCCAGCAAGCTGACAGCATAGCAATCAAACCCAGAAACAGCAAAGAAAGGCAACCAGTGCTCAGCCCAGCACCAAGCTGCATGATAGCTGCCATGAACAAAAACCAATGGCGGCCTTTTTTCATTTTTCCCATCTGGGTCTTTGTTTATAACACTTTTTTGCTCAATCACCTCCATGTTGAAACCAGAAGGCAGCTGGTGGAAGAGACGACTCTGCCCTTGCTTCAGCTCGAAGGGTACCCGCACTTTGTGAGCTTTGTTCAGGACAGCAAGGGGTTTTGTTGTTATTTTATTTGGAAGGGCGGTGTGGAGACAGAGAAGAGATGCCATTGCTGTGCCTGTGAAGAAGTTATGCTATGAGCTAAAAGCTAACACTTCTTTCTTGGTTTTTACTTTTTATCTCATTTGATTTTAATAATAATAATATGGCAGGTGAAAGTGAAATTGAAAGTGAAAGTTGAAAACAGTTACACAGTGAAGTAGGAATTTTAACCATATTAACTGTCACTTTTTAATTCAACGGACTATTAAAAGAAAAATTAATTAATTGAAAATGTATGAAAATTATTGATGATTAAAACTAAACCAAATCAAACCAAACAAATCAAATAAAATACTGTTTCCAGTAGATGGAATCGGCTATGTTTATTACAGAGAATTTCATTTTTTTTTAAAAAAAAAAATAAGATTTTGATGTTACTATTTTCTATCATGATTATAATTTATTGAAGATTATTTTTTTTAAAAAAAAAAGGAAAAAGGAAAAAATATCACAAATTGTATGTCATTTTATCTCGAGGGTAATCAGTAATCTATAATATTATAAAAGCTTCTCTATCAAATATTTTTATTCACAATCTTCTTCTCCCATTTCATTTTTAAAAAAACTTAAAATCTAAACTTTTAGTAAACTAAACAAAAATTAAATCACATTATAGTTATTAGTTAGCACATTTCTGGTAGATGTCTGGCATGAGTCATGACCATGTGTTTTTAAAAAACAAAAAAGATTCAGTTGAAACAACATCTAAATCTTCTGCCATACTTTTGTTGAACTTTATCATAAATTTTATTTTTTTTTTTTAAGAAAAAAAATCTCCAGTTAATGAATATTATATCATAGATTGGACCCTACATAGGAAAATTCAGTTAATGAAATTTGCCACTTGGAGCTTCATTAGTTTTCAATTTTTTTTTACTTCCTTGATTGTAAAGAAAAACAAATTGCCCTGTTACCCCACACATTATTTTGCCACCCCTACTAATATGCTACTCTATAAATTGCAGTTTCAGTCTCTTCAATTTGTAACCCACCATTTAGTTATCTGACAAGCTCTACAGTTGACAGTTGACACTTAAATGGCAGATTTTGGACAGCATATGCAGGGTTTAAGGCCATGTCAAGCTTTCTCTGAGCTTGGTATGAACATGGAAATGCTTAAGCAATTTGCAGAGCTAAAGCCAAGCATGTTAGAGCATTTCAATGTACCAAACTTTTCAGTACAAACTCCCTTGTACCACCAGCAGCAACCCGAGTTTCCGGCAGGCTGTTCTTATGATAATTCTTTTAGTAATTTTCAAACAGACAGCCAACTGATGGCAGTACCAAATGTTCATCCCTTCAAGGGAAAAGAAGTTGCAGAACAATCAACAAGCATCTCAAAGAATATTACTTCTTCACCTTCAACAAGTGAGTTTCAAGGAGACACCTACAAGAGTAAAAAGCATGTAAGTGTTAATTGTTTTTTCTTTTTGTTTTTTCTTATTTTAATATTGAACTGTCCATTGGTTGAATGTTCCACTGCTTCATTGGTAATTTGATTTTGGGTAAATGCATTTTTCAGAGATCAAGAAAAGGGAAAAAAGTGAGTAGCAATGAGAAAGAGGAGGGAAAAGCAGAGGAAATTATTCATGTTAGAGCAAAAAGAGGACAAGCTACTGACAGCCACAGCATAGCAGAAAGGGTATGTATATCTGCAAAGTTTTAGCTCATAAAATCAATGAACTGAATTGAATGTTACAAGGATCATCAATTAAAAACTGAGCCATAGTTTTTTTTTCTTCCCTTTTCTTTTGTTCTGTGTATCAGGTGAGAAGAGAGAAGATCAATATGAAAATGAGATGCTTACAAGACCTTGTTCCTGGATGCCACAAGGTGGAACTTTTTCTTTCTTTTTCATTTTTATAAGTATGCATGTTAATTGTAAGTATAATTAGTAAGCATGAGTCTCTCAATGTGCAGGCTATGGGAATGGCAGGGATGTTGGAGGAAATAATCAACTATGTTCATTCATTACAGAATCAAGTTGAAGTAAGTCACATATCTAACCGAATTCGCGGTATAATTCATCTAACAGTTATCACACCAACAGTTCTGAATCAGTTTATCTCTTGTGCTCCTGAATTCAGTTTCTTTCGATGGAGCTTGCGGCCGCGTGTTCTTCTCGTGATTTAAACTTCGAAACAGAATCCGGAAAAAAGGCACAGGTATGCCTGTATTAAGCAAATGTATGCATTTATGTTCCCATATAGTAGGCGAAAGTTAATACAATGTATGGGTGAAGTTATGTACAGTGAGTGATGTAGAATATTTTATGCTCCAGGGAACCAATTCACATGAGGCACTGGAGATGGAGAAATGGGCAAAAGAAGCATATGGAGATTACACTAGCTTCCACTCAACATGGTCCCTTTGACTCTACTTTCGGTTCTCTTATTCCCTTTTTCGACACACAAGCACATGAATATGCTTCTTTCTGGCAAATCAAATCTGTTTCCAGTTATGCTGCAAAATGTTCCAAAGATAAGTGCTTTGCTTCATGAAGGGTTGATAACTAAAATACAAAAGTTTGTATTCCTATTTATTTGTTTTTGTCCAATTCTAGGACTAATTTTCCTACATATGATCTTTGATTTTGTAACATCCTATGTATTGAATGCAGCCATGTTGGGGCAAAGCAGTTAAGCAGAAAATGATTTTGATGTGACTTGGCTTCATGTATTTGCTTTGAATACTCAATTTTATGATTTGGAATTTAGCATTTTGGGCCATTTAATGAATCTATTATTATGCTCAATTGCTCATTTAGCTAGACACTTGCATGTGCTTCATGGTTTCTTTGTGTGCAAGAAGAGAGTAACCCATTTGTTTTCATAATCTGTTGAATTCATCAGAAACAGCTATGGCAAACTTCAATAACTAAAAGACACAGAACTTGCAGCTGTCCTAAAGGAATCAGCCTTATGAAGCAATGCTTTTAATTTATTGGATAATGAAAGTTCATAATCATAGCTCATAAGTCAAATTAACAGGAGAAGCATCACCATTGAGTCTATTGCTTTAACACCAAGGCTCAATAATTTCATAAGTTATATCAACATCCAAATTACTAGCAACATTTCAACAAACTATATGTTCCTTTTTTGTGCATCATCAATCAATTCCATGCGCAATTATAATAAAAAAACGATAAATGCAAATGAACAATCAGAGGATTAGCTGAAATGGGTTCCACAAACATATAGATAATAAAATCTGATAGATGTTGCCAATTCATGTGGTGAATGATTGAAATGGTGCAAATACATTATAGTTCTTTGGGAGGGGTATTAAAGGAAATAAAATGCAGATGCATTGTATCCAAAACTACAGGATTGAGAGAGGACAACTTGAATGGGCCATGTCTTGTTCACAAAGGGATAGAACAAAAAATATGGGGTTCTCAATTTTCTTGAATGAAAAAGACCTCAAATTAATAAAAATAAAGCTTCTACAATCTAAATTACTTTTCTTTTGACTCCTTTTTGACAATATTCACTTGCTTTTTGTGAGTGCATGCACAATGAGAAGCATAATGAACCCTTTTGCTGGCAACATCTAATAAATTTAACAAGAGGCTTGAAGGCTAATTTGAGAATTTTACAGACATATAGAGTATCTTGCTCATGTTCAATGCATGTGGGGGGAAATGGAGGAGCTATCCAGCAGAATAGCACTTTGTGAGTTTGTTCTCATCCTCCAAACCTTATGAGACTCTCCTAAAGGCTAAATGAACTTTGTGATGGTGTGGTTCAAATATTTGGGTCTACAACAGACTGGATCTACTTTTAACTATTTAGAAGAAAATCAACCTCCACAATACATATCGGAAGACTTGAACCCTCAACTTGAAGGACAAACTAATTGACGATTGTTTTTCGTTCCAAGGACAAAATTGAGAATTATCTCTCGAACAAACCTCCCACAACTAATTAATTTGTTTGATTGTGGGAACCGCAAAAACTTGCAAGAGACAAACAATCACACATAGATAAGGTTTGTGGAGAGTGACTCCAACTTACGTCCACGGGAGAAAATGAGATATGATTTTATTGACCTCGGGGTAAATACCGACCCGAACATCTAATAAGGGAATTACAGTTACAATCTTAATAAACTCCTCAGGTTAGGATAGCCCGATCTACTTTTCACAACATGGTCGGGTACACGATTCACTTTGTCTCTCTATCACTAGTTTCTTTTAGTACTCTTGCTCTCAAATTACAGTGATCATAATACAATCCAAAAGAATCTGAATCCGAAAAAAAGGATCCCTTCTAAAATGATTTCAACCTCTTTATATAAGTTCTCAAAACCCCTTGCAACTGACCATGACTTCGCCTTACATCACTTAATCATCATTGCCCCTCATAATCACTGCATCCACCGCCCCTTCTGACAACCTACAAGCTTTGCCACCGCACCAGCTTGTGACGGCCTATGGCGGCTGATAGAACTCACGGCTTCATGTGAATCATTATTTTACTACTTTCATCATTAGTTTTTTAGATGCACTCATTTTCAAGTAAGACATACGCCATGCTGCTTTAACCTGGTCGGGTATAATTTTGTCAAATCTCCTTTGGTAGGGGTATCAAAATCACACGGAACACCCTCAATCCGCACTTCAATGTGGTCAGGTCAGGATCACCATTATTTCATCCTCCGAAACTCTCCTTGAGGAGAGCACATCACTAAATACCAGGGTCGGGTCCTTTCTTCGATATTCCTCTAGTTTTTGGGCCCTTGAGCCTTTCTAACTATCTTGGTCGGATAGCACAACAATAAGCTCGGATCCTCCTCGAGATGTGGGCTTTTAAAAATCATCATCAACAGAACTAAATAGTAATTTGCAAATACACCTTCAAATTGGACAATTCTTTTTTTTTGCCTGGAGGGGTATATCCTACTAACTTGGTCATAGTAATAGTGATTTATATTTTGCTTAATTTGTGGAGCTATCAACTTTACAGAACTCTTAAAGATCATAAACAAGAAGCAAAAACAAAATAGAGAGAATATGATAGATATGTGAGAGCACCAAGGCTGGTCTTGAAAATGACTTTACAAAGTCAATTGTGTGCCTACTTGTGATTGTATAGTCAAACAAATGTTAAGCCTCTATTTGTCTACATGTTGCTTTGTCTGTTTTATTTAATGCTATTGGTTCCTAAATATTGCACAAAATGTTGCAAGGTCCTATGAAACTATGGCTCACTTGTAAATGATACATAAAAAATGTCTCTAAGGTCACCATCATGGCAAGTTATTGGTACTGTGTGCCCTAAAAACAAAAGCACAAAAACAAATGCTAACCCCTTCATCACATTTTATGTGTGATCACCAAAGCCGAAATTTTAAGGCGGTCAATGGTGAGATAATAAAATTATATTTTGGTCAATGATAAAAAAAAAATTGTGATTTTTAATCGTAGTTATTTTTATAAAAACTAAGACTTTTAACTTTTACTCACAATCAAAATATATTAAAAAACACACCGCGATTATTTTTTAACATAAAATAAAATTACATATCACTGTTTGTTCACTATATTTTTTCGGACCCAATAACCGAACATATATTATCCGTTTTGGCCAAACAATTTGTCACGATTTTGTTATTAAACTTTACAACCCAAATTACAAATTTAAATTGGTGTGGCCTTATCCAAATGGTCCATTTATCCGGTTCTCTCTTTCATTGCTTTGGAAGATTCAACTTGAATGATTTAACACTGAAGCAAACTTAATTATCAGCATAAACATAGTTTTACCTTTTAACTTTATTAATTAAACTTGTAATTTTTGTTTTTATTATTTATATTTTTGCATTATATCGCAGTTGCACTTATCACTTATATACACGGACACAGTAGAGACAAAGGCGGCAACAAAAGAAATGCAAATAAGCTTTGTGATATGGAAAGAATTGCAAGCAATTAATTGAACTGCAAAATGTAAATTGCTAAATATAATGTTTCAGTGCAATGAACTGAATATTTCTTTTCAACAACAATCAAGTGATCAACTGGCAGTCCTACTTCTGCTGTGATCATCAAGCCAGGAAATGATATCGGTAAAAACTCGAATTATCATGTCATCTGGCTCGCCCTCCAGAAGCGAATGAAAAGCATCCTTGTAAAGAATGAACTTCTTATCCTTGCTGCTTGCTTTCTCATACAAGGCTTTGCTCACTGATGGGTCAGTTACGGTATCATCTTCTCCGTGCAAGATTAGTAATGGCAGAGAAATCTGTTGTGATTACCAGAATATGTTATCCAACACAAGGTTTATATGCCAAAATGAGCAACATAAAGAATGTCCTATATTAGCCGAAAACCTTCTGTTAAATGAAATTTTTGTTTTTCTTTGCAATTTGCGTAAACATAAGGAGTTAAAACGGAAAGAAACTTGCAAATCCAAATACCTCATTCAGTAAATAACTCATTATCTATATCCATTAAACGTCTAGCACAATAACATGCTCAGCTTGATTCGTGGCATTTATTTAGTAGTATCATCAATCGCATCTCGGTTTATTACATATTATACTCTCTCCCTCAGTTTTATACTTTCTTCAAGTTCGTTACCATATTAAAACCTACAAAGTTATCAGCTATGCAATTTCTGAGAGCCCTTATTACTTCAGCAATTCAAATCTAAAGTTCAAACTAGAAAAGCCCCTTAGAGTCAACTAACAATAGCCTTATTCTGTGAATAAAGAAAGGTCATAAAAAACCTCAGCACATACGAAACTGTTTTAAGAGAGCATGAAGGCATACTATACATAATCAAAAGCCAAAGTTTCCTTAAAATGGACAAAATAACATAGGAGCAGTTAATATCAAAATTAAATATTAGAAAAGATTGCCGTACCTTTTCCAACTGATCTTCTATCTCTTGAGTGGTTTTGAGCAACTCCAGAGCAGTCCGCAAGCGTGGTTTATCCTTGTAAGCAATAACATTATACTTTGCCTGCATCCAAAGAAAGAACAGAGATTTAGCAGGCAGTGTTTTCAACTGAAAAAAATGAGAGCGTTTAAAACAGACATGTGGATTGCAGAATGAATATAGAACTTAATCAAAATTCTGTCGGAAGAGACAAACCAGTTCTCTCTTCTTCAAATCTCTAAATGCAGCCTCAGCCAAATCCTTTTGAGGAACCAACTTCTGCTTGGGGAAAATATTAGCCATGCCAATCAGGATTTGTTTTACTAAAAATGGGGGCACCATCTCATCTGAAATCTACACATGATTTTAGTTAATAGGAGGCAGGTATGATACTAACAAGTATCAAATATAATTAGGATAAAGCAAATACTTTGCACATAGGCGCAACAAGAATAGCACCACTCCATGCATTAGGTTGTTTTAGGTGCGCCTTCAGAGATACAGCTCCGCCAAGAGACTGTCCAAAGAGGAAACTCGGCAAAGTACGAAACTCGGGACTCTCTGCCATAAACATCCACCAAAATATAAACATCAAGAATAGCCCAGTATCTTAATTATACTCTATCAAACCAAATATAAGGTGTTTGTGATGCATAATATACAGCCAGTAAACAGATAAATTTCATAATAGATGCATTATCTCAAGAAGAAAAAATTCAACAAACTAGAGAAGGTTTTCTTTGATTAAAGAAAACCAAGATACAGGTAAATGAAGAAATCAATTTTCCATGGAAAGGGAACGGTTCAAATCTAATTCTACTCTTGAAACAAAATTTAATTTTGTCGCCATTGAAAGTTTCAAAAGACGGATTCCAAAATAACACTATAAAGTATAAACAACTCAGCACACCTTTGACTTTGGAATAATGCTCAATGACATCATCAACAATCCTGTCAAAGGTGGGAACGTAGCCATGAAGACCTTCTGAAAGCCCAAATCCTGGGTAATCCATAGCAAAAACTCCGTATCCAGATTGCGCCAACTTCCTTGCAGTTCCTGAGAAAATGCCACAATGTTAGGCTCAATTATCACAACATGCCAAAGACTATAAACAGGTAACCACTACTTATTACTATGAGCTACATGCCTTCAAAGAAAAATGAGCATGTGTCTCCATAACCATGACAATAACACACCAATGCTTTGGGTTGACAGATCTCCGGTAGCCAACTTTTACAGAAAACTTCCAATCCTCTAGAATTCACCTCATACGACTGTGCCAGAGAACAACAATGTGGTTATCTTTAGGTACAAGCAGACTACAGCAATTATAAAAGACAAAAATGACAGGACAAAAGGTTGGATATCATTAACGACATCTGGAGTATAATTGACCTTGCTCATTTCCATATAAAATGAACTGAAAGGCTAAACATAAACTGTTAGAATGAGGAGGTATGCCAATGTTAAAAGGAAGGACGTGTCATTCCGTGAGGGAGAGTGAGTCTATCTCAAGCCGCAGTAAGGAGGGTCAATGTCAACTCGCAGCCAGGTTTTATAGGCCTATTCAAATTCTCCAAAAGGTGGGCGAATTTGCCTATAAGTTACAGCTGCCCGAAGGGTCCAGGATTCATCCGGTTTTCCATGCATCCCAGTTAAAAAAATCATTGAGCACAGTACGAGTGGAAGTGGCACTACCTGAGGCCATAGAGGAGGAACGCGACTCGAGGCCATTCTTGCTTGAAGGACTAAACAACATGGGGATCAATAGGTTTATCAATGGTTAATCAAATGGCAGAATAGGCCAACGGAGGAGACCACATGGGTGAACCAGGACGGCATTCGTCAACAATTTCCAAAATTTGGACTTGGGGACAAGTTCACTGTCCCAGGATTCCATATTTTTATTAAATGAGAGAGGGATCCACCAGGGCAAAAATACTACAACTACTATAGATAAAAGATATTTAAGGGGAATGGATGCGCTCTTTTTTGTCATTTTTTCATCTGTGAATTGTTGATGAACCCACCTCATTCGTTGATTCTATGTGATCTCATATTTCTATCAAGCATGAGTTCTATTACAAGGTATTGCGCCTATAAATCGAGTCTCTTTTAGGGACCGCATTCCAAAAGAGGAGCAGGGAGATGGGCTTGAGCAGACTGCTACTAATGATCAGGACATAGCAGCCCAGATTAAGGAGAAGCCAAAGCCATGTTTTCAGCTGGTGTATGAAAGAAAAAGAGGTGTGAAGTCATGTGTACAGGACAGCTGGTACAATTGAGGATGGAGGGTTGATGTGGATTGAGTTAGTTAAAGGGAAGTATTGTTATATATACAGTAATTATGTGGGGGGAATCATCTTCTGTCTTTTGCGCAATTGGTTATTGTTGTGGGGGGGGGGGGGGTGTTAAGGGTAATCGGGTAGCACCAGTGGATGGTCTGCTTGTAGGTCTTCTTGCTGTTCCTTTCGTTTTTCCACAAACCTGGTGTAAATATTTGCATTTTATGTTTAAATCAATAGAATGAATTAGCTATTTCCTTTTATTTGTTGCCATTTGCAATCCTAAAGACAAGAGGTTTAACATAAACTACTTAATCAGGAAGAAGAATAAGTAAAACAAAGAGCCAAGAAGTCGACATTTCCAAGTCGCTCAGGCTTGTCAATTAGTTTACGGAGTCAATAGCTAAAAACAACTATACGATTAAGAAAAAGGTGGCGGCGCGGCAAAATTAGAGAAAGGTGCAGTCTTGATACGCAATGACTAAAAGAACTTTCCATTTCAACTGTATGCACAAAACAAAGCATTCATTCTCAGTGCAGAAATTATCCCTTCATATGAATTATAAACAGGAAAGAATAAAGCCTAAGTTTGAATTTTTACCTCCTTCATTTTCAATCCATCACAAGTGGTCTGCAAGATGAGCAAAAACAAAGTAATCAAATTATTCCTTAACATTCCCAAGAGCTGTAAAGAAGATTAAGATCATAAAAAGCAATGAGCAGATTAAAAAAAAAAAAGCTTCTCAGTTTTTATGGGATTGTATTTAAATCATAATTCTCAAATTGTTTTCATTTCCAATTCCTCAATTAACCCAGAAAAAACCCAATTGCCATCATCAACTTCCAATAACAAATTACTAATCAAAAACTCAAAAGACATAAAGAATGCAATAGCTGAAATAAAAATCAGCACAAATTCTAAATAAGATAAAGCAAATAAAGAATCACCTTTAACAAAATATGGTCAATATTAAGCTGAATATCCTTAAAAGCCTCACGAGCCCGCCGCCTAGCGGGTGCCTCATCCATGTTAGCATCCAAAATCTTGCTCAATTCATCACTTATTCCTTCGAACTTCAATTTTGCCGCCATTACTCTGCTTTTTCCTCTGAACCCGATCAGCCCTCCACGCAAACGCTACAATTTTGTTAAAAGGAATAAAAAAAATTCAAAAGTGACGGCTTTCTGGGTTTTTCTTTTAAGGAATACCATGAACAAGGTGGCGACTGCACAGTGAAAGCTGACCTTCAATCCGTGTTTGGATTAGTAAATAAATTATTTTTAGGAAATTATCTCATTTATATCTTGAAAAAGAATATTACGTGGCATGATGATGCATTATTTAATTAACAGATTTAGATTTTTTTAAAAAATATTTCTAGAAAATTTTCTCATTTATATTTAAAAAAAAGTAAGAATCTGAAATTATTAAAATATTTTTTAAATTTATTATTTTTCCACTTGAAGATTTAAAAGTATACCAATTTCTTTTTTTAAGTCAAAATTTGATAAATTTTTTATAAGATTTCAGGTTAAAGAAAAATAATACATTTTTGTAATAATTTAAAAAGTGATATAATATTTTAATAATTTCCCTTGTTTTTTAATAACAAAATTTAATAATTAAAATTAAAATTAAAAAAAAAGGAAGAGTATGTTAGTGTTTTTGTGGACAATGGGCCAAAAATGATAACGTTGAAAATCTCATCGTTAAATCATTTTTTCCGAATTTAAACGGAGCAGATAAAATTTTCGATTGCCCCAAATTCTTACAAAAAAACACTCCCTAAATTCAATTCCAAAATTTCAAGATCATATCCTGAAATACTACACCATTAAATCACGTCCCCAATGGACGTCAAAAATGATAAACGCTATCTGACTTTTATTAATTTTATTTTATGAGGTCGTTGTAGATGCGGTTTGAATGGGAGAGGTTTCTGTTTCAAACTAAATTCTAAACTTGGTTTTAATTAACATTTGGGTCCTTAAAGTTTTGTAAAATCACATTAAAATACAGTTTAAAACAATTTTACATTATCCATCTTTGGGATATTGTATAAGCTAAGAAGTTGATATACAAATATTATATCTAGATTAACGTGGCAAATCATGTGTCATTTAATACTTGGTTCTTTTATTTTTTTAATAATTATATCATGTGTTATTTAACAATTACTTAAAAAATGTCATTAAGAGGTCTGATTTGGTGGTGTAGGGCTTAAGATCTCATCTTGAGGTCTCGAGTTCGAATCCAAGAAGTGCGTTTCTTGTAAGAGTCTGTGACAGCCCGAAGTTTTACATGCTCCACTTAAGTCCGGAATGAGTGGTTTGGCGGTGGAATCTCCACCGATTTCAAAAAAAAAAAAAAAGTTGTGTATAATATCTTGTGAATTTAACGTTACCGCTTTATTTATGAATATTAATGAAATTATCTACATTACATTATTGTTTTATTAATGAGTATTGATGGAATTGTCTGCATTATAACTTTATTGTGGTTACTTAAAACAAATATAATACAAATAAGGCTTCATTTGTAGTGCGGAATTGTGCTTATACCATAAAATAAAAGTTGACAGTATTTGGCAATACAAATTTAAAATAATATTTGTGATAAAAATTAATAAATGTTTTATAAGTTTTTCATCAAATAACTACACGATAAATTCACCTTAATTTATCATTTCAATATTTATCAGATATTTTAAAGTTGTTGCTTAAAAATCTCAACTGTTAAACAATAATTCTAAGCAGACCTAAAATAAAAAATAACAAAATTTAATTTTAACAGTCAATAAAAATTTTTGACTTCTTTGGAGGGGAAACAGTTCAATTTAGTGTGCAATGAGTTATAGGTGATATCTAAAAAACATGAAAGTTTTAATTTCTTTGAGATTTATGTAGAGTGGGCACACAGAAAATTAGGATTCTGGAAAAAAAATTATCCATAATTAAAATTTCGATCAAAATTTTAACATAAAATATCATGTATCTCGATCAAAATTTGAGATGATTTTTAATCAAAATTCAAAAATTGAAAGTGCGATATCATTTTCCTATATGATTTCTCCGGATCATAATCATGACAAAAAGTCTCGATTGTCATCCTTAAATCTATGTAAAAAGAATGTATAATGGTGTGATTTTATCAAATTTTAGGGATCCAAATGTTATTAATAGTTACTGTCTTGCATTTGTTTTTGTTTGGTCAATAAAAGCGGGTAGTTGAATTCGTCAGTTGGTTGTTGTCGAAGCTTCAGTTGACGTGGCTGGTGACGATACGGAAGCGGATATCCCGTGACTGATTGTCACCTGGCTGCGTGACCGCGCATTGGTTAGTGGGCACGTGGCATCGAAAGCAAAGGACCTACAATCTGGAAAAATCTTACGTGCATGTTAATTATATATGTTTTTGTATTTTATGAAATTCAATTTAGTCGATTGTTTTTATGCATGGATGTTTTACAGTTTTACTAGTGTCTCAAAGGAAGTGTAGCTTAGTAGTAAATTATTTAGGATTTGATTATTAGATATTGAGTTCGAGTTGATAGATCTTTTATAAAAGTCCGAGATCGAATTGAGTGATTTGATGATGAAATTTTCAACATATAAAAAAATGGATGTTTTAGTATAAATCTTATTAAAATTATTTTAATTGTGTTTATGTTTTATTTATTATGCACGTACAATGCATTTATTATAATTAAAATTCAAAATGTGTGTTTGTTCAAATCTGATTGGATGGGACATTTATGCTTGTGGTAGATAATAAATATATTTTTTTAGAACAAAATCTTAGACGGTAGCGATGATACTACATCACACCGTAAATACAAAACAAACAAACAAAAATATAAATGAAATGTAAGGATAAGAATCATAAGATAAAACTTGGGAAAGACAAAAAAAAAAAATTATTATTTATTTGGAAGAAAATCAAATACTTGATACAGAGTCGGTTTTAGGCTCTAGGCAGCATTGAACACCATCTAGGACTTCTAGTTGCTTATAAAAATCGAGTTTTTTATATTATGATATTAAAAAATTTAAGTCCAAAGAATAAAAATTGAATTTAAGCTCAATTCTAATAAATTGTTTAGGCCTAATTCATATATGCATATTATGATTTAAAAAAATATGAATATTTTTTTGTCAAGACAAATGGTCCATTTTTAGGAGTCAGTCTAGGGCCCCTAAATTTTAGATCCGGCACTGACTTGACACATGGCCAAACGCACCACAAAGAGGATTCAAGGCCCCTCACCAGAGTATGACTTCAGAGTCTCTCATCAGAGTCTGACCCCATAAGCCTCTCGTTAGAGCTTGAATTCATGACCTCCTGTCAAAGTATGAATTCAAGACCTCTCGGCAGAATGTTTACTTCATACTCACTTCCAGGAAAGGCAACTAGGGGTCACGCGAGGAGTTAACCCACAATATCAACTCCTTAATTACGTGAATCTTCGAAATAAGGAATTATGCAACCAAACAAATATTTTCCATTTCTTGAAGCTAGTCAACCACCTAGAATATGGGAATTTCGAGATTCTAGCGATTGAGCTAGTTAATAAAGAATGTAAATGGGAATGTAAAGGTAGTGAGTGGCAGTTTTCTTGTAATGAGATTATAAATAATAGGAGAATCCCCGGAGAAACGGATCGATCTCTTGTTAATTGAGAAATAATAGAGATCCATTTGCTTTAAGTTATTTTTTTATTTGATTATATTGTTTGTAAGGTTTCATGTACAAACAATTAGAGCCGTCTGTGCGAAGTCGAGACAAAAAGCTATGTCTACGGTTAATTCGATCCTATTCCCCAATAACATTATTTTTTTTGCTAAACCAAAGAAAATCTACTTCTACATTTGGTTCGATGCGTCCTCTTTTGTTTTTTCGGAAAAACAAGAATGACACCAAGGAATGAAGAGTCCAGAATCTCGGCAACCACTTGATGCTTATGATGAACATCCTGACAAAAAAAAAACAAGATGATGAAGCAATTGGAAGAACAAAAACATGTCATAAAAACAGTTCTAAGAGCATATGTAGGTCGTGCAATAGGAGAATTAGACGCCCAGCCCAGATTCAGGGGGTCGTCCCTTTGCAAGACAATAGAAAGGGGAAGGAATCGCCACCAGCGACCTTCGAGTGGAGAGGCAAACAGATGAGAACAACGACAAAGAGGTTTCGGGGAAGAGCCCCATCAAGATAGACTATGAGGACTCTGATGCAAAGAGCTCTAGGAACCATGGCAGAAATGGAAAGAGGTAGATGTTGGAGTTCTACGATCCCGAGGATCGAATAACAAGCAATGAAATAAGTGCGAATACAATCGAGGAAGTTGCGGAATACTTACATCGAGCGGTTGAGCAACGCGGTGGACAACAAAAATCAACTTTCTGCCCACTGGAAGTCACGGCAGTGAGCTGCTGGATGTCCTCCAATTCGGCCTTCATCTTCCTCCATGAAAGCTCCAAGCTTTGTGAGGTGATTCCAAGCTCATAGGTGGACTTCCCTATCACATTCGCATGTCTCTCAGAGTGCTGGCTCTTGATGATTTTGCCACAAAATCACCACACTTTGCTTCCCTTGCTCACGGTTTTTGCCCAGAAAAACAGTGAAGAAATGGCCAAAATGCCGAGAGAGATAGATTAAGAAATTGGCTCCAATTTTCGTGAACCAAGAGAGAGGAGGAAAAGTGTATTAGGTTAATTAATTTCTAAAATCAATTCACCATATGCCAATTTTTCTCTTTCAAAAGTCAAGCCATAAATGCTTGCCAACCACTCACATCAACTCCATCAATCAATGAATAGTGACTGGCGTCAATCACTCAAAGTGAAAGACATCTATCACTTGATTGACGAATGATGTGACACTAGATACGACTAACGATTTGACGCTTGATTTGACTTACGTGCCGCACTCGAATTCGAAATGCGAATGCGCTCGTAAACAATCCCAAGCTCGGGTTCACTAATTCCAAATTGACGAATTTTCCGTTACGACGTAATTAAATCTAATTTAATTAAATAATCATGCCTAGCATAATTACTATTCACGTCACTAACGAATTAATTGTAAATTAATTCGTTCGCCCGAATTAAAATCTAATTTTAATTCCGCGTCGAAATCCAATTTTGTATAATATATCGAATATATTATTTTATCGATTAATTCCAAATTAATCGTTATTGTGGGAACACAGAAATTGGGCGACGCATGCTGTCCCGGGCTCGCGGCCCGGTTGGGAGTACGGAGTAGTCCGCAGGGGACTAAACCGGAGAATGATAGAGTCGCCACCCGGTGTGAACCGGGACAAAGATTTAAGGCCGCACTCACCCCTCGCAAGGGAATACCTCAAACCGTTGGGTTCGGAATGTTCCCTTACTTATGCCACTTGTAATGAAATGATTTGTGCAATAATATAATCAAGCCTATCAACATATATTTCCAAGGGTATTCTATTTTTAAGTTCACATGCATGAAAGTAATCATCATAACAGCAAACATACAATAGCACACGGCAATCTCATGAACATGTTTCGATCATATAATGCGGAAAACAAAGAACAACTTAAACATAATGTCAATTCCAAACGCAAAACAAATGACTAATCATGCTTGAAAATGAACAACCAAATAGGTCAAATCATGCCTAAGAGCCAAGTAACATACTAATGACCTAATCATGCTTGAATACCATCTCATGAACACATCAAACATGTAAACGCAATGATACAAATAATGTGATTGATTACATGATACAAGAGAAATCACCTAAGAAACAATTATGCATGACATGTGATGAAAAATGACATGTCATGCATAATGCAGTAAACAACATGACACATACATGAACGGATGAATAAATGACACCTAATAAATAATAACGGGCTAAAAGGCGCGGCAAAGCATCGTGGTAAAGGATTTTAACCCCTCGAAATAGGGGACCTTTAATCCGACTTACTAAGCCCATGCGCAATGCAACATGATGCATGATTATGCAAGAAGATGACATACGAAGAAAAGCGAATAACGAAACGAAAGGCGCGGCAAAGCATCGTGGTAAAGGATTTTAACCTCTCAAAATAGAGGACCTTTAATCGCACTTACTAAGCCCATGCGCAATCAACACAATACATATATAAAAAAGTAAAGACAATGATATCGGACTTCGTATATCCGATTGAACATATCTCACATCCAATCGAATATACATTATCCGGCGCGGCAAAGCATCGTGGTAAAGGATTTTAACCTCTCAAAATAGAGGACCTTTAATCGCACTTACTAAGCCCATGCGCTTTCAACACAATACATATATAAAAAGTAAAGACAATGATATCGGACTTCGTGTATCCGATTGAACATATCTCACATCCAATCGAATATACATCATCATCCGGCGCGGCAAAGCATCGTGGTAAAGGATTTTAACCTCTCAAAATATAGGACCTTTAATCGTACTTACTAAGCCCATGCGCAAACAACATAATACATATGTAAAAAAGTAAAGACAATGATATCGGACTTCGTGTATCCAATTGAACATATCTCACATCCAATCGAATATACATTATCCGGCGCGGCAAAGCATCGTGGTAAAGGATTTTAACCTCTCAAAATAGAGGATCTTTAATCGCACTTACTAAGCCCATGCGCTTTATCTCATCATTACATAAACAAATAACATGCGGAAATCAAATAGCGAATAATAAACAAATCAAAACAACATAAAACGAAATATGCGCCGTTTACTCAAGTGGTACGTGGAGTTGTATCCCGAGTACAGATTATACTACCGTCCATTCAGAATCGGCTATGAAATTTATGTCCGGGTTTCCATCCTATATACCACAAGAGGCGACACATTTTCCGTTTTACTCAAGGGCCACAACATACATCATTCCACAATACATGCATTTACTATCTATTCAAAGGCCACAATCATGCATCAATAAACGACTCTCATGCGATAAAAACGAATAAAACACTTAAAAAGATAGATGGAAATAATAGGAAAAGTACCCTCAGGTCTAACCTTTTATGTCGACTTTCGGAGGCGCGTTACAAGTCCGTCGGAAGGGCTATCACTCCGCAACTTTTCTGGTTCACCGGTCTACGTCTTCTTCACTGTTTCGCTGTTTTGGCCGCTGTTTTCACTCCGTTTCCTGCTGTTTTGGACTGCAGTTTCTGGTTACTGTTTTTGGTTGTTTAAGGGACTGTTTTGGGCAGTTTTGGGCAGTTTCGGGGACTGTTTTGGGCAGTTTCGGGGTGCAGTTTTGGGCGGTATTTTGGGAGATTCTTGAACTGTTTTATGGACAGTTTTGGGACAATTTCTGGACGATTTTAGGCTTATTTGGGCGGCAGTTTATGGCTTATTTGTGTGGCAGTTTGTTACGGCAATAGAGGGTTAATGAGTAGCTGTTGTTGTTTGTGAGTGGAGTCAGTCGTGGGGCTAGTTTTTGGCATGAAATAGGCTGTTGAAGTGAGCTGAGTGGGGGCACGTTTTTGGTGAAAAATAAGGGACGTGTGGGTAGGCGTGAACGTTATGAAGGGGTCAAGGCAGTGCAGTTCGGTGATCAGTATGTGAAGGAAACGTGTGTGTTGTTGAATCTGTGAGAGTGGCCGTGTATCTCTAGGTTTTGACTTTCGATTTGGTCACGTCTCAAGGCTGCATTTGTGGTCTTCACGTCCAGGTGTCTACTTGAGGATTTAGTGTTTTGTTTATTCGGTTGGTGGAGAGTGAATGGCTGTTTCAGCGTTTAGTGTTTTGGTGGAGGCTAGATTAGGGTTTGTCTCTGTGGTTTGATGCCGTGATCACATGGCTACTGGAGGCCTGGTGAGGAGCGAGAGACCTTTAGGGTTTTGTTGTGAGATAGGTGAAAGAGAGAGAGAGATAGGGCGTGAGAGAGAGTTTATTTGTTTGTGATTTTTTGTGTGTGCCGTGAATCTCTTGCTAGTTGGGAGAGGAATAGGGTTGCAATTTGTTGTTGTTTATATAGTTGCATGATTAGGGTTAGGGGTTTGTATGGATTAAAAAGGAAAGAAAATCAATTAATTGGGGACATGATTTGTTTGTTTAGGAAGGTTATATATTTGATTGACTTTAATTAGGCATGACATTTGTTTTATTTAGGCATTTAATTTGTTAATTAGGTGAGTAAATATTTTAATTTTAGTAATGATTTATTTAATTTTGGTATTAGATTTTAATTAAATATTAGTTTAATTTAATTTAGATTTAATTTAATGGTTTATTCTAATTAGCTTTAATTCAATTTAATTTAATTTGTGACATGTATTTTAAATGTTTTAATTATTTTTTGGATTGGGCTTGGGTGAGATGGGCTTGGGGTGTGTGTTTAGTGGGCTAAGGGTGTGTTTTAAACGGAGGTCCAACAAGCGAACCCGAAGCTACTCTAACGAATCCAACAAAAAAGACTATTTCCCTTCCGACGTCCATTTCCCGCGGCTCCCGCGACTTAAAAAGGTAGTGCCTCCAAATGAGACTCATCATCGGGTCTTACATGCAAAAATACAGTGCCTACAGTTATCTCTCTTTAAATGATATTTTATCCCAGATAAAATATTCCGTTATTAATCCCAGATTAATTTTCTCTCTCATCTAATTAATCCCAGATTAATAAAAGTGCGAGTCATACGTCATCGGTGAATCTTCGGGAAGCGACCCATGAGATCCCCGGATATGTTGGCAGTAAATACGGTCGTCGGACTATCCGAACACGTAAGTACCTAGTACTACGTTTGTACCAATTTACAAGACAAGGTTGGCTTCTAGCAAAGCGCCATGTCTACCCAATTCTCCAGAAACATGCTTACATGAATAAGCGATCTATATCAGGCGTAGTATACGTAGTATTGCGTATTTCGATCCAATATCGGATGATCACATGCAAGGCCTGGGGCTGGTACAGTGTATGCCCCGTACGAAGCATATATCAGATTACTAGCAACTAGTCTCTTTATTATCGGATAATCATGACCAAGTCATATTATCCGATGGTTGCAACCCTTTAGAGAACCAGTTTGTATCCATGCGCGATCATCATCTCCATATGACTGGAGTGATACTTCCATCTTGACATCACACCCAACACACTACGATTCTCAATATAACCAGCAGATGCGTACACAAACCTGTTAAAGCCCTGGACGACCAAAACCAAAGTAAATTGATTGTCGCAATTATTAGCGGTGCAAGTCTCAAGTTAAGACCAAATACACATACCCTGATTTCGGACTTCCATAGACACATAGTCATACTACCAATGGAATTCCGAGGGATCTATCCAGAGCGAAGCTGTTTCCCATACCATCGGTAAAACACAACCTCCTATTACACTTGCATGAGTATCATATACCAAAATATATGAGAACTATGTCGTTTGTGCCATCACAATGTGCACAAGTGTAATACTAGTCTTTTGCGTATTTATCGATGTCCAATCTCGATAATACTCTGACTAGGGATATTTAATGATTTACCATTCGTGGATTGATACTGTCTAATATCATTCTCAATACAGGAACAAATCACATGGACCTCCTATCATTTATACATCTTGGTGATCTAATCACAAATGATAAGAGAGCAATCTCCTTTGTCACATAGTTAATTTGTACAACAACACCATGATCTGTACAAATAGTGACGCTATATGTCATAATTGTCCAATAATCTCCCACTTGGCCTATAGTCAGTCACTCGAGTGTCTGACACCCGAACTATGTACGGTTGGCTCAAACTGCTGAGAAAGTCTTTCGTCAGCGGATTTGCATGATTATCGTCTGATGCGATTTATACGATCATCACATCGCCACGATGTATGATCTGAACGATTCGGATGAATATCGAAGTATGTATCTGGATCGTTGATGAGACCATTAGTTCTTTAGCTTGTGTTGACGCCTAGCTCAGCTGCTAACAGAACTATATCTAATCTAATTAGATTTATTATCGACCCAAATGGCTTCTATTGCTGCCTCAGCTACAGCAATAACCCGCATTTGTTGTTTATTCGGTAACAGTATCTTGCTTGGAAGATTTCCAGCTCACTGTTCCGTTATTCAAACTGTATAGTACCGTTGTTACGACTTATAGTCGTTTTATCGGTTTAGGAAACTTGCTACAGTGATCCCAATCACTTCAAGTTCTTCTTCTCCATAGTTTAAGACAACATCCTTAGATCTCTAAGATATTAATGGATGTTCTTAAATTTAATCCAGTGACTATCACTTGGATTGACCTGTTTGAGAATCCATATGCTGAAAGCGTATGAGACACCAGGTCACGTACATTTTTCAATGTACGAGTTCTTCAGAGAGTTTTCTCGAAAGCCAAGCTTTCACCGATTGTATTATGGGAATATCATTTCCAAGAAATGATTTATTATCATTATTTATAGGACATCCACTGTCAGTGCGCTCCCACTAACCTCCTTTTATACACAAGAATCATTTCGTTTTGAATTAAATCATAAACTATTATGATTACATCAAAACGATAATTCCAAGAACTCAATGCTTGTTTCAATCCATACATGGATTGAATAACCTGCAAACCTTGTTTGCTAGTTATGGTACGACAAAACCGTCAGGATGTTGTAAACATCCTCCAAAAGGTTTCATTTTCAGGAAAACGATTTTCCCGTTCCGCTGTCATATTTCATAAATGAAACATGCAGCATTAGCAAGCACTATCCAAATGGATTTACCGTGGCAACAGGTAAAAGGTTGAATCGTAATCAACACAATGTTGATAACGATACATTTCCGCTACAAGCCTAGCTTAGTACGTTGGTATGTTGCCTTCCATGTATGTCTTCCTTGAAGACTTATATAGTACCAATAGGCACAATACCTTGCGGTACAACAACTAGTATCCAAAACAAGTTGATATACATGGAATCCATTTTGGATATCATGGCACTTTGCCATAATAGGGAGTCGATACCTAGTATCACTTCCTCATACGTATTCAGTTGGTATACCTCAATAAGATTGACATCTTTATAAGGTGAGATCAGAAACCCATACCCCAGGTTGTTTTCTGACTCTCTCTGACTTACGTGGTTCTTGTGTATTCGAAGATTACTGGTATAGTTTCATCCTTGATGAACTATTTATGTTCCATTAAGATTCGGTGCCTGGAACAGTATTACTCTGATTTTCATCGAGTTTTACTATCCTCCCACTTACCACTGCATATAGGTATTCCTCTTAGGAAAACCGTATGGTGAGCAACAATTACATTGTTCTCTTGTGAGATGTATAAATACTATACTTTGGTATCCCTAGGATAACCTACAATTGGCACTTATCCAATTTGGGTTTTAGTTTGGTATCATCCAAACATATGCCTAGCATACCCAAATCTTCAGGAATGAGAAACCTGGTTTCTTTCCTGTTCATATCTAATATGATATATGTCAAACAGACTTTTATGGAACCTTATTCTAAATAAGTTTTGCACTGTTTATGCGTATCCGTTGAAGGAAATGGTAGCTCAGAGCGACTCATGATTAACCTTATCATGTCTAACAAAATTTGGTTACTCTGTTCGGACACACCGTCAAATTGACGTGTTCCGGGAGGAGTCCTCATTGAAAGAATACTATACTCTTTCAAGTATATTAGAAACTTATTGCTTAAGTATTTTCATCATGGTCTTACCGTGACGTTTAATACTTTAGCCGATCTGTTTGTTTATTTCGTGTCGAAACTGTAAAAGTTTCCGATTTGTGTTCCTAGAGAAACACATAACCATAACAAGATGCCACATCCGTAAAGGTCACGAAATATTCATATCCACCTCTAGCCTAGCTAGACATGAGCCCACTTGCTTCACTATGAACGAGGGCTAACAAATCGGTGGCATTTACACTTTTACCAAGTAAATAGTGTTATAGGCACTTTGCCCAATAAACTAGATTCGTAGACTTTATTTGATTGGAATCAAATCAGTCCTAGTACCCACTCTTCAAAAGTGTGGATATACGAGTCTTGTTTAATTGTGTCCTAGACATCAATGCCACAATAATCTTCTTCTGATCAAATCAGTTTGAGCTATTTGTTTGTCATGTTATATGTTTGAGATTCATTTATATTCAAAATATAAATTCTGTTATTCACATATAATGTGTTTATCTCAATATCATCTTTATATAATAAAACACTTTAGTGTTCTAGAATATAAAGGTCAATCCGCAACGGATTAAACACTAATATAAAAATAATGTGTCTAGTCAAACTAGTTACATTGTAACAGTTTCCAAATTTAGGTACAAACCCGATGGTAGTTCCTAAAATCAGGTATCTACGGTCAAAACGGCGACTTTCCTCCCGTTTTCGATTCGCAGATTAATCTCTGTGGAAGTCAGTATCCTGCTCAAAGCAGATTCTGAACACCAGTATATATTTATGTACACACTAAGTATTTAAAATCTAATTTCAATAATAGTAATGAACATAATTATGACAAACATATTTGAAGTCGGAGCCTTGCTCGTCTTCAATTCCTTCATGTCTGCTTTGTTCAAACGGCAGTCACGCTTCCGCGATTCCGTTTGCCACAATTTAGGCAGACATTTTGGGATATGTCATTTATCTTCCTAGAAGATTATAATGATTTTGCCTTTGCCCTTTTCACATTCCAGTAGCCTTTGGCCAAGCCTTGGGTTTCTAAAATATCAAAGTAATGTGCGCCTTGAGTTACTTGCCTATTGCAAACTTTGGCTTTTGTCCTTGAGAATTGCCATTAACTCTCCAAGAGTTATTATTGCAATTTTTACTTCTAAGATCTATGAAGATCCTTCAATTTCATTATCATACTTTAAGGATCTAATCTTTAGTTCTGATTCAGAAATTAAGGAGTCCATGCGACAAGCTTAATGGATTAAGCACTAAAGTTATCATCACATGAATCTTCCAAAGATTATGCTCTACTATTTGCTTAACTCCGGACTAAGGCCTAATATGTTATTTTATCAAATAAAGTAACTTATTAGTTTTCAGGACCATCATGAAATTATTCCCAATTTGAAAATTAAACCATTTAAATACATTTTCCTTAGGATTATGTTTTAAATGCTAATCTTTCAATTTATCTTGATTCTAATAGTCCAACTATTTAATCAACGATTTTCGGTACTATTTATTATAATGATTATTATAATCCAATTATAAAATCAACTATAAATGAATAGTTTGAATACAGTCTAACTGTTAATTAAAACAACAATTAAATATTAGTCCAACTAATAATTAATTTAATTGACGAATGATATTTGTTTTGAGCGCGTATGGCAAGTAATTAAACGAATATTACAAATTTAATTATTTCCTCCCACTATTTTTCGGCGAGCCTCTAACCCTCTGTCGAGTACTCGGGAAACCGTGTTTCCTAGCGGGCTAGGATCCCGTTAAATATCACATAATCTTGACTTTGGCCAACAAATTGTATGATAATTAACTAGGTAGATCTCTAAGATCAATTGGATCCAATCCAATTCCTAGATCCAGTATGGGGACATCCAAGTCCGAAACATATATCTTATATATGCCAATATATCCAATATATTACCTAACCTTTTTCCTCTGAATCAACTAAGCCTTGGCTTTGGCACAACAAACTTAGTGATCCCAGTTAAGCGGAACCCGTTGACCATGGAAAGCTTCGTAATCAATGTCGATGGACAAGAAGTGGTCTTGACTTTGGCCAACAAACCACAACTTGGACAAGACACCAATATGGAACAAAGCCTTCGTGATTCAAACACATCTTCGACGGACAAAGGCCTTGACTTTGGCCAACAAGCCAATGCCAGTATTAGATCTTGAGTAAGAATCACTCAATGAAAGGAAAAATGCTTAATATTTTGTGAGGATTTTTCGCGTGCAAATTGGCAACCAATTTATTATATTTGTTAAGGTCTCATCATCATACACCCTTAAACATGCATTCTAAACACATAATAAAGCGTGTATAAATAAATAATAATGATATGCAGATGGATACTTTACACATTGATCCTAGATCAAATCTCTCCATTTCCTCTCTCCCGCTAGCACAAGTATTTGCTTCTACCCGTTACACTACACTTCTAAAGAAACCTCATTTACATTGAGGGGAATAGGTGAGAAGAGAATACAAAGAGTAAGGAGGTAATAGGCTGGACACACAGGTCCAATTAATAAATTCCAAATTTATTACAACAATTTCTAAAATTGCCCTACCCAACTAATATCAATCTGATATACATTATTCATGCATCGCAACCATGTATTCACACAAGCATGCTATCAATCAATCTAATCAAATTAATTAATCTGATAATTAGTGATCATCCAATGTTCAAACAACGATTTGATTTTGCTCGAGTCAAACTCGTTTTGCGAATAAGTACTCAAAGTACGAATTCTCGAATTAAATTAAACTACATAATTAAATCCAATTTAGTATGTATTTAATACTAATTCACTATTTAATTCCAAATTAAATATTACACTTTATTTGACGAACCTTTACGACTTAAATTCCAAATTTAATCGTTACGGGTCTCAAAGCCCGATTAATATCCAATATTAATTTAATTAAAGTCCAATGGGCTTTTAATTAATTTCTTAAGGCGTGGACTTTTGGTCAACTCGGGTCAAACCCAATAACCAAAGTCCAATCAAGGAATTACCCCATAAGCCTATAAATCAATTTAGGCCCATTAGGCCCAATTAAACTAATCAAGGTCCATTAGTCGCATTTGGGCTTTATGGAGGCGGTTTTGGTCCCAATTGGATACAACCAATTTGCCTAAACCTAATTTGGTACAACCAAGCCCAATAACAACTTTAAAAGCCCAATTTCCAAAATTAGCTCAATAAGCTGGCTGTTGATGATTTTCCCACAAAATCACCACACTTTGCTTCCCTTGCTCACGGTTTTTGCCCAGAAAAATAGTGAAGAAATGACCAAAATGCCGAGAGAGAGAGAGAGATGAAGAAATTGGCTCCAATTTTCGTGAACCAAGAGAGAGAGAGGGAAAAGTGTATTAGGTTAATTGATTTCTAAAATCAATTCACCATATGCCAATTTTTCTCTTTCAAAAGTCAAGCCATAATTGTTTGCCAACCACTCACATCAACTCCATCAATCAATGAATAGTGACTGGCATCAATCACTCAAAGTGAAAGACATCTATCACTTGATTGACGAATGATGTGACGTTAGATGCGACTAGCGATTTGACGCTTGATTTGACTTGCGTGCCGCACTCGAATTCGAAATGCGAATGCGCTCGCAAACAATCCCGAGCTCGGGTTCGCTAATTCCAAATTAACGAATTTTCCGTTGCGACGTAATTAAATCTAATTTAATTAAATAATCATGCATATCATAATTACTATTCACGTCGCTAACGAATTAATTCTAAATTAATTCGTTCGCCCGAATTAAAATCTAATTTTAATTCCGCGTCGAAATCCAATTTCATATAATATATCGAATATATTATTTTTTCAATTAATTCCAAATTAATCGTTATCTCTCTTTAAATGATATTTTATCCCAGATAAAATATTTTCGTTATTAATCCTAGATTAATTTTCTCTCTCATCTAATTAATCCCAGATTAATAAAAGTGCGAGTCATACGTCATCGGTGAATCTTCGGGAAGTGACCCATGAGATCCCAGGATATGTTGGCAGTAAATACGGTCGTCGGACTATCCGAACAAGTAAGTACCTAGTACTACGTTTGTACCGATTTACAAGACAAGGTTGGCTTCTAGCAAAGCGCCATGCCTACCCAATTCTCCAGAAACATGCTTACAGGAATAAGCGATCTATATCAGGAGTAGTATACGTAGTATTGCGGATTTCGATCCAATATCGGATGATCACATGCAAGGCCTGTGGCTGGTACAGTGTATGCCTCGTACGAAGCATATATCGGATTAATAGCAACTAATCTCTTTATTATCGGATAATCATGACCAAGTCATATTATCCCGATGGTTGCAACCCTTTAGAGAACCAGTTATGTATCCATGCGTGATCATCATCTCCATATGACTGGAGTGATACTTCCATCTTGACATCACACCATTTCTGAAAATGATATCAGAAATAATCTCTTTTGAATAATGATACATACATATACAAATGACACAGATCCAACCACGGAAACTTATATTGCTGAATATATGTCATTGAAAGAGAAAGAAAGAGTCGGATTTAATGACACATATTCAGCCACATAAACATATGTGGTTGGATCTGTGTCAATTGTACGTTTACATAATATTTTCCATCTATTTTTCCTCTCAACAAACTCAACCCATTCAACAAAAGAAACAACCATAGTTTTGGGTCCCTATTTAACACTTAATGTTTTCATAAGTTTATATTCGAGTTAATTTGACAGTATATTGGTATCCTTATGATTAAGGATGACAAAATCCGGATCCAGACCCGGTTTGGAAGCATTTTCGTTACCCCGGGTCCGTTTCAGGTAAATATACACGGGTCCGGACCCGGGTCTACCCGGTCCGGATCCAGATACCCGGTTTATTATTATTATTATTATTATTATTATTATTATTTTAATTTTTAATTGTATTATTTTATATTTATATTTGGATTTTGTCAATTTTATTAGTTTTATTTCAATTCTTTTATATTTTATAATTATATTATATTATATTATATATATATATATGCATATTATTTTATATTTTTCATTATATTTTAATTTATTATATTTAATTTTTATTTTTTTTTTCGGACACGGGTCTGTACGGGCCAAATTTGAGCCCAAGTGTAAAATCGACATTTCACCTATGGGCCAACCACGAAACCCGAAACCCACTAATAAGTCCAGTTTGAGAATCAATATTGGGCCGAGAGACCTCACAAGCCCAAGCTCATTGTCACTGAGAGACCAAGTCAAGATGGCTTACAGACTCATCAGTTGCCAAATTGGAAAAAAGCCTAAGCTCATAAACCCCTACATTAAATTGACTGTTACAGAGGTTCCAACAGGCAGAAGAAGAGTAAATGACCCTACCTCAAAGGACTGATAAACGAAAAAGGTATTGGCTTGGAGAGGGGATTCTACGATATTCAGTGCTCTAATATTTCGCCATCGATTCATCAAACAATACACCGCCCTCACGGCAAACAAACGGAGATTGAGGTAACTTCAAGCATTGTTCTTCCTATTTTCTTCTCATCCACATTACTGACTTGGGCGTCAGAGAGCCTACGGCTTCCACCACACCAGTGGGCAGTACTCCCCGCTCATCCTACCCTCATTTTGTAGGTTCACTAGTGCCTATAAAATTCAGATTCTTGATTGTGGACTTCAGGCGAGAACCGGCCTCCACAATTTGGTTGTAGACGCGGCATAGTTCTCATATATTTAGGTATATGATACTCATGCAAGTGTAATAGGAGGTTGTGTTTTATCGATGGTACGGGAAACAGCTTCGCTTTGGATAGACCCCTCGGAATTCCATTGGTAGTATGACTATGTGTCTATGGAATTCCGAAATCATGGTATGTGTATTTGGTTTTAACCTGAGACTTGCACCGCTAATACTTACGACAATCAAAACTGAGGAATGACATCACATCTTTTGTACCACTTGATTCGAAAACTCTCTACGAAGCTTGGGAAGTGTACAAAGATTTGCTCCGGAAATGTCCTCACCATGAGATTCCAAAATGGCTTCAAGTCCAAACTTTCTATAATGGACTTTATGGACTGATGAGAACCACAATTGATGCTGCTGATTGAGGAGCTTTAATGGCAAAATGAGAAGATCAAGCCTGAGACCTAATCGAAGAAATGGACAACAACAATTCCTTGTGGCCAATAGAAAGAAGCATGATCCAAAGAATTACAGGAATTTATGAAGTTGGAGCCAATACAGCAGTCAGTTCCAAGCTGTATCAGATATGTAAATTCATGGAGACTCTCAGCATGCAATGCAATATTGGATCCACAAGTTCACCATATGGAGGAGCACCAGAACCAGTTCAACAAGAAGAGACAGTGAACTATGTCAACAATTTCAACAGACAGAGTAATAATCCATATTCCAACACCTACAACCCAGGGTGGAGGAATCATCCCAATTTTTCATGGAGCAATAAATAAGGGAAAAAGAACAATCCTCCACCAGCGGAACAAAGGGCAGAAGAATGAAAAAGAACCAGAAATGAAAGAATGGTTTGCAGAGATGTTCAAAAAGCAAGAAACAAAATACGATGCCAAGCAGCATTCAATCAAAGCCAATCTGCTTCCATTAAAGCACTGGAGAATCAAATTAGACAACTGGACAATGCTCAGAGTTACAGACTGCTAGGAAATCTTCCCAGCAACACAAAACCAAATCCAAAAACCCGAGGGAAGGAATAATGTCAAGCCATTACTTTGAAAAGCGGTACTGAAATCAACAAAGATGTTGGAATCAAAGCATCCATTGAAGAAGTTCCAAAAGAAACAGAACAACAGATGGAGGAAAAAGAAGCAAAGGAAAAAGATCAAATCACTCCACCTCCACCTTTTCCACAGCGTCTTCAAAAAAAAAACTGGACAAGCAGTTTGCTCGTTTCTTGGAGGTTTTCAAAAAGCTGCATATCAACATCCCATTTGTAGAAGCCTTGGAAGAAATGCCCAGCTATGTTAAATTCATGAAAGATATTCTTTCACGAAAATGAAGATTGGGAGATTACGAGAATGTAGCATTGACGGAAGAATGCAGCGCCATCATTCAGAGGAAACTTCCCCCAAAGTTGAAAGATCTTGGCAGTTTTAATGTACCATGCACCATTGGAGAACATTATCTCGGTAAGGCTTTATGTGATTTGGGTGCAAGTGTTAATTTAATGCATTTTTCTATTTACAGGAAACTGCGAATTGGAGAAGTAATACCTACCTCAGTCTCTCTGCAACTTGCTGATCGAACGCTCGTATTTCCGAGAGGTGTAGTTGAAGATGTGCTTGTCAAAGTTGACAAACTCATTATCCCAGAAGATTTCATTATCGTTGACATGGAAGAAGATAAAGATGTACATATCATCCTTGGGAGACCATTCTTGGCTACAGGTCGAACTGTGATTGATGCACAAAATGGAGAACTAACCATGAAAGTTCAGGACCAAGAAGTTACTTTCAATGTTTTCAAAGCCATGAAATTCCTGAGCGATGAAAAGGAAGAAGAATGTTTCAGAATTGATGGTGTTGATAATATCGTTCAGGATATTGATACAATTCCCACGGACAAACTTGAAGCTTGCATCACCAACATGACTGATACCGAGCTAGATGCTGAAATTATGGAATGTATCAACTATCTTGACAAGCCATTCCGATTCAAATCGACACCACCTATGGAAAGTCTGAAACTTCCGAAGAAAGATCGAATCAAGCCTTCGATTGAAGAACCACCACAACTGGAGCTGAAGTTACTGCCGATCCATCTTAGGTATGCATTTCTTAGAAACTCTTCTAAATTACCTGTGATTATTTCTTCTTCGCTAACATTGGAGCAGGAAGAAAAGTTGCTGAGAGTATTATAGGAACACAAGAAAGCCATTGGCTGGACTATAGAAGACATTTGAGGCATTAGTCCATCATTTTGCATGCACAAGATTCTGATGAATGATGAGTCCAAACCCACAATGGAGCATCAACGGAGACTCAATCCAATCATGAAGGAGGTCATGAAGAAAGAAATAATCAAATTGTTGGATGTTGACATCATTTACCCCATCTCAGATAGCATCTGGGTGAGTCCTATGCAGTGTGTACCAAAGAAAGGAGGAATTACTGTAGTCACAAATGAAAAGAACGAGCTGATTCCAACAAGAACAGTGACTAGATAGAGAGTATGCATGGACTACCAGAAGATGAACAAAGCAACAAGGAATGACCATTTTCCGCTGCCATTCATTGACCAGATGCTAGACAGATTAGTGGGACATGAGTTCTATTACTTTCTGGATGAATACTCATGGTACAATCAGATTGCTATCGCCAGAAGACCATGAGAAAACCTCATTTACATGTCCATATGGAACTTTTGCTTTCTGCAGGATGCCATTTGGATTATGTAATGCTCCTACCACATTTCAGCATTGCATGATGGCTATCTTCTCAGACATGCTGGAGCAGAGTATGGAGGTTTTCATGGATGACTTCTATGTGTTTGGAGATTCTTTTGACCACTGCTTGCAAAATTTGGAACATGTGTTACAAAGATGCGAAGATACCAACCTGGTACTCAACTGGGAGAAATGCCACTTCATGGTGCATGAAGGCATTGTTCTTGGACATCAGATCTCACAAAAGGGAATCGAGGTAGACAAAGCAAAGATCGAGATAATTGAAAAATTACCTCCACCAACATCTGTAAAAGGGATTCAGAGCTTTCTTGGACATGTAGGTTTTTACATGAGATTTATCAAAGACTTTTCCAATATTGCTAAACCTCTGTGCAATGTTCTAGAGAAAGATGTGCCTTTCAACTTCACCAAAGAATGCCATGAAGCTTTTGAGATCCTGAAACAGAAGCTTGTTTCTGCTCCCATCATTGTAGCACCAGACTGGAACATTCCATTTGAAGTGATGTGCGATGCTAGTGATTTTTCTATAGGTGCAGTTTTGGGACAACGCAAAGCAAAAGTTTTCCACACCATTTACTACTCCAGCAGAACTCTGAATGAAGCTCAACTGAACTACACAACCACTGAAAAGGAGTTTCTCGGAGTTGTGTTCGCTTTTGACAAATTCTGCTCCTATCTGCTGGGTTCCAAAGTGGTGGTCTACACAGATCATTCAGCAATCAAATACCTGATCACAAAAAAAGATTCCAAACCCAGATTGATCCGTTGGATACTTCTTCTGCAATAATTTGACGTGGAGATTAGAGATAGGAAAGGGACAGAAAACCAAGTGGCAGATCACTTATCGAGGCTCGAGCATGGAGAAATAGCTGGCAAAAAACTGACAATCAAAGAAAATTTTCCAGATAAACAGCTGTTTGCCATTAAACAACAAGAAGTCCCTTGGTATACTGACTATGTCAACTACATAGTATCAGGAAAATGGCCGTTGGAATGGACAACTCAACAACGAAAGAAGTTCTTCAAAGAAGTCAAGCACTATGTCTGGGATGAGTCGTACCTGTTCAAATGCTGTGCTGATCAATTTTTACGACGGTGTATTCCACAGGAGGAGGTCAACAGTGTCTTGTAACATTGTCATTCATCACCATATGGCGGACACTTCAGTGGAAACAAAACTGCAGTCAAAGTCCTACAATCAGGTTTGTTCTGGCCCACTCTTTTTAAAGATGCTTATCTATTTGCTCTTCAATGTGACAGGTGCCAGAGAACGGGAAATATTTCCAGAAGAAATGAAAGACCTTTGTAAAATATTCTGGAAGTGGAGATATTTGATGTGTGGGGGATTGATTTTATGAGACCATTTGTTCCATCATTTGGAAACATGTACATACTGGTTGCAGTAGACTACGTCTCCAAATGGGTTGAAGCAATTGCACTGCCATCAAATGATTCTAAAGTGGTGATCAAATTCCTTAAAAAGAATATTTTCACTCGCTTCGGAACACCTCAAGCAATCATCAGCAATGGTGGCACACATTTCTGCAACTGATACTTTGATGCACTCCTATCCAAATACGGAGTTACTCATAAAGTTGCCACTGCTTACCATCCACAGTCAAATGGGCAAGTTGAAGTTTCAAATAGGGAGATTAAAAGAATCTTGGAAAGAATCGTTTGATCAACAAGGAATGACTAGTCTGAAAAACTAGATGACGCATTATGGGCCTACCGGACAACTTACAAGACACCTATTGGTATGTCCCCATATCAAATGGTGTATGGAAAAGCGTGTCATCTGCCAGTTGAACTTGAACACAAAACGTACCGGGCACTGAAGAAGTTGAATCTTGATCCACGAGCTGCATGAGAGAAAAGACTTCACCAACTCAACGAACTGGAGGAATTTCGCCTACAGGCCTATGAGAATGCCAGATTGTACAAAGAAAAGACCAAGAGATTGCATGATTAAAAAAAAATAGTGCGCAGACAATTGGAGCCAGGACAGCAGGTGTTGTTATATGATTCACGGCTGAAACTTTTTCCTGGAAAGCTGAAATCAAAGTGGTCAGGTCCATTTGTGATTACTCAGGTGTTACCATACAGAGTTGTTGAGATATACAACCCCAAGTCCAACAACACATTCAAAGTTAACAGCCAGCGTGTCAAGCACTATTGGGGAGAATCATTTGAGTGACAAAAAGAAAGTGTCACACTTTCAGATCCAGCATAACGTTCGGGCAGTCACGTCTAGCTGACGACGTTAAACTTAGCGCTAGCTGGGAGGCAACCCATGCAATTTGTGTATATATTGTGATTTGGTGTGTTTTATTTTATGTGTTAGTTTTTGCTGGTGAAGTCATTTCAAGATGAAAGAAACTCTCGTAAATCTTCACAAGCAATTTCCTTCTATCCCTCAAAATTCTCTGATGAAAGTCTACAAAACTCGCTTGGAACGGATTAGACTTCTGATGATCAAAGGTATTCCTAATGACATTCGTTGGGTAATCGAAGCACGGGTTCGATTAGCAGGTGAGTATTTTGATTCTTGTAATTCTTATTTGCCTGGTTTTGGAATAAGCACCTATGCAAAGAAACGTAGAGCTAAGCAAATGTGTGTTTGTTACAAATGTGCACGATGGAATTGTAATACTCGTTGTCGTTCTTTAGGAATGGTGTCTGATAATCGCGAAGATAAAATTAAATTCATTAGGGATGGCTTGAGTAAGGAGTCTTTAGATGATATATCTTCGACTTTTGAGACGCATCCCACCAGTGGATATGTTCATATAGCCATCCACAAATTACATACACAATTTCAAAAAGAAAGACAACAATTACGTCTCGGGAATCTGACTCAAAAAGACCTGTTTGCCAATTTATAATAAAATTGGATGGGAAGCTTGTCCCTGATGCATAGACGTCAATCAAGCTGTAAATTATTGTAAATATTATATCTCTTTGTCTTTTCCTAATAATTGTGATTTGTTTTGTTATTTTCTTTTATTTTCTCCAACAGGATCCAGACCTTTTTGACATTTCACGATTTATTTTACTGTTGAACTAATAATTCTCATTTGGTAGGTACTAGTGCAATTATTTTTACTCACCTTTTTCAGGTGTTATAAATTCAACTCATCATTTCACTTTTGAAGGCATCCAGAGTAAAACATGGAAGCCACTTCAAGAAGACAAGTTGAATACATATGTGTGTTTTGCGGTACTAGTGTTGGTGTTAAACCAGAATACGTAGCGGCAGCACAAGAATTGGGTCGAGTCTTATCTGCAAGGAATATGCACTTAGTATATGGTGGTGGCAATCTTGGACTTATGAGGATCGTTTCAAATGCCGTACAGGAAGGAGACAGTCAAGTCTTGGGAATCATCCCAAAATCCTTGGCGGAGGCGAATCTTATTGGACCATCAAATGGAGAAGAACTAATTGTGCCAGGTATGTCTGAACGACTGGTAGAAATGATTAACCGTGCTGATGCTTTTATTGCTTTGCCAGGTGGATTGGGCACAATGGAGGAAATTTTTACAGTGTTATCTTGGGCGAACTTGAACATACACCAGAAACCGCTTGGACTATACAACGTTGATGGATTTTATGATTTTCTTTGTGTGTTTCTTGATGATGCCTGTAGAAATGGGTTCGTGTCAAAACCTGTAAAATAACTCATCTTCACTGCCAGAACTACCTCAGATTTAATTGATCAAATCTTAACTTTTGAACCACAAATCGATCTTATCATTTCAAAGATAAATTGGTCCGAGAACGATCGTGGTAAGAGGCGTCGGATAAATCTGGATCTTAACCTTTAACTTTTCATGTAGAATTTCAGTTAACCAGGTAATATCGTCTAGACTCTTCTTCTACCAAGACATTGGGCCAATGTCTCATTTAGGTTTTGGGGAGGGGAATAATTAATAGTATCTTGTTTTTATTGTGTTATTTTAGTCCAATTTTTTTTTTCGAAAAATACAAAAAAATTGAAACATTTTACAAAAATCAAAAAAATATTTTGTGTTTTTGTGTGTGTTTTTTTTAATTTGATTAATCGGGTGAAATTGGTGAGAGATAGCTGTGTAATGAGTTTCATTCCTGAGACTTATCTCAACCTATTTCGGAACAAGTTAATTTTTGTTTATTTTCTTTTGAATTATTTAATTTGTGAATTCTCCATAAAATTGACTAAAATGGATCTTCATATGCTCAGTTGACATGTATTATCAACATGCATGGTAACATACGGACATGAGTTGTAAATTGAAAAGTTTGTAATATTCAGTGCTCCAGTTTAATTGGAGGAAGCATCTCAAAAAATAATGGGGTAAAAAACATCTGAGATCCGAGTCATTAAGTCTGTAGGGGTGTTTTAACACCTAGTGCCCTAAAGCCAACTGGTTTGGGAGCCACTGGCCCAAAGCTCGCTATATAGACGGAAAATATTGTATATAAATAAAAAAAATTCAGAAAAATCAGAAAAATTATTCAATTGCTTAAAAAAGGTGTGAATTCTGATATAACTTTAGGACAAAAATATTACTCTATTTTCAACTACACTCGTGACTATTGTGGGCAAAATGAGTTGATTAATATTTTGTTGGCTGTGTATATGGAGAATGGTAAAAATAATCGGAGAATTTACTTATTCGGTAATTTAGAAAGAATCAAAACAATTATTGACTTGGATAAGAAGTTTCACTGGTTTAGTCACAAACTTCTTTATTCTCTTTTTTCTTATCTTTTTGCTTTTGTGTGCATTAGTTTTACAATTTTTTTACTTTTATCAAACATTTGTGGGTATCGTCGCTGTAAACCCTAACGAGACTACAACTCGTCCACTAGGGACACCAAGGGGTTTAAAGGCTTGTTGCAATCGCTAAATGCAACCGTGATTCCTACGAAAGTGGCTTAGTTTAATTTTAATTGTTTATTGTATTTTATTTTGTTGTTTTGCTCGAGGACTAGCAAAATGTTAGGTTTGAGGGTGTGATGAGCAGAAAATATATCAATATTTACCGCCCCTTATACCTAATATTTTGTTTAGTTTCTCGGGTTTGATGAACGTTTTGATGTGTTTTGATGAATTTTGTAGATAAATAAAGTATTGGGACTTAATGGAATCAACTCGGGGCTAAAACGATGAAATCCAGGGAAAACAAATGGCGAAAACGGAAATTTACTAAACGCGTCACGAAGTGCAGTCCTAAATTCTAATTTTGCGCAAGTTTGGTATTTTAGCCATAACGTTTTCATCCGATATCCGATTGAGCTGATTCAAGTTCCAGATTAAAGAAGACACAAATATCTACAACTTTGAAGATTTAAATATTTTCGGATTCTTAAGTTTGGAAGGCCAATATTGATGAATAATCTAGTGTATTTTGTGTAATTACTATAGTCATTTTCAAAATATAAAATAAAATTAATAAAATAAAAAAATAAAATAAAATTTTCAAACTTCCACCAAACATGCTTGCATGTTTGGTGCTATGTTTGGTGCCATGTTTGGTGGAGCTATTGGTGGAGCAATTGGTGGAGAAATTGGTGGAAGCCTTTAGATTTTCCTATAAATACCAAGCTTAACTTTGTAAATTTTTCATGCTTTCTTTGGAGGAGTTTCTCCATGAAAATCTAAAGGAAAGTGTCTTGTATATTATTTAAGTTTTCTTGTATTTTCTTTTTTATTTATTTAATAAAATTTTGTGGGTTTTCTTTGTTGGACAGTTATGACCCATAGCGTCACTGTTTGTAAAAACATTGTGGTTTTGTACAAATTAACTATGTAGTAATGGAAATTGCCTTTTATCATTTCGTAATTAGATTACTTGAATGTGTGAATGATGAAAGTCCTTATGATTAGTTCCGGATTGAGATGATATGAGACGGTATCAATCCACGACGGTTTAATCATTAAATATCCTTAGTCGTAGTATTATCGAGACTGGACATCGATAATGCAGAATAGACTAGTATCGCACTTGTGCGTGTTATGGAAGTGTAACAACATAGTTCTCATATATTTAAGTATTGGATACTTATGCAAGTGTGGTATGAGGTTGTGTTTTACCGATGGTACGGAAAACAGCTTCGCTCTGGATTGACCCCGCGGAATCCCATTGGTAGTATGACTATGTGTCTATGGGAGTCCGCTTCAGGGTAGGTGTATTTGGTCTTAACCTGAGACTTGCATCGCTAGTACTTGCGACAATCAATACGCTTTGATTTTGGTCGTCCAGGACTTTAACAGGTTCTGTGTACGCATCTTCTGGGTTTATTGAGAATCGTAGTGTATTGGATGTGATGTCAAGACGAAAGTATCACTCCAATCATATGGAGATGATGATCACGAAGGGATACATAACTGATTCTCTAAGGGTTGCAACCATCAGGATAATATGACTTGGTCATGATTATCCGATAATAAAGAGACTAGTTGCTAGTGATCTGATATATGCTTCGTACGGGGCAAACACTGTACCAGCCCCAGGCCTTGCATGTGACATCCGATACTGGATCGAAATACGAAATACTACGTATACTACGCCTGTTAAAGATCGTATATTCCATTAAGAATATTTCTGGAGAATTGGGTAGGCATGACGCTTTGCTAGAAGCCAACCTTGTCTCGTAAATCGGTAAAAACGTAGTACTTGGTACGTACGTGTTAGGATAGTCCGACGACCGGATTTACTGCCAACATATCCAGGGATCTCTTGGGTCGCTTCCCGAAGATACACCGATGACGTATGATTCGAGCTAAATTAATCTGGGATTAATTGCGGAGAGACTTTATCTTGGATAAAGTACTATTTGAAGAGAGATAAAGATTAATTTGGAATTAATCAATAAAATAATATATTCGATATATTATTCGAAATTAGATTTCAACGCGGAATTAAAATTAGATTTTAATTCGGGAAAACGAGTTAATTTAAAATTAATTCGTTAGCGACGTGAATTGTAATTTTGCTAGGCATAATTATTTAATTAAATTCGATTTAATTACGTCGCGACGGAAGTTCGTTAATTCGGAATTAGCGAACCCGAGCCCGGGAGTGTTTGCGGGCCCACTCGCATTAGGAATTGAGTGGGGCCTACATATCACATCAACCATCACATCACTTGTCACATTTATTTACTTTATTGTGATGGGTTTATGTGAGTTGGTGAAAATGTGTTATACACTCCAAATCAAAGGAAATGTGTAAGATATACCAAATCCAACTTTTGGTATATGATTATTATTGTTTTTGAAACAAATACAACTTGCTTCACTCTCTCTCATTACCGAAAAACAGAAGCAGTTTTTTTCTCTCCCACTTTCTTCTTCCTTCACCGAAAATAGAAAGAAGAAATAGAAGGATTTTTGTTGCAAAAATTCTCAAAGGGCTAGCACTCTTCAAGGGATCATACAAGGTGTTAGGGAAACCTACTTGAGAACTTGGAAAGACAAAACAAAGCTTGGAGCTTGTGGATCTCTCTTGGCCGAATTCAACAAGCATCTTGGAGGAAAATTTTGTTGTTTGACGCATCTATAAACCGATCAATATAAGTGTGTTTCTGACACTCTTCTTTGTTATTCATTCACATTTCTATGCTTATTTGATCTTGGGAATAAACCTAGAAACCCAACAATGGTATCAGAGCCAAAATGAGCATGAAATGAATCAGGGTAAAATTTTGGTAAAATCAATTTGAGCATGATTTGATAAAATTGATTGATTGAGTATGCTTGAATGATGATTTTATGAAGTTGTATATGATCAATTTGTTGAAATATTGATTGGATCAAATTTTAGCCCACACTATGGCTTGGCCGAATGTTGTTGTTACCCTAGGGTCTTGGAATTTTTTATTTTGATGATCATTGGATGACTTGAAACGAATTGGAAATGTCGATTTGTAATTCGATCAGATTGAAAAACAAAATCGGATAAAAAGCCTTATCATTGTCGAGAGCCCTTTAGCATGTAATGGACTTGATTTTTTGATTCAAGAATGTTGGACATTAGTTGAACAATAGGATACATAATTAATTAGTTAAATTGTATTTTGGAAATATTAATTTGGGTAATTAATTGATGTATTACACTTTAATTAATTGGATTATAAAATTTGGAATTTTAAAATTTGGTTAATTGGGCTTGATTTTGAATTGGGCTTGAAATTGTTATATTTGGGCATAATGGGCTTGGTTGGGCCAAGTTGGTTTAGGACAATTGGTCTGGATCCAAATTGGGCCTAAATCATTCCATTAAGTCCAAATGTAATAAATGGGCTTTAAAAGTTTAATTGGGCCTTATGGGCTAAAATTGTTTTCTTGGCAAATGAGGGTGATTCTTTAATTGGGCTTGGTAATTGGGTTTGACCCATATTGACCAAAGCCCATGCCTTATGAAATCAATTGAAAGCCCATCGGACTTTAATTAAACAAACATTGGATGTTAGTTGGGCTTTGAGACCCGATTAGATTAGATTTGGAATCTAAGTCATTAAAGCGCATTAAAAAGTGTAGATGTTTAATTTGGTATTAAATAATTGAATTAGTATTGAATACGACTTAAATTAGATTTAACGAGTAGTTCGATATAATTCAAGAATTCGTACTTTGAGTACTTATTCACAAACGAGTTGGACTCGCGCAAAAATTAAATCATTGTTTGAACATTGGATGATCACATAATTCAAAGACTAATTAATTGGATTAGATTGGTTGAATTGCATGCTATGAATGAATATATGGATGTGTTGAATGAATAGCGTATATCGGATGGATATTAGAAGGGAAATGGCAATTTTAGAAATTGTTGTAAATTTGAAATTTATAAATTGGACCTGCGTGTCCAGCCTTATCTCTCATTATTTCTTTGTATTCTCTTCTCACATAATTCCCCTCAATGTAATGAGGTTTCTATTATTGTATTATGTAATTGGGTAGAAGTAGAATAATGCTTGCCGGGGAGAGGAAATGTAGTGATTTGTTCTAGGAACAAGTTGTTAAATATCCATATGTATATCATTATTAATTTACTTTCGCGCCTTATTATGTGTTTAGAATGCATGTTTTAGGGTGTATGATGATGAGACCTAACAAAGATAATAAATTGGTTGCCAATTTACGCGAAAATCCCTCAAAACATATTTAGCGATATTTCCTTCCATTGAGTGATTCTTACTCAAGATCCAAGATTGGCATTGGTTTGTTGGCCAAAGTCAAGGCCTTTGTCATATCGCGGATGTGTTTGAATCATGAAAGTTTTGTTCCATATCGGTGTCTTGTCCAAGTTGTGATTTGTTGGCCAAAGTCAAGATCACTTCTTGTCCATCGACATTGATTACGAAACTTTCCCACGTCAATGGGTCCCGTTTAACTGGAATCATTAAGCTTGATGTGCCAAAGCCAAGGCTTAGTTGATTCAGAGGAAATAGGTTAGGAAATACATTGGATGTATTGGCATATATATTGTATATATGTTTCGGAATTGGATGTCCACCTACCGGATCTAGGAATTGGATCAAATCCAATTGATCTTTGAGATCTACCTAGTTAAATATCATACAGCTTGTTGGCCAAAGTCAAGGTTGTGCGTTATTTAACGGGATCTTAGCCCACTAGGAAACTGGGTTTCCCGAGTACTCGAAAGAGGGTTAGAGGCTCGCCGAAAAATAGTGGGAGGCTAGTATTGAATTTGTAATTTCGTTCAAATACTAAACTTTACACGCTTTCAAATATTTCGTCAAAATTATTTTATTAGTTGGACTAATATAATGTTATTTTTCTTGTAACAGTTGGACTGTACCCTACCTTTTTAATTGGATAATTAGATGATCGCAATTAAAATGACTGGAAAGAGTAGTGTCTGTGACATCATCATGGGCGATAATGTCTTCAACGAGACTAACTTTTCTGATTGGGACATGAATCTAAGGATAGTCCTTGGATCTGAGAGGCTTCTATATATTATAGAGAGACCTCTTGGGCCTAAGCCCAGATCTGATCAGTTGCTCGAGCTAGATCCTTGGAAGACACATAGGGATTGGATCTCTATACTATGTTGGCGAAATTGAATGATCTACACCGATCTAACCTTAGATCGCAGAGATATGAGTTACAGAAGAAGCTCTTTCGTGCTCGGATGTCGGAGGGTACGTCTGTTGAACATCACGTGACACAGATATTTGCCGTAATTCAGCAGCTTGGACAAATGGGGATTGTCTTTGAGATAGAGACCTCTATAGATTTGATCTTGTAGTTTCTCCCCGACACTTGGAGTGCGTTCATCATGAACTACAACATGATGAACCAAGAGTAGACTCTTGGAGAGCTGATGTCCACGCTGCGTGAGGCAGAGAAGGAACTTCTTAAGGGCAAGAAGCGCGAGGCGCACTTCGCTTCTACATCTCGGACACCGAGGGCTGGGCCGAGGGCGTCTGGAGGTATCAAGAAGAAAAAGAAAAAGAAGGGCAAAGACAAAGCGTCAAAGGCTTCTGGGAACCCGAAGGACAAGTCTCATGATGTTTGCCTACAGTGCGGGAAGCGGGGTCACTGGAAGCCCGACTGCCGCGAGTACAAGGCGCTCCAGTAGGAGATAAAGGCGGGCAAGGCACCGGCCTCATGTATGTTTGTTATAGAAATAAACATGCCTACTTCTAGTTTTAAAAATTGGATTTTTGATTATGGTTGTGGTACTCACATTTGTACTGATGTGCAGGATCTGCGGATTAGCAGGAAACTGGCGTCGTGGGAGATTGATCTTCGTGTTGGAAATGGGACAGATGTTGCCGTTTTGGCCGTGGGCACATATGTTTTGGAACTGCCCTCGGGGCATGTACTTGAACTTTTGGACCGTTATTATGTACCTAGTTTGACTAGGAATATTATTTCTGTATCTATGTTAACCCAATGTGGGTATACTTTTGTATTTCGAAACACTGGGTATTTTATGTATAAAAATGATATAGAAATTTGCACTACTGTTGTAAATAATGGTCTTTATATTTTGAATATAAATCAATCTCAATCATATTCTGTAAAAACAAAAGACTTAAAGTAAGTCATAAAGATGAAACTTATATGTGGCATTGTCGTCTGGGACACATAAACAAGACTCGCATATCTAGACTTTCGAAGAGTGGGTACTTGGACGGATTTGATCCAAATTCATATGATGTCTGCGAATCTTGCTTATTAGGCAAAATGCCTAAGTCACCTCTTAGCGGTAAAGGTGTACGTGCCACCGAACTGTTAGCCCTTGTTCATAGTGACGTTTGTGGGCCCATGTCTAGCCAGGCTAGAGGTGGATACGAATACTTCGTAACCTTTACGGATGATGCATCGCGTTATGGTTATGTGTATCTTATGAGACACAAGTCGGAAACTTTTGAGAAATTCAAAGAGTTTCGACACGAAGTTGAAAAACAGACCGGCAAGAATATTAAGACATTACGGTCGGACCGTGGTGGCGAATACTTGAGCAATGAGTTTCTTGACTATTTGAAAGAATATGGTATTCTTTCATAGTGGACTCCTCCTGGAACACCGCAATTAAACGGTGTGTCCGAACGGAGAAACCGAACTTTGTTAGACATGGTAACGTCGATGATGAGTCGCACTGAGCTACATATTTCCTTCTGGGGATATGCATTAAACAATGCAATACTTATTTTGAATAAGGTTCCGTCAAAGTCTGTTCAACAGACTCCGTATGAGATATGGACAGGAAAGAAACCGGGTTTCTCATTCTTGAAGATTTGGGGATGTTGGGCATATGTCAAACGTTTCGAAGGTACCAAACTTGAACCCAAATAGGATAAATGCCTATTCGTAGGATATCCTAGGGAAACCAAAGGATATTACTTCTATCACCCACAAGAGAACAAAGTATTTGTTGCTCTACATGCGGTTTTCCTTGAGAAGGAATTCCTAAATGCAGTGGTTAGTGGGAGGAAAGTAGAACTCGATGAAAATCGGAGTGATACTGTTCCTGGCATTGAATCCTCAACGGAACATGAACAGTTCATCAGGGATGAAGTTGTACCTAGACCCGACCACGGTTCCAGTTCGGAACCGGAACCGAACCGGTTGGAACCGGAAGGTTCCGGTTCCAACCGGTTCCGAAATGGGACCGGTTCGGTTGGGGTTCCACCCCAACTCGAACCGGTCCGAACCGGTGGAACCGTACGGTTCCACCGGTTCGGACGGTTCCTGTTGGAACCGTAGGGTTCCAACAGGAACCCTACGGCCCCCAACGGCTACTAGTCGTTTGGGGCCTAATTCCCCCAACGGCTAGTGCCGTTGGGGGCCTAATTCCCCCAACAGCTAGTGCCGTTGGGGGATGCAGGGAGCCGTTTGGCTCCCTTCCAAACGGCTCCCTGCCAAAAAAAAATTAAAAAAATTAAAAAATTATAATAACGGTAATAAAACGGTTATATTTAGGGGCATTTTTGGTATCAAAAAAATTCTAAAATTCTATAAATAGGATTCATTTTTCATAATTTCATCACACCAAATTCTCAACTCTCTCATTTTCTATAATTCTCTTATTCGCAATTATTCAATTTTCTTATTTTTCTTCCTAATTTCTCAAACGAAAAATGGCAAGCTCATCTGAGAACATAATGTCAAATATGCCAACCCAAGAGAGCGGCCCTAGTGTCAGTGCACAATCACGGAGAAGAGAAGTTAAGGCTCGGTCCTCGGATATTTTCAAAATTCATTTTAATTTGGAACGCCTAGAAGATGATTCACAACGAGCAGTTTGCAACTATTGTGGGGTTATCTACAAATTTTCTGGTGGATATGGCAATATGATCAAGCACATGGAAAAACATCATCCGGTTGAATTTGGCATTGATACGACGCAAACTCAAATGGCCAGGTACGCATCATCAAGTAGAGGTACGAGTGCTTTAGATTTATTTAAATATTCTGATGCAAAAAATAGAGAAGAATTTACGAAATTAACTTGTATGGCACATCTTTCTTTAAGCTTTGGTGAAAAACTTCATTTTACTAATTACGTGCATAATGCTTTAAACCCTTCTGCATGTAGAATGACTCGAAACACAACAAAACGTCATATTTTTAAATTATACAAAGATGGTAAAATTATTTTAAATGAAATATTTAAAGAGATGAAATGTCGTATTTCTGTATGTTCTGATATTTGGAGTGATCATTGGCAAACACACTCATACATGGGTGTGACTTGTCATTGGATTGATGCATCATTTACCATGCAAAAACGACTTATTGCATTTAGAGTTTTTGATGACCAACATACTGCACATAATATTTATAGAATGATGAAGGTAATTTTTGATGAATATGGTTTAGGAGAAAAAATTTTAACAATTGGATTTGATAATGCATCTGCAAATACTGCATCCATCAATGATTTAAAAGAAATATGTCAACCAAATTTAGGGGGTCGGTTTTTTCATATTCGTTGTACATGTCATGTCCTCAACTTATGTGTGCAAGACGGTCTAAAATTATTATCACCTTTCCTTGATCCAATTAAAACGGCACTTAACTGTATTTGGTCATATTCTCAAGTTAGGAGAGAATGGACCAAGTTTTGTAAAATAAATGGTATTAAACCGATTAAATTTTCAAGAGATGTTCCAACACGTTGGAATTCTACTTATTTTCTTTTATGTCAAGCATTTCAATACAAAGATGCATTATGTAGTTTTTTTTCTCAACATGTTCAAAATATCACACTTTATCCTAGTCAATGGGATATTTGTGAAATTTTTTTAGATATTTTAAAAGTTTTTAATGATGCTAATTTAGTTTTTAGCGGCGTTTATTATCCTACATCACATTTATTTCTTCTTGAGAGTTTAAATATTGTTGGCACTCTCGATGAGCATGTTGACAGTAGCGATCCTAATGATATTGTTTTGTTAGAAGCCATTACTGTTATGAAGGTAAAATGGTTAAACTATTTTAGAGAAATTCCTTTACTTTATCTTATTGTTGCTGTTTTTGATCCTAGATTTAAATTAGAAGGTTTGAGTGGTGCTTTACAAGCTTATTATGGTTATTTAGAAATATTAGATGAAATTGACATTACTAGATTAATGACGAAATTAAGAAATGATTTAATTGAGTTATTTAATGATTATATTGTAAGATATAACTTAGGAACATTAGGTCAATCTAGTAGTAGCGAACCGGTAATTCAAACAAGACTTAGCGCATGGGATCGTTGGTTATTGCAACGAAATAAAAAAGCTAGGGATACGACAACTAATAACCCTGAATTAGATAATTATTTATCTACAAATTTTGAGTTTTCTAATGAAAGTTTATGCAGTAAAAATTTTAAAATCCTTGAATGGTGGAACCGGCATCAAAATATATATCCTGTTTTATCTATTATTGTTAAAGAGATCTTGGCAGCACCTATTTCCACCGTTGCGGTTGAGCAAGCCTTCAGCTTGGGAGGTAATATATTGGAAGCTAGGCGATCTTCATTACATCCAAGCACTCTAGAAGCAACAGCTTGTGTGGATGATTGGACTCGAGCTGATCTGAGACAACAAGAAGATGCCCCCGATGATTGTGAAGATTTGTTCGATAATGCTTCTGCAACAAGTGCAAGCGGAACCGGAGCCGAAGGATCAACCGATAATGATGAGTGATAATTGTAAAATTATAATTTACAAAGGGGATATGTCTAAAAGACTAAAACTTGTAATGAAACTACGTGAGCTTTGATTCCTCTCACCCTTGGAGGATACGTAGGCAACTTAAATTTTTAAAAATTTAAGCTCAAGCTCTTCAATGTAATAAATTTTTTTTTTTTTTATAAATTTAATCTCATTTTTTTTATTTTAATTAATTAATAAAAAAAAAGGAACCGAACCGAACCGGAACCGAACGGTTCAGTTCCGGTTCGGTTTTCGGTTCCGGTTCCACTTAAGTGTGGAACCGGTAACCAGCCGGTTCGGTTCGGTTCCGAACCGGAACCGAACCGCCTGCCGGGTCTAGCTGTACCATAATCTTTGATTACACAAGGACCGCGTAGGTCAGAGAGAGTCAGGAAACAACCTGAGAGGTATAGGTTTATGATCTCACCTCATGTAGATATTAATCTCATTGAGGATAAGGAACCGGCTACGTATGAGGAAGCGATACAAGATATCGATTCCGCTTTATGGCAAGAGGCCATGAAGTCCGAAATGGATTCCATGTATACCAACCAGGTTTGGACACTGGTTGATGCACCAGAAGGCGTAAAGCCTATTGGATGCAAATGGGTCTTCAAGAAGAAGACCGACATGGATGGCAACGTACAAACGTACAAAGCTAGGCTTGTAGCGAAGGGGTATCGTCAACAACATGGTTTCGATTACGACGAAACTTTCTCACCCGTTGCCATGATTAAATCCATTCGGATAATGCTTGCAATAGCTGCATATTTCGATTACGAGATATGGCAGATAGACGTCAAAACCGCTTTCCTTAACGGAAACCTTTTGGAGGATGTTTATATGCAACAGCCGGACGGTTTTGTCTTGACAAGACTTGCAAACAAGGTTTGTAAGTTAAATCGATCCATTTATGGATTGAAGCAAGCGTCGCATTATTGGAACCAACGCTTTGATGAGATCATAAAAGAATATGATTTCTTTCAAAGCGAAGATGATCCTTGTGTATATAAGAAGGTTAGTGGGAGTGCACTGACATTCATTGTCCTTTACGTTGATGATGTATTGCTTATTGGCAATGAAATTCCCATGTTAACGTCGGTGAAAGCTTGGCTTTAATTGAAATTCTCCATGAAAGATCTGGGAGAAGCAGCCTTTATTCTAGGAATAAAGATCTACCGGGATAGATCTAGAAAGCTACTTGGACTCTCCCAGAGTACGTACATTGACAAAGTGTTGAAGCGATTCAACATGGATCAGTCCAAGAGGGGAATGTTGCCAATGTCACATGGCGTCACTCTATCTAAGGACATGTGTCCAAAAACTCGAGATGAGAGAGACAGCATGAGTCAGATACCGTTCGCCTCGGCAGTCGGATCGATCATGTATGCCATGATATGTACGCGACCTGATGTCTCCTATGCTTTGAGCATGTGTAGTCGATATCAGGCCGATCCAGGTGAAAGTCACTGGATAGCGGTTAAGAATATCCTTAAGTATCTTAGACGAACTAAGGATGCTTTCTTAATATATAAAGATGGAGAACTTGAGGTAACTGGGTATACCGATGCAAGTTTCCAAACCGACAAAGACAACTGTAAGTCGCAATCCGGGTACATATTTGGTTTGAATAACGGAGCAGTGAGCTGGAAATCTTCGAAGCAAGAGACTGTTGCCGATTCAACAACAGAAGCAGAGTATATCGCTGCAGCTGAAGTAGCAAAAGAGGCAGTTTGGATCCGAAAATTCCTAATTGGATTAGGAGTAGTTCTGTTAGCAGCTGAGCCTGTTCCATTGTATTGTGACAATAACGGGGCTATAGCGCAGGCTAAGGAACCGCGGTCTCATCAACGATCCAAGCATGTTCTTCGACGTTTCCATCTGATTCGTGAGATCATACATCGTGGCGATGTGAAGATCGAAAAGGTCGCATCAGAGGATAACATTGCAGATCCACTGACAAAAGCCATTCCTCAGCAGAAGTTTGAACGACATGTACATAGTTCAGGTATTAGATGCTTGAGTGACTGGCTATAGGCCAAGTGGGAGATTGTTGGACAGTTATGACCCATAGCGTCACTGTTTGTAAAAACATTGTGGTTTTGTACAAATTAACTATGTAGTAATGGAAATTGCCTTTTATCATTTCGTAATTAGATTACTTAAATGTGTGAATGATGAAAGTCCTTATGATTAGTTCCGGATTGAGATGATATGAGACAATATCCATCCACGACGGTTTAATCATTAAATATCCATAGTCGTAGTATTATCGAGACTGGACATCGATAATGCAGAATAGACTAGTATCGCACTTGTGCGTGTTATAGAAGCGTAACAACATAGTTCTCATATATTTAAGAATTGGATACTTATGCAAAGGTGGTAGGAGGTTTTGTTTTACCGATGGTACGGAAAACAGCTTCGCTCTGGATTGACCCAGCGGAATCCCATTGGTAGTATGACTATTTGTCTATGGGAGTCCGCTTCAGGGTAGGTGTATTTGGTCTTAACATGAGACTTGCATCGCTAGTACTTGCGACAATCAATACGCTTTGGTTTTGGTCGTCCAGGACTTTAACAGGTTCTGTGTACGCATCTTCTGGGTTTATTGAGAATCGTAGTGTATTGGATGTGATGTCAAGACGAAAGTATCACTCCAGTCATATGGAGATGATGATTACGCATGGATACAGAACTGGTTCTCTAAGGGTTGCAACCATCGGGATAATATGACTTGGTCATGATTATCCGATAATAAGGAGACTAGTTGCTAGTGATCCGATATATGCTTCGTACGGGGCAGACACTGTACCAGCCCCAGGCCTTGCATGTGACGTCCGATACTGGATCGAAATACGCAATACTACGTATACTACGCCTGTTAAAGATCGTATATTCCATTAAGAATATTTCTAGAGAATTGGGTAGGCATGGCGTTTTGCTAGAAGCCAACCTTGTCTCGTAAATCGGTAAAAATGTAGTACTTGGTACGTACGTGTTCGGATAGTCCGACGACCGGATTTACTGCCAATATATCCATGGATCTCTTGGGTCGCTTCCCAACGATACACCGATGAAGTATGATTCGAGCTAAATTAATCTGGGATTAATTGCGGAGAGACTTTATCTTGGATAAAGTACTATTTGAAGAGAGAGAAAGATTAATTTGGAATTAATCAATAAATTAATATATTTGATATATTATTCGAAATTAGATTTCGACGCGGAATTAAAATTTGATTTTAATTCGGGAAAATGAGTTAATTTAGAATTAATTCGTTAGCGACGTAAATAGTAATTTTGCTAGGCATAATTATTTAATTAAATTCGATTTAATTACGTCACGACGGAAGTTCGTTAATTCGGAATCAGCGAACCTGAGCCTGTGAGTGTTTGCGGGCCCACTCGCATTAGGAATCGAGTGGGACCCACATATCACATCAACCATCACGTCACTTGTCACCTTTATTCACTTTATTGTGATGGGTTTATGTGAGTTGGTGAAAGTGTGTTATACACTCCAAATCAAAGCAAATGTGTAAGATATACCAAATCCAACTTTTGGTATATGATTATTATTGTTTTTGAAACAAATACAACTTGTTTCACTCTCTCTCATTACCGAAAAACAGAAGCAGTTTTTTCTCTCCCACTTTTTTCTTCCTTCACCGAAAATAGCAAGAAGAAATAGAAGGATTTTTGTTGCAAAAATTCTCAAAGGGCTAGCACTCTTCAAAAGATCATACAAGGTGTTAGGGAAACCTACTTGAGAGCTTGGAAAGACAAAACAAAGCTTGGAGCTTGTGGATCTCTCTTGGCCGAATTCAACAAGCATCTTGGAGGAAAATTTTGTTGTTTGACGCATCTATAAACCGATCAATGTAAGTGTGTTTCTGTCACTCTTCTTTGTTATTCATTCACATTTCTATGCTTATTTGATCTTGGGAATAAACCTAGAAACCCAACATTCTTTTACAGCATGAGCAGGTAACCTCATTCTGCTGGGGTGAAAAATTGAGACTTTTAATATAATGAATTAGATTAATCTCTCTTATTTTAATTAAAATTTGGATTAATTAGTTATCGCCTATATGGCCGGTTTAGGTGACAACCTTATTTACCGCCTATATGGTCGGTTTTTCATTTCAGACGTAGTTTCCGCCTATATGGTCGGTTTAGGTAATAACATTGTTACCGCCTATATGGTCGGTTGGATTTAATTGAGACAAATGAAATTATCGCCTTTATGGTCTGGTTAATTAATCGGTAAATATTGAGAATAAATGAGATTTCTAATTTTGAAATATTAAAAGTGGATCCTCTAACCCCCAACATTTTCTTTTATTTTACTTTTACATTTTTTATTTCCAGCATTTACTTTATTTAATTTCCAGTATTTACTTTATGTTTTTTTATTTTATTTAAGCTTTTATTAGCCTTAGATATGTGTCGTAGCTAAGCCCATTATCTGGGGTTGTGATGAATTTCAATATCACCGGTTAAAAATGGGTTGTTTTACGGTTTGGGTAATATAAATGTTTATTTATTGAGCCTTAGTCTTAATGCTTCTTGTTAACTGGCCAATAATAAGATTGAACTGGTAAACTTAAAATGAACTTGGAAAAGAGATTTTAGGTTTAAGACCCTAAACTTAATAACCCACAATCTTTCTTGAGGATAGTTAACCCTTTAATAGATTTTCTTACAGGATAAGAATATACTTGTCGGGCGGGGGTAACCATAATTGGAACTTAATCTTAATGAATTCAGGTAACTTGGTTGACATAGGAATATGATTAATTAGGTTACACTAGGTATTTATATCTGACCATCGGAAGAGGTTTTTACATATTTTCGTGTTCCAGGTTAATAAACCAATATATTGCACAAACGTGAAATAACTACTTCATCTTTTAAAAGATATTGGAATAATTCACAACCCTGGATAGTTTTATAAATTTGAATTTTCCTCAACCTATTTTTGCGTAACTTTATTTACTTGTTTTTAAATTTAAAGTCACCACCCAATCAATCTGTTAGATACTAGTAATCATTTGGCCTCATAAAATTAATAGCTAGGTATTAAGTCCTCGTGGGATCGATATTTTTTATACTACTTGAACAATACGTGTGCTTGCGTTATACGCGTGTGATTACGCCGGTCAAATAGCTGAAGCCCAGAGATTTCACTCCGTCCAACTTCAAAAAATACAGCAAAAAGTCAGACTCGTTTCCCCATCCAGTTTAGTTCCGATAGAGGATCTCATTAGAAACTGCCTGTGAGGCCCTAATGTGCAAATTATTTGTCATCACCCTCATCGGAAATGCCTTCCCATGGTTCTTAAAATTTCCAATGACATCCATAAGGAGTTTCGAAAAGATAAGACGAAAATATATCGAGCAATACCATGGAAATTGCCATGCCGAAGTCATTATAGCGGACATACAATTAGAGCAGCGGTACGAAGAGCCACCCAAACAATATTTGCAGAGGTTCGTTGATAAAATGAATGTCGTCAACAACCTAGACTCAAGGATAGTAACAGTCTTGAAAATATAATGGAACTACGTGCGCTTTGATTCCTCTCACCCTTGGAGGATACGTAGGCAACTTAAGTTTTTAAAAATTTAAGTTCAAGCTCTTTAATTTAATAATTTTAAAAACAAAATTTAGATGAGAATTTTATTTGTAATTTAATGTAATTATATAATGTAAGCTTATTATATAAATTCAAATTCATAATTTTAAATTATATTGATTTATCAATCTCAATTTTTTATTTTCAATAAACTAAAAAAAATCGAATAGAACCGGAACCGGAACAGAACCATTCGGTTCCGGTTCTGATTCCACATTTAGTGTGGAACCGGAAATCTTCCGGTTTGGTTCCAGTTGGAAACCGAACCGGACTACCGGTGAGGTCTAACTATTGGTTTAGATTTCCACACCAACCTCATCTTTATAAATCAAAGGACATGGCCTGTCATATAGGAGTTCGTAATATACTCATGATTCAGATCAATCCATATATGACCATATAGTATATTGAATTGAATTGAATTTCCTTATTTAATAGATACTATAAGAAATTCATTTCTATTTGGGTCCAGTCATATATGATCACATCATATAAGGTGCACTCATTTTCATGTCAACACAAGAACGATCCATGATCAAAGTCGTCATATATTTATGTAATGGACTGTAGTTATAGTTAAACCACAAATAAAGTACCCCTTTTGTTTGCTCTTTATGAACTATTTTAGATTACTAACATCAAATTTAATCCATCTTATGTATGACACTCATACACCAAGCTTGAAGGCACATAAGTAATTAAGGGTAAACTAGATAATTTACAACATGCAATTTAAATCAAAATAATTGATAAATGAATAATGCATCTTTTATTTTAAACAAAAGGTTATGTTTATAAATTACATGAAGCTCTAGGGTATATATCTCAACAATCTCCCATTTGCACTAGAGAAAATGGGACACGTCACGTAATCCTAGACCCTCTAGGTGACCTGCAAACACTGTAACCAACAAGGTCTTTGTAAATAGATCAGCCAGGTTCTCTACGGATGCAATCTTCATGACATATACATCTCTTCTCTGTACTATCTCCCTGATGAGATGATATTTCCTCTCTATATGCTTTCCTTTTTTTTTTGCACTAATCCATATTATTGTAAAATATTACAAATCATTACATAAATATTATGTGCAGTGTGTGCATCATCAAAAAGTCAAAATACAATAATTCTTTTTTGAATAAATCGGGAATCATCAATCTAATGACATGTCACACCCATATATGAATATGACTGCCAATGGCTACTTCATATGTCACGACAAATTGAAATATGACCTTTAAGTTTAAAAAATAATTACTTGAATTATTTTGACATTTTGCATACAATTTCATCATTTTCTTTTACATGTCTCCATACTAAATTTACGTGCATCATGATTCAAATTTTCATGTATTAAATCATCAAATTACGCTTTTTCACCAAAAGTAAAAGTTAAATATTTCATGATAATAAATTTAGTTAGATTATCTTTCCATTGAGATTCATTATATTTAAATAATTTAGTAGAATAAGAAGAAGAACATAGACAAGAATAAGAGAATCTTCTCATTTGTGTTTGTGTTGTATCAGTCTCAAACTCAACTTTATGAGTACTCCTCATATGACCCGTCATAGTTCTATACCCACCGGTGTACTTGTAAATTTTCCACAATAATTGCAGACATTATTCTTCTCACCACTGACATTATTCATGACCAAAGTGAAATATTTTGTCAATATTTCAGAACTTCAATTTATCACTTGAATACATGAAGTTGTTTCTTCGGTGGTTTGATGAGTGATATCCTCAGCATCAGAAATGTTAGTGTTGTGTGATGAACTTGTTAAGGTTGGTGCTCGAAGCGCCAATCTGAATCGTATTTATTTCGATCCATTAATACAAACAATATTTTTTCCATAATATTACTTATTTATAGTTACACCTCTTGTCTTTTATATACGTATTCGATCTAATATTGATTATATTGAAACTAAATCTAATTTATTGATATGTATATATTAGAAAAATACCCCATGATTTACAATGTAATGCGCAGTTACAACGTAATTTGTAATTGACATTGGAAAGTGTCACTATATGTATATTCTCAAATAAAGTTCCTGGTCAAGATTTACTAACACGGGTCGGTTAGTAAAATCCGTTGACATTAGTACATGTCGTATATCGGGACTTGATTTGATGGTTTATCCCAATGAACCATAGTCTCGGGAGACTCGTATAGACGTGCGGGTGTTTATTTGATAAACACTGAATGGCTCATCGAAGATTACCTAATAGATGATACACCAACGTCAATAAAAATCTTCTCGAGTCGAGTAGTATAGTAATTATTCGACTTAAGATACCACTGTGGATATATGAGACATCCTTCATATTTTGATGACAGTCACGTTACCGATCTATTTAGATTAGACCTCTGCCTGATCATTCAGTGTGGACCCATGCTCATGATATGTTGTGAGTATCAGAAAGAATATGTCAGTCATGTGTACAAGGCATAGGTATCATGCACGTGTTTCCGATCTAGTAAATCCATGATCGTGGTATACTTCAAAAACGAGTTCCGAGTGTTATTTAGAGATCGTAAATTTATGAGTCAGCTATATTTTATCTTAGGGATTTGACATTTTTATCTAGATCCCCGGTATAATATCGATAGCCTATGACGAAGAGATTATATGTATGCAATAACCTCAACTTTTATAGTTTAGTGAGATTATCGGTGGTCGTCATAATTTACGAATGGGTGAATTATTGACATAAAATTAGATTTTATGACGGATAAACCTAAACTTAGAGAGTCTCATAATATGAATTGTACTTATTGAGCACTTGGACAATGCATTATGAATAATATAGATTATTCATACTACTTTATCGGATTAAATAAGTTAATTCGAATCTTTAATGGTTAAAAGAAAAGATACATGCATATGGACCTTTCATACATTTCTTAATTAATGTGTATTTATATTTAATATATGATTTTATTAAATACATATTAATTAATTATCAAATAAGATATTTGACATATATCATAAATATATGTATTTTGATTATTTAAAGTAAATATGATACATATATTTAGATATTTATATTTAAGTAATTATTTAATTATTTAATTATTAAATAGTTAAAGTAATTGAAATATAAATATCTATAGTGATATTTATGTTAGGAAATGATTAAGTGTAAAATTTTGACTTGTTTGCATTTAAGAAAAATGTGTTAAAATGGAATTTGGCTTCTTTAATTTGATTAAAAAATTGGAAAATATCTTCTTTTTTTTTGCAAGCTATTTTCGGCCAAGGTGTGGAATTATAAAAGGTTTATTTTTCCCATTTACAAAATTAGGTTAAGCATTTCAAGAATACAAAAGTTAGAGAGTGTAGAGAAAAAATAAAATGCTAAGTGAAAATTTCAAAGAAAACATGAAATCAAAGGTAATTTCTTCGTTTCTTTGAATTGGAAATTGTTCATATGATTCCTTAGCTTACCATATGATGTGTTGAGATTCTTGAAAGCTTGATAAAAGGATATATACATGTGTGATAATTAAAGTAATTTTCTTAATGGCTAACAATCAAACTTTTGATCATTTGATGACTTGTTGTCATTCTAGAATTTTTCTTGAGCTCTTCATTAGTGGTGGTTTTGATTGGTGTAAATATTAATATGATTAATGTTGAGAAAATTAGATATAAAACATGAAAAATAATTATTTTTGCACCCAGATCATATATGGAAATTCTTGAATTTGGTGTTGCAAATTATGTTATTTAAATATATTGGATGTGTATTGGGCATTGGAATAATTTCCGGAAATTGATTTGGAGTGAAATTACTCGAAAACGGCATGAAACAGCGGTACCGAGTGAGTTTCAGGCTTACCAGGTGACGGCTATCCAAACAGTGAATTGATTACTGTTCAGGCAGCCCATGAACCGCACAAGTACTATTAGGGCTGTCTTGGGCAGCCCCTTGGGTGTTAGTTGGTCAGTTGGGACATATTTTATATTGTAGGAGCAAAGCGGGGTTTACCGCTATGTCTATGATGTTCGACGACCACGACACTGTTGGGCTCGCAGCCCGTAGAGAGTACGGATTAGCCCGCATAGGACTAAACCAGAGAATGAATGAGTCGTCGCCCAGTGTGAACTGGGAAAGAATTAAGGCTGCACTCATCCATCGCAAGGGAAGACCTCAAACCGTTGGGTTCAGAATTGTCTCTTACTTAGGCCAGTATAATGTACAGGTTCACACAATGGTATGGTCAAGTCTTAATGCAATTCATGCATAAAAGCGAATAAAAAATATAATAACACACCCAACCTAAATAATAATCACAATAACATAGATCAAAAAGCATATGAAATTAAGAAATATGAGATGCGATGACGAAAATCATAATAAACAATCAAAAGCAGGAAAAGTGTCAATAATACATGTAATGCATATGGGAAGTAACAATGCTAAGGTGGGAAAAAGGAACCATGCAATAGTACCAATAACCAAGTCAACACGCATATATGAATATTTCCCGAGTGGCACGTGGAGTTATATCTCAAGTATAGACCGTACTACCGTCTATTTGGATTCGGCTACGGAATTTACGTCTGGATTTCCATTCGATATACCGCAAGGGATAATAACATACATAATCATCAATGTAATATAAATGGACTTAAAAATAGACACGAAGTAATATAACAATGCATATACGTATAACCATGAACAAACATAAACAAAATAAAGGCGAAATAATAAAATAACGATAAAAGTGAATAAATAAATAACAAAATACCAAAGAAGAAATGTGGCCAGAGATTTGGCCATTTTTGATGTAGGACTTCGCATACACGGCTGGATGTATTTCACGTCCAGCCAGACATGCAGCATCCGGAACTGTAAAAATAAATATGATGAGGGTACTCTCAGGTCTTACCTTTTAAGTTGCTTTCTCGGAAGTGCATTAGGCCGTCGCCGGAAGGATAACTGGTTCGCTGTTTCTGGTTGCTGTTTTGATTTCTGGTTTGTTGTTTTGGTTTCTGATTGTTGTTTCGGTTTATGTTTCTGGTTGCTCTCACGCTGATGTTGTTGGCTTCACATCCCGGTCTTTGGGTACTACTCATGATGGTTCCTGCCACCTTCACGCCGCTTCTTCACGTTCACGTCTGCACGTCCCTTCTCACGTTGGTTCACGTTCTGATTGATGGGTTCTGCTCACGCTGGTTTCTTCTTTTTTATTGTTTTTTTCTCTTTTTCGTTGGTGCTATTTTTTTCTTTTGTTGTTGTTCTTTTTTCTCTTTTTTGGCCCCTCTCATTCCCTTTCCTTTGTTCTCCTTTTTATAGCTGCCGCCTCATAAGGTTTTTCTTCTTAGTTGCCACCACTCTCCTTCTTTTGTGTCAATATTTTACTTTCCATATAAGGTGTTTAAGGGAATTATAAGGGAAACTCAAATCACTTATATTAGGAAGTGAGAATCCTTTCTAGTTTGGGTCTAGGATCTTGCATATTTGGCAAGAAGGGGATTTAAAATCTTTGTTAAGTTTGGCAAGTAATTTGATGAGGGGATTTGGGCATGCATGGGGTTTTTGGGCCGCGTGGATTGCATAGGCCGATTACGTGGGCTGCATGGGTCGGTTGCATGAGCTGCATGGTGTCCGAGGCTAAGGTTTGATGTAGAGGCTGACTGAGCGAATCTGAGGCTGGCTAGTGAATTCGAATCCAATGAGGTGCCAATTTTGGAGGTTTTACTCATTTCCTGCATTCTTTTTTCGTAACTTCCGTAACTTTTCAGGTAGTGCCTCCATACGAGACTCATCATCGGGCTCATGTAAAAAATGTAATGTCTACAGTCACCCCCACTTTGATGTGGCTTGTATAGTGTGTGACAGTGACAACCTTATCAAAGTCATGCATGTATTTTTACTTACTTGATCTGTCATTATTCCTGAGGTTATTCTCCATTCTCAGAGTTCCTCTCCATTCCCGAGTTCTTCGTACTCATTCCCGAGGTTCCTCTCCATTCTTAGAATTGCTCGTCCTTATTCCCGAGGTTCTTCTCTATTCTTAGAGCTGCTCGTCCTCATTCCCAAGGTTCCTCTCCATTCTTGGAGTTCTTCTCCATTCTTGGAGTTTCTTGTCCTCATTCCCGAGGTTGCTCTCCATTCTTAGAGTTGCTCATCCTCGTCGCTTTTTCTTTTTCTTCAAAGCCTGCGAACATAAAACAAAAATTTTATGTATGCGACATGTGTGCATGTATGCATGGATGCATTCCCTAATCTGATGGGGTTTCTTTGTCCTATTGGCTTGATGTCATCTTTGGTTAGGCATTCCTTGCGCTAGAGGGTTTTCTTCACCCCTTTAGGAATCCTTTTGGCCTTTGGTGCCCTTTGCCTATAAAATATTTTGGTCACTGACAGGCGTAAACACACACGTATAACGCAAGCGCACGTATCGTTCAAGTAGTATAAAAATATCGATCCCACGAGGACTTAATATCTAATCTATTAATTTTATGAGGTCAAATGATTACTAGTATCTAACAGGTTGTTTGATTGATTTGAAATGGTGACGATTCTAAATTTAAAAACAAGTAAATAACATTATTCGAAAGTAGATTTTAAGAAAATTTAATATTAAAAACTATCTAGGGTTGTGATTTCTTCCAATATCATTTTAAAGATGAAGTGGTTATCTTAAAGTTGGGTAATATATTGATTTATTAACCTGGAACACTAAATTATGTGTAAGCCTCTGTCGATGGTCAGACACAAATACCCAGTTTAACCCAATTGAATCATATGTCTATGTCAACCAAATTATCTGGATTCATTAAGTTTAAGTTCCAATTATGGCTACCCCCGCCCGACAGGTATATTCCTATCATGTAAGGAAATCTATTAAAGGGTTATCTATCCTCAAGGAAGATCGTGGGCTATTGAGTCTAAGGCTGAAACCTAAAATCCCTATGTCTAGTTCATTTTAGATTTACCAGATCAATTTTATTAATGGCCAGTTAATGAAAAAGCATTAAGTTTAAGACTCAATAAATAAATCTTTATATTACCCAAGCTATAATCTAACCCTTATAAAATGGTGATATTGGATTTCATCACAACCCCAGATAACTAATTTAGTTACAACACATAACTAGGGCTAGTAAAAGCTTGAAAATAAAAGACATAAAGTAACAATGCGGTAAAGTAAATACTGAAAAGTAAATTACAATAAAATAAAATGCTAAGGTAAAAGGAATTACTTTTACTACTACTAATTTAGATATCTCCCATAAAATAATATATAAACTTGTGATTCTTTTTCCAACCAGCCATATAGGCGGTAACCTGATTAAGTCAAATTAAGTCCAACCAGCCATAAAGGCGGAACCAAAATTAAATTACCAACCGACCAATCTGGCGGTATCCTTTTTAAGTCAATATTTTAAATAGTGAATATATTATTTTTAAGGGAGATTAATCTAAATAGTAACAGTAAAAGAATTACCTTTCACCCTAGCTAAGGAAATTACCTCCTCATTACTGAAAAGTAAAAACAGAAAAATTAAAGAAAGAAAAGTACTGTGCGTAAAAGTAAATTGTGGAAAGTAAAAACTGAAAAGTAAAGAAAAGAAAGTGCGAAACTGAAAATTAATTACTGAAAACTAAAAATAAACAAACTAGACACAATCTTCTTATTTATTCATTAAGAATTTCAAAGAAGAAAGTATGAATTTTACAAATGAAATGGCTTGGTATTTATAGGCAAAATTTTGCCACCATCAAATCATCCATCAAATTCTCCACCAAATCCATTATTAATTTCTCCACTAATTACTCCACCAAATCCATAATTGCTCCACTAATTGCTTATCTTGTTGGTGTTGATTTGATAATTTTTATTAATTATTAATTAATTAATATTTTGCTTTGAAAATGATTGATAATGACTTTTAATAATTACACTCCACACACTTCTGGATGGTTCATCAATTTCGGTCATGAAATCATCAGAATTTGAAAATATGTTCTCTTTCAAAGTTGTATATCTTTGGGTCTTCTTTAATCTGGAACTTGAATCAGCTCAATCTGATATCTGAGTAAATAGTTATGCCCAAAATACGACAGATGCGCAAAACTGGAATTTCCAAAACTGCACTTCGTCAAAAACGCCCTTTCAAGTTTCCAATCTCCAAAATTAATATATCAAGTCCAATAATTGCCCTTATTTGATCCACATTTCGTCCTAAATGATTTCATTGAGTCCCGATATTATTTTATCTGCAAAATAAAATAAAACATATCAAAACGTTCATCAAACCCGAGAAACTAAACAAAATATTAAGTAAAAGGGGCGGTAAATATTGATATATTTTCCGCTCATCAGTCACTTTATTGGTCTGCTTACAATTTCCTTCCGCCTATTCTCCTATGGTGATTGCTCAGTTCTCTTTGGTCTCATGGCTCAAGATCCCGTTGTGTCCCTCATTCGCGGGGTGGTAGACTGGTCATCCCTAGACCTGGCTCAGCTTTCTTCTCTCTGCTACATGCACCGAGACAAGGTGGATTACGCCTTTTTGAAAGTGGCCTTATCCTTTCGGGATACTGAAAATCATGTATTCTGATTCCCAGATTTTGAAATATACCCTCTCCCTGAGGAGTTTGCTGCCATTCTCAGCTTGCATTTTTCTCCTAATACCATTCTTGGGATGTCGCGTTTCCAATGTCAATACCTCGGGAAGCCTCCGAAGCTTTCCTTTGATGTCCTGAAGATGCAGAAAAGATATTGCATTGTGCTTCGTCCATTGAGTTACAGGTCCTTTTACATGTATCTTCCTGGATGGAGGTAGGGTCTTATCCCTGAAGGAGTGTAGACTTATTATGTATCTTGGCCCAATACTTCTTAGTGGGTTGTGATAGTACGAGAGGCGACTATTATTTATTGTACATCATCGAGGGAATCTGATGTGGTCATGATCCCTCCCCCGTTATCTTGGCCGAGACGCTTCATGGTTTAGACATGATAAATCACCATCCTGTAAGCCGGTTTTTTGGGAGTCCCATTGTTTTGTAGGTTCGTTCTATCTTTTGCCTAAGTTATTGTGGGACACAGGATCTGGGCGACGCTGTTCTGGGCTCGCGGCCTAGATGGGAAGTACGAAATAACATGGAGTCGCCACCCGGTGTGAACCGGGACAAAGATTTAAGGCTGCACTCACCCCTCGCAAGGGAAGACCTCAAACCGTTGGGTTCGGAATGGTCTCTTACTTATGTCACTTGTGATTATATAATTTGTGCAATGAATCAACCAAATCCACTCAATAATCATGCTCAAGGGTACTTAGATCTAACATGCTTTCATCCAAATAACTCCACGCAATGTAACACAACGAGCATATTAAACCATTAAATTAACATGTATAAATCATTATCCAAACACATCATAAACTAATAACATGCATAAAGAACAACCTAAATATGCTTTAACAAATAAATAACAAACTAAATTATACCATGCTTTAAATAATAAACAAATAACCTAAAGACTATAACATGCTCAAATACAAATTTGGATGAGACGAGATACGTGTATCTTAAGTGGTACGTGGCATTGTATCCCAAGTGCAGACCATACTACCGTCCATTCGGAATCGGCTATGGAATTTACGTCCGGGTTTCCATCCGATATACCACAAAAGGGAACACACATCCCGCTCATCCAACAATCACATCATGCCTCAAACGACTCTCATGCAATAATATTTTAAAATAAATAAAATAAAACGAAAGAAGATAAGTAAAAAGGGTGCCCTCAGGTCTAACCTCTTTTTGTCGTCTCAAGAAATGACGTTACACGTCCGTTGGAAGGGTGACTGATCCGATACTTTTCTGGTTCACTAACCCAACGTTTCTCCTCGCTGTTTCGCTGTCTGGGCTGCTGTTTTCACTCCGTTTCTCTACTATTTTAAGGGTATTTTCTGGTTACTGTTTGGGGACTGTTTTCAGAGATTTGGGGACTGTTTTGGGTGTGATTTACTGGCAGGTTTTGGGATTGTTCTGCGGCAGTTTAAGGGGGGAATATGCGGCAGTTTACGGGTATTTTCTGGGGCTATTGTGGTGGCTGTGTTACATGAAGAATGAGGGGTAGCGTGAGGGTTAGGGGGCTGTTGAAGGTGGGTGACCTGTCGTTATGTGAAGGGCTGTTGAAGCTAGGGACGTGAGGCAAGGGGCTGTTACGTGAAGGGCTGTTGAAGCAAGGGCTGCGTGGAGTGTGAACAGGGCTTGGGGCGTGCTAAGGACTTTGTGCGTGAAGGAGCAGATGGCGTTGATACGTGAGGGCTGAGGATATGGCGTGAAGGACTGCTGTTGAAGGACTTTTATGTGTGAAAGAGGCAATATTGGCGTGACTAGGAGTGGGCGTGAGTGAGGGCTGCTGTGAGGCTTGTTACGTAAGCGTAGGTGAATGCTGAGTGGGGTGCGTTAATGGAGGGTGTATTTGTGAGGCTGTGTGGCTACGTGTTGAAGGGGGCTGAATGAAGGGTGTTGTTTGGTCGATGTGGGATTGAGATGTAGGGGCTGTGTGGTTTGTTGAAGGCGTGAAGCAAAGGGCTGAGTGTGTGCTGCGGGTGAAGAGGGAGTGAGGGGCTGCTGGGCTTGTGTGCGTTGATGCTTTGTTTGATGATGGCAAGGTACCTGTTGCGTGGCTTTGGCGTGAATGAGGTAATGTCGTGGCTTTGAGGAGGGCTATGAGTGCGTTGATGTGGCTTTTTTGAAGAGGGTTCTGGTGTCTATTTGGTTTCTTTGTTACGGCTAATGGAGGGGCAGTGGCTGTGGTGCGCTGATGGAAAAGGGCAGACGTTGAGGCTTGTAAGCAGGTGCTGGCTGAAGCAGATGGGGCGAGAAGTGATTGTAGTGTGGTCTTCAAGGTTTGAGAGAGATGGCTTGGTTTAATGGCGCTGCCTGAGAGTCATGAAGGGTCTGTTGTTTTTGTTGTTTCTGTGTCAGGCTGAGGGCGTTTGATTAGGGTTTTTATTTTCTTTGTGAATGTCGTATGAGGAGTGAGAGGAGGGGTAGTGAGATGAGTGAAGTTCAGGAGCCGTCAATAGGTGTGTGATGGGGCTAGCGTGAGGTGGTGCTGCCGAGAGGGGCAGTGAATGGGGCCAATTCCTTGTTGGTTGCTGCCGAATGAGAGAGAGGGGATGAGTTTAGGGTTCCATTCTTTTGTTTTTGTTTTGTGTGTGCCGTGTCTTGTCTTGAATGGAGAGAGGGGCTAGGTTTAATTTTTGATTTGTTTATATAGTGAGGGGATGTATTAGGGTTTTGGTTAGTTTAATTAGGAAATAATATCAATTAATTGGGTGTATTATTTTAGGTACGAAATATGTAATTTAGGTGGTGAATTATTTAATTTGATTTTAATTTGGAAGTGATTTATTTTGATTTTAATTTTAGTTTAATTAGCTTTAATTTAATTCAATTGTATTTTAGATTTAATTTAATTAGGTTTAATTTGAGACATATATTTTAAATGTTTTAATTATTTTATTTGTGAGATGTGTTTTAAATGTTTTAATTATTTAATTTGGATGTGTTTTAATAGGCTTGGGTCAGTGATGTATTTTAAAGCGGAGGTCCAACAAGCGAACCCGAAGCGAAACAAGCGAGTTAAATCCGACGAAATGCTAATTTCCAACTTTACCCTTCCAACGTCCGTTTCCCGCGGCTTTCACAATCAAAGAGGTAGTGTCTCCATACGAGACTCATCATCGGGACTTATTTGCAAAAATGCAGTGCCTACAGTTATCCTTTCGGATTTTCAACTTAGCGGATTGATCTATTTTAGTTAAGTCGCCTTTTTAGGTTTTCAACTCATCGAGCTAATTTTTTTTTTCAGATATGGTTGCAATAAAAAATAAGACTTATTATTCCTCCTCTGGCTCCTATCTTTATTTCTTATAGCCCTCGTCACCACCTTGCTCAGGCCTTAATGAAGAAAAACATTCCTTAGGCAGAATGGCATGAGTGGCTGCTGTGTCTTACTAATACAAACATCACATGGATGTGTCCTTGGTGGCGTCTTAGTCATGTCACCATGGATTTCCTCGGGCACTGCGTGCCCCTTCCCGGTCTACACTCCAACTCGTTCTATCTTCCCTCCAGGGTTCCTCGACAATATGGGTGTCTCCATCACCTTATCCCTGGACAGCGCACTTTCCAAAGTGAGCCCATGTCTTGTCGCCTCTTGGACCATTTCCAGACCAAATGGTCTCAGTGCTGAACGTCACATGTCGCTGCCCTGGGGCCTCCCAACGCTCCTTCTCCTAGATCTTCTGACCTTGGCCCAACATCTAAGAAACAAAAGATATGATTTGTAATTACTTGACTATAATTTTTCCCGGTTAGCTGGGATTTATGCAATCTATGAACATCTTGAACATTTGTTTCAATAAAAGCGTTTGCATTACTTCTTAGTACATATGTAGGAAATCATGAACCACATTGCAAGGATACCTATGTCGATAATTGTTCCTCAAGGATTTTACAATTAACCATTTTTCTTGCTCACTCATGCTCTATATTTTGCTTGGGCTGTCCTTTGCGGATTTTCAACCCAACAAGCCTTTTTTTTTCTTTTTTATGCAAAGTATTGTTTCAGCATGTCCACGTTGATGGGCTCGGTGAACTCTTTCCCTTCTAAATCTGATAGTCTCACTGCCCCATTCCCCATCACCTTCTTGACTATGTAGGTCCATGGGCCTGAACTTTCCCCTTGGGTCCATTATCAGTGGCTTCAACTGCTTGAGCACTAAATCACCTTCTCTGATCTTGGTGAGATGCACCTTCTTGTTGAATTCCCTAGCCAACCTTTTCTGGTATAGCCGCATGTGGTACAAGGCCTTTATCATTTTCTCATCCAGTAATGCTAGCTGTTCGAATCTCTGCGAGGCTCATTCCTGCTCAGACAATCATGCCTCTGCTAGTACCCACATTGACTGTATCTCTATTTCCACTGGTAACAATGCCTCCATCCCGTAAACCAAAGCATAGGGTGTGGCTCTCGTTGCCGTTCTCACTGAAGTTCTATACCTCCACAGGGCGTACGGTAGTTTGTCAGCCCAATCTTTATAACTTTCTGTCATCTTAGCGAGTATTTTCTTTATGGTTTTATAATATTGGCCGCCTCCACCGCCCCATTAGCCTGTGTCATATAAGGTGATGATTTGTGATGTCATATCCCGTACTTCTGCAACATCGCCTTTGTTTCTCCCTGAAATTGGACTCCATTTTTTGTCACTATATGATGTGGCATTTCGTATTGACATACTATATTACGGGCTATGAACTTGGCCATCTGCTTCATCGTGACATTACAGAATGACTCGGCTTCCACCTATTTCGAAAAATAATCTACCACCACTACTATGAAGCGGTGTCCATTTGATGCATGTGGCCTGATTTCTCCAATCATGTCATTACCTCACGCTGAGAAAGGCCATGGTTCTGACAGCCATGCAATTCTGTAGGCCGTAGATGGTTCAAATTGCCGTGTGTCTGGCAATCGTGACAGTGTTTCACCAGCTTTACACAGTCAGCTTCCATGGTCGACCAGTAAAATCTTTGTCTCACTATCTTGTGAGACAAATTCAATACATTCATATGTAGTCCACATACACCAGCGTGCACCTCTTCCATCACCTTCTGAGCCTCTCATTTTCTTAAACATTTCAGCTGGACGTCATTGGCTTGTCTCTTGTATAGCTCTCCCCTCAAACTCACATACTGGGAAGCCAATTTCTGAATGGATATTATGTCTTTCTTGCCGGCTCCTTCTGGGAATTCTCCACGTTCTAGATACTGCAGAATGTCGTAGTACCACGGCTTCCCATCGTCGACTTCTACTTCCAAGATTATCTCTATCTCATAATTGGGTATGCTAGCTGTTGTCAGCACAATGGGTCTCATTACCAGTTTTTTAGGGTTTTCCCAAGTTGCAGCTAGGGTGGCTAGTGCGTCTGCCATTTGGTTCTCTTCACGTGGCAAGTGCTGGAATTTACAGTCGGGGATAGCCCGTGCCAACTTCCTGAGATGGAGTAGGTAAGGTCTCAATCGATCTTCCTTCAATTCCCATTCCCCTCGCATCTGTCGAACTACCAACATCGAGTCTTCATAAACTTTTACGTCCCTAACTCCTAGGGCTATTAGTGCTTTCAGTCCAAAGACACATGCTTCATATTTAACCATGTTGTTGGTTACTCCGAACGTCAGCCTTTTGGCTATAGGTAGGGTTTCTCCTTCGGGGGTTACTATCATAATTCTGATTCCAGCTCCGGACTCATTCCAATGGGGGTTGGAATTTTGCCTCAACCTTAACCGAACCGGACTCATTGGTTCGGTTGTATTTTGCGGTCCAGTTGGTCAACGATTGGTAAATGGTTCGGTTACGATTTGAAACCGCAACCGTATGCATGTCTAATTGTAATAATATAACAAGATTTTATTTTTGGGGAATTATCATTTGTCCATCTAATTTTTGTTTAATATTCAAAAATACCTATTGACTTTTTTATTATTAATCTCCCACCCGATTTTCTTATAAAGAGACATTTTATACTCAAATTGATAACACCATCAATATGAATGAGTTAAAAGACGAAATTGGCATGGTTTTCAAATGTTGCTTGAAAATATGATTTTTTGCCAATGATTTTTTTGCCAAAAGCTATCTCTGCCTATGAATGATTTTTTGTTGAAATTGTGCCAGCTGATTTTGAGTGATTATATAGAGTATATATATGTCTATGGAAAATGATAATCGTACAAAACCTAAATAAGAAGGTGACAAAACAAATTTAGCAAATTGTCGTTTTGTCTTTTATATATATAAGTTTTTGAAATCACTAAAATCAAGTGTTTGATATCCCTCTCAAAATTAAATTCTCAAATTTGTTATCTCTTTCAAAATCATAATACCAATTTTTAGAGAAACCTAAGTGATCCATCTGCCCGTTTCATTATCGAATATCCACGATGCATATTGTTGTTGTCTTTCTGCCAGTTTGATGGCCTAGCTAATGATTATTTAAATTATTTTTAAAATATGTCAGCTGTTGTACTAGGATATACATATATATATATATATATATATATATATAGACACATATAAATGCTAATTTATGAACTTTAATAGTTTGTAAAATATTTTTGTAGTTGTTCAATTGTGATGCACTATAAGTTTAAAATTTGCTCGATATTTGTGCTATGCCATGTAAAATTTTGCTAAGTAGTATAATTTTATGCGACCTATCATAAATATCGAGCATTTTTAAATTAAAAAATAAAGAAACTAAACGATAATTGTTAAAAATAATAGTGTCGTCATTTTGTATAGCTTTTGTACGATTATCACTATTCTATGTCCATTGAAAATGACTGTTTTTATAAAGCCAAAAAAATAGTCGTTGAAGACAAACATCTATAATTGCTTGTATTCAATTTTCAGGGGCAAAATCATCTTTTCAGGTAATATTTGAAAACCATGTCAATTACGTCTTTTAGCTTATTCAGATTGATGGTGTTAATAGTTTGAGTATAACATGTCTCTTTATAAGAAAATTGGTTGGAAGACTGATAATAAATAAATAAAAAAAAATCAACATGTATTTTTGAACATTTAACAAAATTTAGGTGACAAATGTTAATTTCCTTATATTTTTTTAGTGAAAACTCGAACTAAATAAAAATGTTCTTTTCAAAGCTTGCACTATTACTCCTCTTCAGACATCATTATAAAGATAAATACTTATTTGAGATAGATGACATGATATGTATATATAATATTTAACATATATATATTAAATTAAAAATTAACTAATAATAAAAATAATTAATATATGTCATACATTAATGGGTTGAGTGACCATATAAATTACTCTCAATTCCTAAATGTTTCCCGTGAGTTTAGGGGTTGTAGCACAAAATATAATGGAGCCGGCGCAAAGTAAAATCTGAACCGTTGGATTTTGATCCACCAGTTCAAATTTAAAAAGAGAAAAAAAAAATGTTTTTCAAAATTTTTAATTTTCAAATTTAGAACGTTGGATTTTGCACGACGGCTCTAAAGGAGTAAATCTTTGGTGCAACAATGGTATAGGTGACGTGGTATCATCAGCGAATTAAAAAATGACATATATAATTTAATACCTATTTTTTAGTTGTTTTTTAATTTTTTTAACACTCGTGACAATGGATAATTATCTTGTTGCATGAATGACGTACCACTGTTGCACCAAAGATTTTCTGGCTCCAAAACCCTCGATCCCGTGTCACGTGCTCACTTTATTACGTTGATCCTTCCACATGTCAAAATCACACGACAAATAATTTCAAATATCCTGCGGTGGGAGATGGAGGATAAGGGTCCCACCCCACCACATGATTATCTTTTACACGCTTTATTTGAAGCATCCAATGCGTGATTTGCGAGCGCGTGTTAAATTAAACATCCCTCTCTCTGGCTGGCTATTTCTGTGATCTTTCAATTAAAAGGAAACAAAAAAACAAACAAATAAATAAATAAATAAAATCATTCTTGAAAGGATCAAATGTCGTTGAAAAGTCAGATACATGAGTTGGAAAATTATGGAGGCCAGCCATGACTAATGCTCTATTGCTTTAGTCAAAGTCAAAGTGCCGGCATCTACTTACTTTCTAATTCAAAACTATGTGGGTTTATAAATCGGGTCTATTCCACAATCCGACTGAATCCGATCAATTTTGAAAGATTAAAATTATAAAAAACAAATTAAATGGTTAAAATCCCACATCTTTGACCAGAATGTTTTAAATTCAAAAAAAAAAACTTATTTTTAATTTTAAAATATGGCCCGACTTGTATTCACTATTCAGGTTCGGCTCAAATATTCTCGCAATAAGGGTGGATAAATTAACCGAAACGAAAAATACTGGTTCATTTTTTCTATTTATGTTCGGTTCATGTTTGCATTAAATTGATCAATTTGGTTTGATTTGGTTCGAATTATGAACCGGGCATACGAACTGATCGATTTATAAAATCGTGAAATGAATCAATCGGTTTGAAGGTTAATTCTTCAAAAAAAACAGTTCGGTTTGGTCCGTTCGATTCCGATCGGTTCTTAATTTCTTGAACCGATCGATTTTTGATTTTGGTTCGGTTCGGTTCCGACTTTTGCCAACCCCTAGCCTACGAAGATTTTAACATTTTAAGGCCATTGACCATAGTTTAATTTTATAATATAAAAAATCTGGGTAGTTTAATATTATAATATAAAAAATTTGAGGTTCTTAGCCATTAATTTTTTAGAGTTATAAGCGCCTGTTAGGGGTGTTCGCGGGTTGTGTTGGTGCAGATTTTTAAAATTTTGTTAAACCCGATCGGATCAGCGATTTGGAAAAATTGAACCTAAAATCGCATATTTGAAGGGGAAAACTATCGCGATTCAGCAGTTTAAACAATTCGGGTTGGCGGTTTGGGTCATAAATTTTTTTAAAATTTTTTTGTTAATTTAACATAATAATTGAAGAGAAAAAAAAATACATATTTTTAATTTATGCAGTGCATATTGACATATGATCATTGAATGTCTTAAATTTTATGACTAAAGAATAAGAAAAAAATATATTAATATCTAATTTGAACATAAGTCGACAGTTTGAGCGGTTCGGGTCAAACCTGAAATTATTGTATAAAAACCGCACACCGACCCGAAATTTACGGTTCGGATTGAGGTGATCCGAAATCAATTTTAATTATTCTTAAATTCACATGGTTTGATTCGGGTCAGAACGGTTCTGGTCGGATTACGGTTAAACCCGAAATCAATTTGAGCACCCCTGGCGCCCCCCAGCCCAAGGGCCAGCCCTACCTATATTTTTCACCTCTTTAATGTTGGGTTCGTATTCCATTTTTAACGTCATTTATTCATCCTCTTTTATTTTTTATTTTAATTTTTTCTACCATAATTTATATTTTAATTATCTATAACTTATTGGGGAAGAATTTGGTTTGATTGCTAAGAATTATGAATGTCTTAAAAAATTGTGAAAATAGAATAAAGTTATCATAATTATTGAGATATATTTATTTGTAATAATTAAGATGTATTCAAAACCAAAGTTTGAGGGATGACAACTTATTATTTAAGGAAGCCCAAAAGTCTTACAACTAAGGGTGATAATTTGTGTTAGAATTCGTTTATTCGTTCGATTCAATTCACTTTAAAACGAATATGGGTTTGAAAAAAAATTTATTTAATACATGTGTCAATTCGATTCGATTCGTTTATTAAACGAATCAAATACGAATTTAAACTCATTGATTCGTTTTATTATTTTTTTTACTGGTTATTGTTATTTTTTAATTAAGATTCGATAAATTATGGCTAATTACCATAGGGAAAAAATTCATATTATTGATATATTGGTGAACTAGTTTTAGTAAATATATTAATTACGTATTTCATATGTATATATTTATGAAGAATTAATGTAAATAAATTATGTTAATTTATATTATTAAATAATATTATGTCTAAATAAATATTCGTTTAATTAACGAATTGAATACGAATCGTGATATTATGATTCATTTAATAACGAATCGAATACAAATCAATTATATTTTGATTCGATTCGTTTAGTATTCAATATAAATTCGATTCGTCAATTCGTTTTACCACCCTTACTTACAACCCTTCTACTTGGGATAGATAATTTTATTTTAGTTGTGGATCAATTTGACTTGTATCAATTACTTGTTTGTTCGGGTAATCAAATTCATGTTCCTTGTCATAATAAACCTTATAATGTATTTTTCTTTGACGTTTAATCCGGAAAATAAAAAAGGAGAAAAAAATAATACATATCGGAAAATAGTTAATGTGCTAAATATACATGTGTTGAATTTTAATCAGCAATGATTCAACCATAATTCAAGGAGTTGTCATCTTTCATCTTTAAGTTTTTAAAATCTTGAGTATTGGTATTCAATCCGTAAAAGATATTCTGACGCAAAAATTATTAATTTATTCATGCGAAAAAAAATAAAATAAAAGTTAGCGAAGAAAATATAATTGAGTTGTTATATATCTTTTTTCTCATTTTCAAATCAAATGTCAAGCCCCTCTTTTTTGTATATCGTAGCTGTTTATAATTTATATATGACAAATATTAACGAATGTCATTACGGTATTCATTAAAAATTTATTTTATGAAAGTTTTCATAGAAAAAGAAAAAAATAATTAATATTTTGATAATTTTTTATATTTTTCTTAAAAATAATGTGAAATTTTTCCAAAAATTAATCATTACATATCATTAGGGCACTCGTTAACATGACCGTTTATTTATTATTATTGTCTCACAGTCCTATTTTTGAAGAAAAAACAACTCTTTTTTTCTTTTAATTCTTTAGATGCAGATGGTTAGATTTTTTTTGGACACGTGGTGCAATAGGATTTGATGGTGCAATAATATAGTAATTTCAAGCTCTCTCAGTTCAGAACTCCGTTTTACTTTATGGTGAGTCGTATATATATTTTAATTATTTTTAAGGATCTAAAACATTTTTTTTTTTTATAATCGGGGTGTTCGGGTAAGCTTACGCGCACCTCGACTAATCCCTGGGATCTGTGTCTCGTGTCCTCAGAAGTTTCCCAACACAGATCAGGGTAAGTCGCTGACTTTTCACACCATGGGGCATGACCCAAGGAAATACATCTAGTGAGATTCGAACCTTAAACCTGAGAGAGAGCAAACCACTCAAGCTCAAAATCTTTACCACTTAGGATCTAAAACATATTAACATGAAAATCATGATCATTGCTGATTTTTTTATTTTTTTTTGATGGTATAAAGAGGAATTATAATTAAAATTTGATACATAGAACTTCATTTTAGTTGTTTATGTACACTTCTGATCAATAGCTTAATATTTTAAATTTTTGTGAACTTAAAATAGTAAAATCCATTTAAAAAATAATATATGAACATAAATGAGTTAGTCATAATATCAACACCATATAAATAATTATCTCTTACTTTTCAGTAAATAATATTAAATACCAAAGGTTTTTAAATATAAAAACAATCAATACTATATATTTTTTTTAGGTAATACTAACGAGTGTCATAAGAGCATTCATTAAGGATATATTTTAGGAAAGTTTTCACATTACTTTTATGAGGAATGTAAAAAATTATCAATTACTTTTTCATTTTTTCCATAAAAATTTTCTTAAAATGGATCATTAACGATTGTCCTAAGGATATTCGTTAGCATTTCTCGATTTTTTTTGGAAATGTGGGAAATTCCACCGTCTAATCACCTGACCTGAATTTAAACCGAACATGTAAAATCATTTTTTGCCATGGAGGACCAATTAATATCATATCCACAATGTATTATAGAAAATATTAAATGAATATTTTCTTTATATATATTAGATTTATCTTTGAATTATATCATATCCACAAATTATTATAGAAAATATTAAATGAATATTTTCTTTATATAAATTAGATTTATCTTTGAATTATAAACTAATCACAACCTCTACCTAATAAATAAATAATTTTTCCATACTGCATCAAAACGACACCGTTTGACCTAAATTACCAAAACAACCTCCATTATTATTATTATCACCCCCTTCCTATAAATACCAGCGACCCCCCTCCTCCCTCGTCTCCGCTTCTTTCAGCCGAATCATTCAGGTAAAACGCTGCGTTTTAGTTTTTAAATTTAGATATAATTTTAGATCTGGTCCTTGTTTGTACCTCTCGTTACCGCTCAAATAATTCCGTTACAGAGTCAAAGTTCAGATCTGGTCTTTTAGCTGTATAATCCCAAAAACAAAATTTTGTTAACGCGTTTTAACTTTTAACGATTCGTTAGATTTTAAATTTCGATGCCTGTTAATTTTTTTTTTTTTTAAAAACTTGCTTTTAAATCGAAATCGAACCGTTTCGTGTTGATTTGATTTTTGAGAGTTCTGTAGTTTGATTAGTGGATGAAGTAGCTCGAAGTTTTCATCTGTAACAAAGGTTTGAATCCAGATCTGTTGACCTCATCTGTAAATCTCGTAATTTTCTGTTTGGCTCCCGAGAAAATGTTTTTTTTTTTTTTAAATTCTTTGATATTTTATGATTTTACCTATTTTCATCGATGATCAAACAAATATTTTATTTAGATTTGAAATTTTTGGTTGTCGACAAAATCCTGTTTTAAGTCATCTTTGTTGATGCTTTTGCAGCAACCAAACGGATTTTTGAATTAGATTTCAATTTCGTTTTATATATTGATTATTTTGATGAATAAAGATCCCGATTTGCTATTTCATGGCGGGAAAATTAATAATTTTATCGTAGTTTAATTTACCTAATTTTTAATTTTCATGAGATGTTGATTATCATAGTTGAAATTGATTTTTTTATTCTTTGGATCATAAAATCTTGTGATTTTGTGTTTGGTTCCTAAGGAAATTCTTTGTTGTTTTTCCTGAAGGAAAACAGATATGAGATTTGACTTCTGTCTTATTTAATTATAGATGTTGATCTTTTGATTTTTGTTTTGAACAGGCGTTTTTCTGTTGATTAAAGCGGGTTTTTTTTGAAGATGAACCAGTTCTATTATCAGAAGAACGCCTTTGGCACCCATGAGGAGAGGTGTGACTCGTTCTCCTTCTCTGATCGGAGGGAGTCTGTTGTTTGCCCAAAGCCTCGCCGTGTTGGGATTTTGTCTAATATTCCTAACAGGCCATTGAGAAGGCACATGAGGTAAATATTTGATCAACTATTTTCCTTTTCAATTGATCTGTATGTATGTATGTTTTTGTGGCTTGTTTTGAAGATTAGTTCTAAGGGATTGTTTTGATTTGTTTGCAGTCATCAGGTTGAGGTGTCTGATTCAAAAGCTGGAGCAGAGCTTCTTGACATCATTCTCATGAAGGTGATGCCTTTCTCCTTGGGTTTTATTCATATTTTAGAGATCTGTGAGATCATTTATATTTTATGCTTATTAAATGCAATGAAATTGAATATGATTAGTTGGAAAATTGCTTCAAAAAATATCAATCTAGCACATTTGCTTGTTATATATTGGATTGTTGTCTGATTATTTTATGATGGGACATGTGAAATAGAGCTGTTCTGACTTATATAAGCTTGTTTTTAACATTATAGGAGGGTTATGGGGTGGAGCAAACTGCATCCCAGGTAGCATCCTCGCCCCCATTTTTTTGTGGCTCTCCTCCAAGCAGGGCTGCCAACCCTTTAATTCAAGATGCCCGTTTTGGAGATGAAAAGTTTAGTCTATTGTCTTCATTTCAAGTGCCACCCCCATCCGGTATACCGTCTCCATCATCATCAGCACGCAAGGCAGGGTGTGCTAGAATGAACCTCGGGCTTAAACCAGCCGCTGTTAGAGTAGAAGGATTTGATTGCCTGAACAGGGATCGCCAAAATTCCAGCATCCCTGCAATGGCTTAGAACTGCATTAAAAAAGAAAAAAACTGTATATAGAAGGAAGCTGAATGCCAACATAATTCAACAAGCTCAGCAGACCTAACAAGAGAGGGAGTATTGAATATTTTTGGAGATAATCCAAGAAGATATGGTAGTATTGTATATAGTTTTATGTGTTTTTATATTTTTTTTGTCGGTGATCTATCTCGTTGCTAATATCTCTGTAAGTATTTTGTATGAGCAAAAGGAAGAGAACGGCAAATCATGTGATTTGGGACATTTTGAAGAAAGCATAGCATGACTCTTTTTGTTATATAAGATTTAGTATTGGTGTTGATTTAATGTTTAGGTCATTGATTCATGTAAATGTATTTTGGCAATTGTTAATGGCCTGGATTCGTTTTTACTTTTTCTCTCTTACTCTTGTGCTACTTTGACACACAATGTTGCCTTGTAAAATTTGTATTTGAAATGTTTAATTTTTAGGACATTTCTAGGGCTGTTTTTTTTTTTTAGACATTCATACTTATTGGCGTTGCGATGTGCAAGGGTGAGTGTAGCGACGTCTAACGGAAAAAATAGAAATTTTACTATCAAAATTTCATAACAGAAAGTGGATCTCATGATATTTATTTTAGCGTCGTAAAATAACGATCTTGATCATCATAAACTCACTAGGTAGATTTCTTTAGTCAATCGTATTCATGTGACTCATAATTTGATCATGAACTTGTATAAATGCTTGAAGTAAGAATATCATTAGAATATTATAAAAAATATCCTCCGGAGTTATTGAATTTTTTTATTGGCCATTGTGTCTGAAAATCATCTTTGATGATGAATTTTGTCGATGACTGCTAGGAATTGATGTCTTGTTTTGGGCAATTTTGTACTATAATGATTTTTTTTTTCCAGTTTTACGCGTTAGCCGCCAGACCTGGATTGTTGAGTGAATTAAATTTGAATTGGTCTCTCTTTAGGTTATTATTGGATTGAGGGGAGGAGATTGTTTATAATGAAAGGAATTATCAATCCATTTGAAAATTATCTATTATTTGAAAAAATATCTAGTTTCCAAAAAAATATCATATGTACTCAAAATTATTAAAAATTGTCAATTTAAAATTTTTTATCATTTGTTGATCAGGAATTTAGAATATGTTTAAGAAAATACCCAGGTTTTAAGAACTTTGGGCAGTAAATGTTTTTTTAAAAAATTTTAGATTTATATACGTCGTTTTTTCAAAACTAAGTGTTTTTTTGAATATCAAATAATTTTTTTTGTGGACATGTGATAATTTACCAATAAAAAATAATAAAATATAACTATTTTAATATTATTTTTCAATAGATAAATTTGTTTTTAAAGATAATATTATTTTTAAAAAAAATTAAATTTCATCTCTAGCCCTTGATTTGAATAATTCATTTTCAATGAAACAATATTCTTTTTTATTCCAATCCCCTTCCACTATCAATTAGTCAATTATCACCCATAGATTATGACTCAAATGTAAAACACAACCCTCAAGTTTAGAATTGGAGTTGATTGTGACTTTAAGGAGACGCGGAAAGTCAATTTCATCCAAAACTAATTTATTTTCTGATTATTTGATAATTCCAATAAATTATTTATAGAGAAACTTAACAAATACAACCACCTTAAAAGCGATGCTTGTTGAATTTGAATATGACCATTTAGCGGTGTCTTTATATATAGTAATAATACATAAATTTAAAAATTTGTTCATGTAACAAATAACAAAATGATATGTATACTTAAACTTATCCCGAAAATTTTCCCTAACGTCTCACTGTAGCTACAGTGAATTACGGCAAATCACTGTAGCTACAGTGAGACGTTTGAGAAAATTTTCGGGATAAGTTTAAGTATACATATCATTGCCCAACAAATAATACGTAATTATAAGCATCACTGGTATATTTACAATTAATGCAGTAATAAAAGAGACGATAGAAGTTCTCAAGGGGCGTAATTTAGTGGTGTAAGGTTCAATATCTCAGATTGAGGTCATGAGTTCGAATTCAGAAAGTGTGTTTTTTTTATAAGAGTATGAGATAACGGGAGATTCTATTTATTCTGCTTAAATCAGGAAGAGATGATTTGACGATAAAATTTTCAACGATTAAAAAGAAAAATACGATAGAAAGCATACAACTATCTTATCATTATCTTTATCACCAAAGCTTCAACTGCTATCAAAATCTGACCTGTGGGCACACAATTTTTGAAGATTTTTTACAGATAAAATATGATTCACAAAAATTTGGGGCTCATAATCGTGAAAAGCAAGTAATGTCCTTAACTATGACAAGTAATGTTGAGTATCAAATCACAATTAGTTTGTATAATGAAGTGGCTGAAGATTGTTAAGATTAAAAAAAAAATGGGATACCAGAATTATGATCTAGGTTTTAATGTTGAGCCTAAATTGAAAATGTTCTATAGAATTAGTGAGGCAAGCTAGTGAATAGCGTCGAATTTTGATTTAGTGGGGATAAAATATGGGAAGTTTCCATATTGTCCAGTAACGCCCATCTTAGTATCCTGGTGACCTGTGGTTCTCACGGTACACGAATCCTTTTTAACCTCATA